>JABJVR010000106.1:8529634-8541084 GCA_025773905.1 Chitala chitala | reverse complement strand
GCAGTTCTGAAGGCAAAAGGGGGTCCAACCTGGTATTAGCAAGGTGTACCTAATAAAGTGGCCGGTGAGTGTATATTATACAGTATCTTCACTTTTGGTAATCAGGTAACAGCAGATAGAATGCTATGTGGAGCCGTTTGAAAACAGACTGGAAACTAAAACCCACCATGAAAGTCATGACCCCCCAGTAAAACCCTATGTAGGACTTTTGGTATTAAACAGGACTGATTGATTTCAGTTTGATCTGCTTTGTGCGATATTCAGTTGTCTGTGTCACTGCATGTATGGGGGAGAAACAAAGCAGGCATAAACATCTCATTTGAATTAAATGACTACAATAAGAGCGTAAAACCTTCAGACGCACGTCACCTGCATCCATGTGACGTTTAACGGGCAGACACAGACAGCCAAACAGAGTCTGAGCCCTCTGACCAGCTGTCTGGCAGGTCCCCTTCATGGTCAGCCACAGGGCCACAGATTAGATTGAGGACCTGCAGATTTAATTTGAAACCATAACAACGCATTGGATCCACGCACGCTGTGACAGCAGCCAGCACGCAATGACTCAGAATCCCCGGTGCTTTGACGCTAAGAGGAGCTGACGGTGCGTGATGGGCGTCTGCGTGCGTGTCCTGCTCTGCGTGAAGAGCTCTGTTTCATCGAAGCATCAGCACCACTGATGTGAGCACACAGCAACCTTTGCGCTACTAAGCATGAAAGAGCTGCTGATAGCAGGAACTTCTCAGCACCAGCGGTCGAGCCGTGAAACAAGAGCAACGGCAAGCATTTCTTCTGTTGCTACTAAATATCAGGTGATGGACACTACAGAAGCCTTTCCCCATAGAGATGTTCAGCTCACAAAGCAGAGCACATAATCAAAGGCGGGCCGTGATCATCCTTCGTGCCTGTGAACGCGCAATCTGTGGAGAGGGCCCAGTTAAACTGATACACAACCAGGGTGTAATTGCCCGATGTGCTCAGCAAAGTATCTATTTTTAGCTCACTAATGTGTGGATGTTCTGCGGGAGCAGAGAGCCAAGCTCGGTGGTCATGTACCTCCCGACAGCAGCTCCTGAGCTATGCAATTACAATCCACGTGCCTTTAGCAACTTTCACTTATTCGTAAACATTTTTTATTTCATGGCATGGCTGACAGGCACACTTCAGGACAGCCACGAGGAACCACGTGAACCTCCGTCTTGTGTGATTACTTCTGGTGCCGGTATTTTACATGTAGGGCCGGTGTAGTGCCACAGAGATGGCCTAAAGGAGAATGTGACCAAGGTGGAATTATCTGCTGAGGTTTTGTCAGTCCATGTGAAACTCCAGAATAAAAACAATAGGAAAAAAATGAAGAAATGTACAATTTACAACAAAGACTCGACACCTTATAATTTAAATTGAACCGGTTTGAACTGTAATGACAACGTACCGTATTTCAAAATAACATGCCATAGACGGCGTTAAAACAAAGCGAACGCCACCTCAATCATGTCTGTATGTTTTTAAGAATGTTTTATGGTTAACAATGTGCCAAAGTCATCACATTAAATAGGCCTGACGTGGAACACTACTCTCATGTTGTCAAACACGAAAATTTTTTGTAAAGCTGAAGTATGCAAATTACAACACCAATCCAAAACCAAAACAATTTTACAATGCTCTCTCACTCTCTCTCTCTCCCTTTTTGTCTCTCTCTCGCTCTCTCACTCTCTCTCCCTCTCTCTCTCTCTCTCTCTCTCTCTCCCTTTCTCTCTCTCACTCTCTCTCTCCCTCTTTCTCTCTCTCACTCTCTCTCTCTCCCTCGCTCTCACTCTCTCTCTCTCCCTCTCTCACTCTCTCTCTCCCTCTTTCTCTCTCTCTCACTCTCTCCCTCCCTCTCTCTCACTCTCTCTCTCACTCTCTCTCCCTCTTTCTCTCTCTCTCACTCTCTCTCCCTCTTTCTCTCTCTCTCACTCTCTCTCTCTCTCTCTCTCTCTCTCTCTTGCTCTCATTTTCTCATCATTTCTATTGGCTTTCTACAGTTACATTCAAAATGTATACTTTATATATGGTCTTTCAAACCAAAGATTGTTTTAATTTTTAAGCACAATACGTACACATTGTCTTTTGTTAAAATACTGTTACTTTATGTTTCTCCTGGGATTTGCTGATTAGACTTCTCAAAATGAAGCACTGAGAAAGGTACTAGAAACACTACAACAATATATATTTTTTGTAAATATGGTGACGTGTTATGCAGATATTCAGGCACTTTGACATGTGTTAAGACGTTACAATAGGACTGGAGGCTAAGGCAGCTTGTGAAGGAGAGTGGGGGCAGCTGAACACTTCAGCTGTATGTCGTTAAGGCCTGCTGGTATCACGTTGCCATGGCATTGCCATGCACCTTAGGCGTCATGTTGCCATTATGTAACTAGCAAAACAACCTTTCTTTTTTTTTCAATTAAGTTGGACCCAGCTAATTTATGGACTTAGTGCCACATTCAGAACACTTATAACAGTTCTATATTGGCCTTCAAGCTCCCACTGATTTACACACCTCAGTCTGTGAGTGTTTGGAACATCCATTATGCGGGTCCCCAAAGTGGCAACAACGACATTTTCTCTGTCACACGTTTTGCAGAGCGTTATGCAAAAGTGCATTTCGTTTTCAGCTGCGGCAGGAACGGCAAGGTCTCGTGTTGTGCGAGATAAACTGCAGGGCTGTAACCTGACGTGAATTAACAGCCAAGCGAGCGAAACCATGATTTTTATTCCCATTATGAGAAAGAGTTTGCACATTGTGCATTCTGGCATAATGTGTTTTTACTTTTCATTTATTTCACTCTTGGAGTGTGTTCAGTGTGTGTTAGCAGAGTCCCTTCTCTCTGAGCTCATCTTGCCATTCAGCTACTGCGTTTACCAGATGGGACCTTAGGGGGACATTGTACAAGATGCACACAGAGAGTGTGTATTACTGAACCGGTTACACATATATTTTTCTGGATATTTAAAACGTGCCACTGAGAAAACGTCTCTCCCAAACCGTACACGAGATAGCAGAGGGGCCTGATGTTTAATACGATGGAGAAGAGCACAAAAGCAGAAGGTATGACCTGATCAGTGGCTCTTCAGTGGCTCTTCCTGCCTTCACACTGTTCTCCACTCATCTCCTGTGAGCTATGGCTAAACACACCACTGCTGTTGCCACTTTACCAATCCACGTGCAAAGGCAACACGGAAACGTGGGCACACAATTCTAACTCTTCCGACAAACCTCATGCAAAATACATGCCGTGCTGTTTTTGTCGGGGCGCGATAAATGTGATGAATCGCCACTACAGAGGGCTAAGCAGTACAAAATCACAGCTCCCTTTAAAACTGTGTTTCATGTTCATTCATTTTTACCAAACATTCATCCAGTTCAGGGTTTTGCGAGGACTCGGAGCCTATTCTAAGTGGTGCAGAGTTTAACGCAGTGCGCATTCTGTAATAGGGAGGTGAAAATCATTTATAAGGGAGAAAAAAGCACATGATATCGGCGCCATTCAGTTTCTTATATGATTACGAAAAAACCAAGTCGAGATTTATACCTGGGATTCTAAAAGTGTAATGATAAAAAATGTCCTATAATGAGACACATCATGGGCAGACACATGAAACTGAATAAAATGTAACAACCGTGGTTTGTGTCGGATCAGGTAATACTGAAAGGGGAGGGGGTGGTTATATCAGGCTGAAAGTGATGTGTGTATATATATTTATGCTTCTGCAACTTAAGATAGTCCAGCTGTGCTCTACATGGTGCAAAAGCTGTGAGATTATATCAGTGCTAAGAAAGAGAAGCATTACTGCCACGCGCAACTGAAGCTGGTACCAGTACACGGGTCGGACCATATCAACAGGACATAAATCAGCATATGACATCAGCACACGACACACATCAGCAGCCTCTTCACAGATGTCACACGTGTCATTCATTCTCTGGTGTCTATGAAAAAAGACGTGTGGAAGCTGTGTAGAAGGATCCCACTAAGCTGTTCCGATTTGTCATTAATTTTGCTTGCTAAAAACATGACTACTTTCATACTGTAAAAGTCATGCATGAGTTTGAAACAGATGTAGTACGCTGTTGATACGGGCGCATCCATTTACTCCGTGTTTTCAGTACTGTTAAGGTCTGCCACAAAACACTCTAAGGTCTGCCTAGTATGTCATAAATCTGAAGATTGAATCGAAAAGGTCATTAGCGTCATGCCAGGCCATTAAGCAGCCGCTCAAAGCCCATTGAAGCTTTATGTTTGAAGGCACAATGGTACAGATCATAAAGTCTGAACAACATAGAAAAATATAGAACGGTACAGAAACACAAACGAACACTGCGAGGAAAAATAACAAGCCAGCCTATTTAATCGGATTACTTGCACTTTGTAATGCAGTATAGGCTGCACTACAATTATTTAATGAAATATGACTGACAGCCTTTAATATTGTGCATTAAGATGGATATGCTGCAAAATACCTATTGTCTTAAAATTCATGGCCTGGTAAAACCCACTAATAAAACTAGGTTACACTGGAATTAAACTGGAAATTAAACTGATTACATTGGTAGGTAAACATGGAATGAGTGTTCTGGAATGATTATGAGTGAAAATTATTTTGAGAAAAAATAATCAAACCTAACAATTTTCTGCATGAAGATATGACTGCACACACATAATGTCATATCATTTGCCACGGATGAGTCAGGAATACGTTACAGAACCAAACACTGGATTTTATCCATCCGTTTTAAAGTTCCTTAATGAACATGTTGTATAACATCAGCAGTGTCCGGTAGCCAGCTACGTCGGTATAACTCAGGGGTGTCCAATCATTGTCCTGGAGGACCGCAGTGGGTCCAGGTTTTTGCTTCAGCCATGTTCTGCTTTTAAATGAACCTTGATGTCAATTAAACATCTTTGACATTCCTCTTATAATTACTGGGTCACTTGAGAAATTCTCACCAAGCTTTATTTGTTTTTAAGAATTTTAAAAGCATGACATAGACTTACTGACATTGCTACTTAATGTTTAACAGTTATGATATATTTTAATACATTTTTTGTGAATGATTAGTTAATTCACTGCTCCTGATTAAGCATTCTTTATCATTGGCACCTTTTCCCTTTCTTTTGTGTAACGTTTCTCAATAAATTAAGACAACTAAGAACAGACAGATGCAGAGAAGAACTAAGATACATATTGATGTAATTGATACCTATTAAATTGAATGAACTGGCTGAAACAAAAAGCCACTGCGGCCCCCCAGGACCATGACTGGATACCCCTGGTGTAACTCCTGCTTGAGTCCAACGAGAAGTTATAAAAAGTTTAGCTAGGCGTAGAAAATCCTGTGTTGCCAAATTCCAAACACCACCGATGAAACAAGAACAGATTAGAACAGATAAAGTATACATTTCAATCATTTATGGCAGAATATTCAGTTTGTGCCGGTGAGTTTGACAAAGCTCCCTCCGGCAATAACCAACAGGAACCTATATATACAGATTTAAAATTTTTGCAGATTGAGTGTGCAGCAATATATCCTGAATGAATGTCACAGAATAACGCTGAAATATGTACACTTAAAAGGAAAGTTAAAGTGTTTACCAACACAAAGTTTTACAGTAAGAAGATAGTTTAGGTACAGAGCATTTGCACTACTTTTTAATATGAGGTCCATCTGTATACCAGATGTTGGTGTAGATCTCTGTATGACAGCACACCTTAGGCGAAGACCTGGAAGTTTAGTCATGTCAACTGGACTTCTTTCTCCTTTACACAGAAACGTTTCACCTTTTACCAAAAGGCTTCTTCAGAGTCAAAGGTGAAACGTTTCTGCGTAAAGGAGAAAGAAGTGCAGTTGACATGACCAAACTTCCGGATAACCTCACCCGGACGACTGAGAATCTTCATAGACAATTTAGGCGAAGACCTTAACCAGTGTTACAGTGGGGTCAGCAGCTCTAACTCAGTGTCCCACTCAGGTGGTGTCCACACTGGAGACCAGCTGGACATGTGGTGGAGAAACATGGCAATGATGGTTCACATAGAATTTTACTGGCAAAGAGAACAAACTCAGAAGCACAAAGGTATACAGTAGCACCAGCAACGTTATTTACAGCGCAGGAACTAAGGTGTATGGTGTAGTGGGTTAAACTAAAAAAAGGTCTGCTGTCAGGGTTTAAAACTGAGCCCAATATCCCATCCTGTATATGCAGTCGGCAGGGAGACAACTGCATAATCTAGGGGCCTAGATACCAAACGCTTAAGTGAGAACATTTTATTTACAAATATGAATACAATGTACCTCATCTGATCTCTGTCAACACTCTTAATGAGAAGATTCTTCACAGTGACAATAAATGAATAGAGCACAATAATTTTTTTCACACTGCTTTTATATTTCTAAAAAAAATTGTACTGCAGTGGTTTCCAATGACAGTGATCTCTCTTTTTAATAACTGCTCACCGTCGGTAATATTTATCATGCGCTGCGGCGCACCCTTTATATCCATATGCGAGCTGCAGTTAATATCTACAAAAAATGCATTTTCATAGAGTTGAGTACTAGACACATTCTTGCAAATATTGGATGTTCATCAACGGCCGCACAAACATACACGTTCCTCCGAGCGCCGGCCGATGCACCTTCAAAGGGAACACGCGTAGCTACTGATCAGTGACAGGTTGTGGACAGATAACGAGCCAGCCACTGTTACACAAAAGCAGCAGGGCTCCTCCATACTGCCAGTGCTTCTCATAAAGGTATACAGGCCTTTGTAGTATTACTTACTTCACTGTGAATGACATCGCTGCCAAGCATCCCTTCACAGTTCACATTCTGGATTTAATGAAAACCACAAAAAATGAATCCAAAATTTGTCTTTTGTTAATATATCGAGCCCGGGCGCATGTTGACAGTGAGTCGGATGTCCTGTGTTTCCAGATATAGTAGGTCAAATTAAACCAGGGAATCAGCCAAGTTCATTTCATCTAAGGTATAAAGAATAGAGGGACTAATGAAGAAAACATGCACAGGTATTTTTCAATACGTGTGCCGATAACAAGGACAATCCAATCCAGCTTCAAACTGACACGGGCTGAGGATATCAACTTCGAACGTAGTGAATGAGGAACGGATGATCCAGCACACTAAAGCTGGCCGAGATACGAGCAGTAATATAAGCGTTTTTATGATTTATGCTCCACTTTTCCATAGTTGGATGCATCTTCAGTTAGGAACTTGGAAAAGAACATAGCAGTAACGTACAGGTCATGAACACATGTCAGGTTCTTCTGAGACAGGATGCCTTAAGGCTGGATATCTTGGGTTGTAACATTAAACCTGGTGAAGAATAAACAAGAGGTCCATCCAAATTTAAAGTACGAGCTGTAAAAAAACCACATCACGAAAAATGGGTGAAACAAAACCAAACAGAAACCTTACACACAATCCTGGACATGAAACCACTTTCAGAGACTGAGAGAATTAATTGTTGCTATGACTATTTATACTTTAAAAACTTAATCAGGAAAACCAAAATACAATATACGGTACTAAATGTAACGTTCACATGATGTTTACAGAGTAAAACAGCGCCACCTGGCGATTAAACATTCACTCATTAATTGCTCGATCACTGTCGTGCAACAAAATGGAATTACATTTTTATTATAAATTAAGAACTGTCAAAATATTTTAATACAAAGAATAGAGCAGTTTTGCTTTTTATTTTACTTTAACTATTGCATTCCATGACTGCAATGACGTTAATTTCATAAAATCAATCTGTATGTTGTCATTCAGGTGTAACATAAATCATACTTACAAAACCATACAAACATTCTGAAGGAACGTTTGTGGGAATACATCAAGTAAAGGCTGAACACAGTAATGATGGAACAAACACAAGGAAGACATCGAATTAAAAGAGTGATCGAGGTATAGTTTCACAACACATTATTCAAGTGCTACAGTATATTGAAAAGACTATAATATAAAGGACATTCATGCTCAGGTCTTTGGTAGGACTGTCCTCACCGTTGGTCACTGTGTATACTCATGCATTTCATAGCTACTGGAAATGATCGGCAAAACTACAGTGTGTCTCAAAACAAATAAACAGCATCCACATACAACTGTCTCTACAATGTAAACAGACGGAATTATCCAATAAAAGTACAGAGCTGAAACGATGTCCGTGTGAGAGTGCGAGGAGTCAGCCGTGCCCCGACTGACCTCGCGCGTGGGTTCTCTCACTGCTCTTTACTCTTGCGATCTGGCAGCACGCGCAGGGACTGCAGCCCCCAGTAGAGAGCAGCGACGGAGATGAAGACCTGGGAAGACATGCGCTTCGCGTTAGGCACAGGTGATCTCAAAGAAAAGCATCATGGGCATTGGAAAAAAAAACATACAAATTAGAAACACATAAAAAGTGAAACACGGATAAAATGTATAAGTGAAAATAGTAAAATGGCTTTAAAACTAAACACTAAAAGCATCAGAAGTATATGAGGGTGATTTATTTGAACGGTCCATGTTGAAAAATATATCACTGCAACTTAGAGATCAACATTAGTGGACTCCAAATAAAAATATAATAAAGCATAAAGTCATTCCCAGACAGATAACAGAAATATAAAAATGAATTTGGTGAGGAAGGCAGCTCTGTCTCCCATGATGCAGTGGTACGGGGTCACGGGGTCACTGGTATCTGGCGTCAGGGGAGTAAGCCGGGAGGTTCTGCCAAAAGCTGCTCTGGTGAGCCCACTCCTCCTCTGTGTTCTAGGCCATAAACTGCATCCTACTCAGTGCTGCGTGCCAAAGCCGCCCCTGTCCATCACGGCGCAGGCCTGATGGGAAAAAATGAGCGTTTCCTCTGGAAGCGCAGCTGTTTTCCTCAGAGAGTGAGTGCATGGGGCCTGGAATGGCTACGCTCTTCCGCCCTTCACTACCTGTCCTAGCAACAGGTTCCCTACTGGGGGGGAGGGGGGATTGTGTCAGCTTCAGAACAGGGCCTGCAGCTTATTTTTAATCACATTTTTATGGAAGGTTTTCTTAAAGTGGACAGGCCCTAAAAAGTATTGGTAAATACTGTAGTTTAGTATAGTCTAGTGAGAAGAATAGTGTGCCCAAGGTAGAACATATACACACACACACACACACACACACACACATAAAACTTGTTTTAAAACCAAACTACGGTGCACAGTACAGTATGTTATGTAGTGTATTGAGCAGAAAAATGTGTTCAGGAGCAAAGTTAAATGATTAAGCAATTCACAAAAGCACGCTCTTTTGTAAACACAAGACAAAAACAGAGGATATAACAATTAATACAGTTTCTTATTTAAAAAGAACAGAACAAGGCTGAGAAAAAAAATCCTTTGATAACCTGAGAAAAAGGACAAATGTAACAGAAGGGTCATGTCTGCAGACACCATGTGGTCTACTGTTGCAATTTCAGTCATGTCTGCAGAGTCCATCTGGTCCACTGCTGTGAGTCCAGTCATGTCTATAGACTTTGTGTTGTACTGTACAGTGAGTCTGGTAATGTCCATAGACTCGTGTTGTACAGTACAGTGAGTCTGGTAATGTCCATAGACTCGTGTTGTCCAGACAGTGAGTCTGGTAATGTCCATAGACTCATGTTGTACAGTACAGTGAGTCTGGTAATGTCCATAGACTCATGTTGTACAGTACAGTGAGTCTGGTAATGTCCATAGACTCGTGTTGTCCAGACAGTGAGTCTGGTAATGTCCATAGACTCGTGTTGTCCAGACAGTGAGTCCAGTGACATCACCTGTACTCAGCCCTCCAGAGCATTAAGCCCAGAGCTAGTGGGACAGGATCTAACATATTCACTCCAGATGAAAGCCGAGCCTTAATGCCAGAATGCTAGACTACCACTTTTCAGACGTGGGGGGGTCAGCTGTTTACCAGAAACTGCCCACTGCCCAGTTCACACCATGCATGTGCCCCTAACACTCCCCTCCATTTTGTTTCTCAGCTCTCAAACAAGCTCCCAGTCAGAACAGTACTCATCATATTGTGTGAAATGGTCCCGTCTACCTGAAGTGCCGCTCCCCCATTCTCCTCAAATGGGTCAAGTACTGTAGCCCCCCCATCCTGACCTTCTGCTTCTCTGTGACACGATAAATGCTGGGACAATAAACTGCATGTAAAGGTGGCCCCCCATTCCTAAAAACACAATCCACCATGCCATTACAAAACATTAACCAAACAAAGGGAATGAATAAAACAATTTAACTTCGCAAAATACATTGTCCTGCCATGGCGACAAAGAAGCTGCAGGCAGGAGGAAGAGGAGGAAGAGGAGAAGGAGAGAGCTGAGAGCTGAGAGCTGAAGGTGCGGTGGGCAGAACCGGATTCATGTGGTCCAGCTGCGAGTCCTCTGAGAGGCTGCACTCATGATTGAAATGAAAACAGGCCCGGCTCCGGCACTGTCAGCCGCGTGATGTATGACATGTAGTGGGATGTTTCCAAAAACCCCCGCGCCCATATGGCTGCCCACACATCAGGCAATGCACGGCCCAGGGAGGGGCTGCCGCTCAACATCTGCGCCCCAGGACAGTCCCCCCCCCCCAACCACCCCCTACACGGCAGTCCCATTCCAGCTCCAACACGAAGACCGGGTTGGGCTGCTCATCTCTCTCTGCTGAGTCCGCTCTTGGTTCTTCAGTCAGTACCAACTCCCACACAAATTTCCTTTTGTTGGTACCACAAGAAGACCTACAGGCCTACAGCCTAGACACGGTCCTCCATTACAGCCACGTTGTGCAACATTTGGTGCCTCTAGTTCCTGTGATCGTCCACCGACGATGTTACTGGTAACATGTGCTCATAACCCCGCATCTTACACTGAACACAAACAGCCAAGCGACACGCTGTAACTGAAGACGCAGACCCAACGTGTGAGTCGTTACTAATGAAATTCCACACAAATCACCTCCCAGCTCCTCTGTTTGCACAGTAGTTGTAACATATAATTAGCAGCAGGTTTAATTTTGGTTACAGCGTTTTCACAACATTAACCACATTTCACATTTTCTTGATTTTCTGTTGTGATATGTAAAGGCATTCATTATCAAGGAAATTCATGCTACAAGTGCATAAATCCACTTATTTAATTTCTGGTAATTTACAGAAAATGGATGTGGGTCATATACTGCCCCCCCCCCCACACACACACAGAGGTTAAAGAGTCAAGTCTGGATTTTCAGCTGTCATTCGGCAAAAACGATGACAGCTGAGTGCAGCCTGTCCCGAGGTCTTCAGGCAGGCTACATGCTGGATAGCATGTCCATATCAGCCCAAACACACACACACACACACACACACACACACACACACACACACACACGCACACACACACACGGCACATTCACACCTATAGAGT
>JABJVR010000106.1:8506968-8527355 GCA_025773905.1 Chitala chitala | reverse complement strand
CTGGAGCAGCATACTTCTACTGTGAAAATAACAATTCCAGGAACACTCACACACACACACACACACACACACACACACGCACACACACACACGCACACACACACACGGCACATTCACACCTATAGAGTACTGAGGAAAGGACTTTAACAAATTATTTCAAATAAAATTTAAATTATTTTGTCTAATATATTATTGATTAAATAAGGACTTGATAAAGGAGGACACAAAATTTTAGTTCCTATTATATGGTTAAAACGGTGTGCATATATTTGTACACACACACACACACACACACACACACACACACACACACTGCATGAGGCAGCACAGCTTGCGATTACATACAGGTAAGATACAGGTAAGTAAACGTATTTTCATTTAATTTCATTTCATTTACTTACAATGACTAAGAGTACACGTGCATGTCACGAACAAGGTCAAACAGTATCAGAGGATCTAACTCATAGTAAGTGCCGTCCTATAAACGCATTTATCTGTTCAGTGATACAGGTCATACTGAAGGTGTTCTGTATGCTGTTGCATTGCAATAGTTTGTGTTAAACGCATCTAGCATCACTGTTCACTACAGTTTCTGCTGCTCTTTCATTCATATGTCACCCATACTACAACAGCCCTTTAGTTTCAGTTTACTGACAGCCTTATTGTAAAAACAGTGTTTGTATTCTAATACTGTGCTGAGTTGGCACGTCACCCAGGGTACCCTGCTCTCTGCCTTGCTTTGCCCAGGATAGTTTCCAGACCCCTGTTCACCTTTACTTGGAGACATGTTTGAATATGAAAGAAACAATGAAATAATATTCTAAGTATTACCATATTTCCCAAGTATTAGTTTTGTATATTTTTACAATTAAACTGTTTAATAAAACACAACCAAATAATTTGGTACTAAATGTGACAGGCTCTGACTGCAGCTAAATTGTTCTCCTCTCCCTTTGCTTTTCATTAGATATCAGGACCAGAGCAGGGAGTGTAAATTTTAACGTGTATCTTTGAAATTCATGCGTTGTGGACTGAGTAGCGGGTCTGTTTCTGATTCCAGAGTGTCACAGCATGAGTATCGAGCTGCCTCGTGATCCAGCACTCACAGCCGGAGCCGTGAGACCGCTCTGGTGCCAGAACGCAGCGTGAGCACTGGGAAACTTCTGATTCCAGTGTTCACGACATCAGTACCGGGACGGTTCTGATCCTAGGGGTCACAGCGCAACTGGTTCCAGCAGCGGGGGAATGAGTACTGGGAGGTTTCCGAGTCCCGTTCGCACCGCCGACGGAGCACAGTTACAAAGAACTTCTAGTTTAAAAATTCACCTGGGCCTTTTTATGGCCTATTTAGATACAGTGTCCACAAAAAATGTCTGATAACACAGAGCGCTGACGTAGGCTTCTGTTTAAAAATAACAAAGACACGACACCTTGACTTTACAGCTGAAGGCTCGGCGAGGTGAGGCTGGCCCGCATGTGCCAGTCTGTAGGTAAGAGGTTAGCATCCGTGTAATTCCCGAGTGCCCTTTCGCATAGGTATGACTCAGCAGCGTGCGATTCTCACAGCCTGCACCTTCTCCGGGACGCGGCGGCCGAGGCGTCGGTGGCTGGGGGGTGCGGGGCGTTTTCAGGGCACATGGATGAGCACATAAATCAAACGGAGGACATGTGGCCAGAGCGGCCCGGGCCTCTGTGCTTTGATGGCGCGGCGGAGGAAGCCGCGGCCGTGGATGCCTGTCTCCCTGGACGTTCTGTAAATCAGTTCAATGGGATTCCAGAGAGCGCGGCGGAGATGGATGGGCCCCCGGAGACCTGTAAGCGACCTGTCTCTACTAACCCCCCCCCCCACAGCCCCCCCTGACCCAACCTTCACTACCACCGCTGCTCTTTAGCAACCTGAAGCCGATACGCTCTGTATGTGCTAACATCCGATCTCCCAGCTAGCCCTCCCCCAATTTCCCCATGTCATGCCATTCCAACAGGTATCCTGGAGGAACGAGTGGGGGGGGGGGCAGACAGTGTTTTCAGCTCAGTTTCCAACTAGCTAAGGATTCCCCGGTGACTGCTCAGAGCACTGAGGATAGCAAAGACAATTCACCATAGTGTACAATCAGCAGACGCATGCCGACACTTTAGCAGGCAAGTTAAACTGCAGAAAGCAAAGGCCAGAAATGGCCGCTTCAGCTCAACTGCCTTTTACTAAACTTGTGCCTTTTGGCTAAGTCAAAATCACAACAGCGTTCTTGGTTTGTGTCCACACGACTGGTAACAGCACGAGTACCTACGACTGTGCATGAAAACAAGAACGTTTGATAACCGTTCACAAGACCTTGACTAAAAAAGCTAAAATAAACAGTGAATATAAGTTTTAAAGACACACAAAAATCAAGCAGTCCTACTTTTGCTTTCACAGAATTCCTGTTAACTGTCTGACTTGCGAAACGCAACCTTTATTCTTCAGATAGGATAAATTGGCTATGTAACAAAAGAACAGCCAAAATCCCAAACCATGCCACGGCTGATCCACTCGCACGTTGTGTCAAAGCCTTTCTGTCAAGGTAACAAGTGAGACAAGAAGATTTGTGACAACACGGTAATGCAAACAGCATAATAGGCCTCAGATGCACGGCCCCGGGAGAGCCTAATCGCCGTCATTATGGGATGTAAGTGGAGTACAACCTGACAACAGATGGAAAGATTGAGCCAGGAAGTGATCAGGTGCCTTTTGCGGCTAATTTTAACCCATCCAATAGCACAGACGGTAAATTGATAATACTGCACTGAGACACCACATGTGAAAGTATTACTGAGATGTTCTACACGAACACTTTTGCTGATATAAAACAGGGTGTGGACATTTGGCCCACTGACCTGGTCCCAAGTGGGTTCTGTTCTCTTGATTCACACCAAGCGTAGGCGGTAGTCCCGGTGTCAGCCTGAGGAAACCTCACATTACTCCACACTTTTTGGACTCGACAGTTTCGGGAAAGAAGATATTTCCTTTCTGTCCCGCCGAGCTTTCAGATGATGTCATTAGAGCACACAGAAAAAAAAAAAGTTTCCAAACCCTTAAGCGATCCCGCAACCTCTTCAACAGTGTCAATGTTTTTGTGGGGCCTCTGAGTTGCAAGGGGTCCGTGTGCCCCGAGATGAAGCTACGACAACCGTCGCCGATAACACGAGATGCTGGCTATCAACAACGACGTTTTCCACATTGGCGAGTTGGATGGGCCAAACCACAAACCCTTAAGTTTTCCCTAAGACTATTTTTCACAGAACCATTCACAGATACAACAGAATGCATAATTTATTTTTTTGCTGTGTGTCGGTGAACTTTTTAATATTGCTTTAACCTCTTCTTGCAAAATGGTGGGGCGGTATTATGTTTTTTACGCACGGTATTTTTCTTCCCCATTTAGGCCAGACAGAACAAAAAATAAGCGTAGAAGGGTGAAAAAATGTGCTACACAAGAAAAAACTTGAGTATGAAAATATTATTAATTCTATCTTCACGGCAATTATTTATGAACGGATCAAAACCAGCTAACCTTTTAAACAAAACTGTCACAGTAAACAGAGAGACCACACTGATATAAAGCCCACTGGCACAGGTGGCTGTACAGTAAATGGCAGGCCTAACACTTTAATGTAATCCAACATCTAATTAAAATATAACAATCTCTTGTCAGATGCTCGGAGAGCAATAAATCACTACCGTGTTTCGTTAACACACCCAGGGCTGCAAATAGCAGTTCAAAGTTGCACCATTAAAGACTCGTTTTACACCCTGAGACAGGTGTATTTTCATTGCCACTCCCACTGAATGGCGATGACTTCACCGGCGGGTCACCGCCAGCCTGCAGAGCCGTAAGGTAATTACTGCTGGACATGCAACGTTTGAGTCCCCTCCTCCATCACTGCAGCCTTCAAACACCCAGATCAAACCATGTGTTACATCATTAGAGTCCAATCACGACCCCCCAAGACAGGCATGGGCTCCATGTGTGCCATTCAGAAAACAGGGTTTGGGGGGGGCAAGGGGGGCCTGCCACATGGCTTTACTGGTCCAGCCTGCTGCTTTACAAGGAAAATCTCCAGCACTATAATAAATACCAGGGCACACTTTAAGGGGGCCGTATATCACACGAGCTTGTTTTAAGTGCACTGCTGCCCCTTTCTCACTCTTTTGAGCCCCCCCACCACCACCACCAAATGCGTATGAATACAATTATATTTTTGCTAGTTTCCCACAGCTAATCAATTGGAACAACTTCAAAACACCTTTCATGAAATAAAACTTTTGCTCGTTCACATCAAGCGCTGGGGCAATGCATCATTACCTGAGCGCGAAAATTCTGGGTGTGCTCAATTAAAATCACTCAGCTTGTACAAGAGCACAGTGCTTCACAACCACACATGTCCTAGCTGATGCATTCAAAACTGAAATTTACATAAAACAAGTTAAGTCATCTAATGCATATACAATATCAAGGCATTTTTCATGTTTTCAAAACTAATAGAATTGTCTATTTAGCATTGAAGGCTAAAATCATTTTTAGTCATCTACATTAGGCAATAAGTTATATCAGATTTTATCAGCTGCATGCAAAAAACATCAAATCAAGGTTGGTTAATATAAATAAATCCCTGAGAAAAAGAAGAAAGCTTATAACACCTGAACAAGCAGATGTTCAGTGACACAATAAAAAGACCAGCTCAGCTCTCATGTGCAAATCTCATCAGGCCTGACTAGTTAGCAGCAGACGCTTCTAATTGGACCCAGCAGCGCTACTCCTGCTATGACGAGGATGGCGAGGGGGCTGGGAGGAGGAGGGGGGTAATGAGAGGTCAGACGCGACCTGGAGCTCCGCTACGTTGCCAGAAACGCACAGCAATTTTATGGTCAATTGGGCCACGCATCTGGAGCTATACATCATCGCGGGTCCAGCAGCTGTGGCCAGCGGCAGCACACACGCACACACTCGCACACGCCCGCACACACTCGCACGCACACACACACACACACACACACACACTCACCCCTGGATTCTTGCACACATTCGCTTCTGCTGTTGCATCTGAATGGGGGTGGCTTGTCCTGAAGTCCAGCAGACACATTTGCAGCCAAATGCATATCGTTTACAAATCATCTGTGCACTAATAACCTGCTCATTGTACTGTGGCCAGTGGGGTCACTAACGTAAATCTACATACTGTTCCTCTCTATATCTATGCTGTTGAACAATGTTATCTAACAACTGTAGAGGATATCATCCATCCATCCATTCTTTAACAGTGTTCTTCTAATTAATTGATATATTTTCATTTCAGTTTAAAGAACCTCCAGTATAGATAAATATTTAAATGCCAACACTGCATTCTAAAATATGCATTTTGCTTTTAAATACACAAACCCATAACCACTGCAGGCTTCATAAGCCCATGCAGATGCAGCACAGTAAGGTGTAGAAGAGGATTCCCTGAGCTTTTTACCTACTTCAGTGGGTACCGCCAGCACGGCTATGCCGTGCTTCACACAGCCCGTTTTATACAGCATGAGGAACAGGAGGCATCGCAGCATCTCCAGTACGGCTGCCTTTGGCCTGCAGGAAACAAGACAGCGTTGCTGATGTTATTACATGCAACAAAAAATGCATTCATAAACTATTTTAGAGAGAAGCAGGAAAGGGCTGTACCTCTGTTCTATGATGAACCCGTGACAGGTCAGCGTTAACATGATGTATCCAGTCATCAACAACAGGAACAACGGTGAGCGCATCTGAACGAAGACATGACCGTCTGTCTCAGTTAATATAAGCACACACACACACACACACACACACACACACACATGCAGTGATGTAATGTAACTAAGCAATAGTACTTTGTTACAGTACTTAAGCATTTTTTGGGAGTATCTGTACTTTACTTGAGTTTTTAAAATTCTGTCGAATTTTACTCCACTACTTTTCATGAATAAAATGCATACTTTCACTCCAATATGTGTCTCAATGGGCATTGTCATTACTTACTACAAAAAATAAATAAATAAAACTAGGCTCCCAAAGTTTCAGTTTTCAGTCTGTGAGTTCAGCATAACAGGTTCGGGCAGGCCAAGAGAGCAGCACACAGAAGCCATCATGGAAGCAGCAGCATCTTCCTCTAGCAGCAGTGATGCTACCCCAACATCTGCTACGTCTACTAGCATAACGTAATTAATAATTCGGAAAAGAAGGCACGACAGAATAGAAATTTGGAATTCTTTAAATTCAGATGGCTTTTTAAGTAGATACTTCTACTTCCACTTTCAATACCTACGTACATTTATTTAGAAACTACTTTTGATAAATACAGTTAATAACAGAAACTTTCATACTTTTTGTAATATTATAATGGGTGACTTTGACTTTTACTTGAATAATTTTATAGTAAAATATCTGAACTTTAACTTAAGTATGGTTTTCATATACTTTATACAATTCTGCATGCATGCACACACATGAACACACTATGCATATTAAGTACTGTAATGCTTCGGACATGCAATGCTCTTTAATAAAGAGCAGTTTATGACACTTCACAACTAGTGTTTGCATTTCATACCATATATTTATGACTGTATGTGTTAATCAAGCCCACTGTCTAAATACCTTCCCCAATTTTAACACCGTTCATTATCTAACACAAATCATACAAACTACCACTGAACTATTAATATTAAATGACTATATAGTCTTGTTGAATTTTAACATAGCTGTGCTAAAAAGCAGAAATCCTGCAGGTAAAGGCACATTTATAACATCTATAAACCCAGTTACATACACAAATCTTAATCACAAGCATTAAAGTGGTCAAATTCTGAAGGAGGATGTAAAAGAGGGAGTTCAGAATGTGTGACCAATCCTGGTAAGATTTCATGATGTAGAAGGATTGTCACATTGGCAGGACAGGTAAGAGCCAGACAGGGTGGGGTCAGAGATGACTTAATGTGCAACAAAATCTCAGCAAAAAAGAGAGAATTCAATAAACACAACTGGGCAGAAACAAAATCGCAAAACACGGGGAACCAAAGGTGCACGAAACAATATACCACGCAAACCAGCACAAGAACCGGCCAAACCTTTAAGCCTTCAAGAAGTGACAAAGAAGGAAGGAAAATGGCAGGGCTAAATAGTGACCAACAGGAAATCACAAACACATGAACACACTCAACAAACCGAATTGGGAAGTGGGACAACGAAATGTGTGGGGCGTGGCCAAACACAAGCATGACACAAGTCAAACCGCAACAAGAATGGTGAAAGTTCATCCCACCAGTCAAACAAAGCGAAGCCCTGGTGGACCGCGCGTGGCACCATCCCACCGCACTCATGTCATCCTGCTGTCACCAAAGAATGTGCCAACAGCGTCCTCTGCCAACCCCAAGGGGCTGAGTCCAGATGATCACTGAGCTTCAGACTGAAGGCTCTTAGACAACAATGTTGGCTAGACCTCTGAGCACATGCAAACACTGACAGTGTCTGTGTGAGTGGGGGGGTGTCTGTCTAAGAAATACTTTCAGCTTTTGCACTCCCTTGGCGTGATAATTGGTCATCTGTTTCTAGGTTATGTTTGAACGACATTATCGGGTAAAGATAAAAACGAAACATGTGCAAGCCCTTAAAATACATGTGCTAAGGGCTTCTTACTTTATTGCTTCCATATCCCACAGGATTGAGAGATTACATTATTGTTATTATTACAATCATTATCACTGTTATTATTACAGCCAAGAAGATGAGAGACCAGTTTGATTCTATCGAGTCTGGAGACTACAATCCACACAATGGACACTAAACGATGTTTCACTGGTTTGTAATTAAAGTCAGCAACATTAACTCTCTCCAGTTTCATACAACATGAGGCTAACCTACTACTATATACACAGAAAAAAACTCAACGTCCCAATAACAGCAAAAAGTAGAACCTTCTAATGTACCATCATGCACTGCTCTGAAGGACTGCACACTTCATATGAACGCATGCACAGGTACTACTTAGCAGCCAGCATAGGGCCCCATTTTGTTATTACTACTAGAAACCTTGATGGATGGACCTTGAAGGTTGTTTGGCCGGGACACGGGTGGCTTAACAATTAAGTCGTTTGTATTTACTGTCAGACCACCGAGCCAGCGGCTGTTTGGCTCTCGGGGAGCTTGCATTCCTGGGAACACTCCCTCCCAAGCCACAACTGAGGGAATGCCACGGAGGTACGGACGGCAGGAAGCAGGCCCGTTTTGCCCCGGCCGCCATGGTGGGTGGGGCGCCACATTTCGGCTAACCAAAACTATGGCTGAGGCGGCTGAGATTTCCAAAGATAACTGCAAGGAAAGCCAGAGTTTAACGTATTTATATTTGCTTTATGAAATCTTTTGTTATCTTAGAAATAAAAAGTCTGCGCACCTCACGTTCTGAGTGCCATGTTGTTTGGTGGCACCCTGCCTTTTGGCACGAGAGAAAAACAAGAGCTTATTATAGAGGGCGAGCGTGAAGAGAGAAGGGTTTACACGCACCGCCGCAGCTGCGAACAGATCGTTATAAACACCCAGCAGCAATATAAACTGGAGGGTCACGTAGGCCTGCAGAGCGGGGGGCCATGTCGGATTATGTGGCAGCTCCTTCCCAGTGACCTGAAAGAGAAGAGAGGAAAAGGCACTGAGTCCACGCAGCACACACATGCATGTGATTCATGCAGCATTGGGTGTGTGTGTGAGAGCAACACCCATTTGGCGTTTGGAGAAAAACAACGTGAAAGTAAGACGGGCGCAACAGCACGATTTCAACTCAGCTGCAAACTGACGTCACATGACCCATCGCCTAAAACATATATCTTTTGTTATTTAAATGTTAAGCATACATTAAATATTTCTTGTCCAAATGTTATGTGGATATGCCAATAAAATTTGCCTTTAGCACTGATTTTAAAAGCAGTTTGTGCATATATATATATATATATATTTTATTTTATTTGTTGTCGCTTTTTCATACAGCTTTACAGCCATGGTATCAGTTATGGCAGGTCTCTGGAAGCCGTCTCTAAGGGGGCCTTTTCAGCTTTTTGTCACGCACTGCTTTTCTGCAGTGCATTTCTTTACATCAAAACCCCTGTAGGTATTTTAGTCCCAAAGTCTGTTTTTCCTCAAAAATCAACGAGCTCAACCCGGCTTCCATTTTATTATTTTTTTTTTCTTGCTTTCTCTGCCTCAGAAATATCAATGCTCACGGTTTGTCCTTCTCTGCAAGGAGGCTTTTTAAAAAGATATTTCTGTCAAATTCCTGCACCGTGCACATGTTTAGAATCACCAGGCAGACTTTAGTGCCAGTTTAATTGTTAAAGGGAGTGCTCTCTGGTCTCTGCAAAGAGAGAGCACTGAACTATGTGCCGCAGTCAGCGTGATTTCAAAGCTAACCACTGAGGCTCCTGTTGGGGCAACTTTAAACTCTCCAAATGAGAGTGGCGTTTGATCCCGTGCAGAGCGGCCGCAAGCCTGTTATTTAGGGACAAGAGAAAATTAGCTCATTGTGTCCACTCGGCAAAGACTGCAGGCTTTATGTGCCATTATCCTCCCTCATAAACCCCTGTTGTGTTTTCCAAACCCTTAGTCTCATTCTTTTATAGAGAAGTCCTGTAGGCCATTCCACTGCGTTTCTTTCCCCCCAATTTTCCCTTCAAGATCTCAGTTTAATTGTCTTTTAAACGTGCAAAAGAAGTCAAAAGTTGTCTGAGGCAACGGTCGTGAAACTCAGAAACAAAGAATTGTGCTCTCTGTTGTGGAAACGTTTTTAGGAAAGATCTGCTTTCCCAGGACTGACTTATTGCCTTATTTGAAACTCATACTATATGCATAAGATGCATAAGATGCTGTTTGTTGCCTTCCTCAGCAATCCATCTTGCTTCTCTGCATGTCCCTCCCTCTTCCCTTTCAGCCCACAAAAGCCCACAAACATGGCATTTTGTAGAAGCAGCAGAGCGTGTGCTTGTCTCCAACCTTTGGCAGGTCGGAGTAGCATCCCAGCCTGGGTTTCCCGGGTTCCCAGCCTGGTCCTTTGAAGATGACGGACAGCTTGTCCGCAAGTCCCGGCGAACTCCAAAACCTCTTCCACAAGAACAGGTAGTAATCAAACTGGGAAAGCAAAAATAAGGAAGAAAAACCAGTACGGTTCGTGTTTGCTAAGCGACACGTGCCTACTTGTACTCTGAGTGTATGTTTCTAAATACTGCATTATGTATCATTGCTGATGGACACTTCTATAGGTGTTTTTTACTGTCACGTGTATCACCGGGTTTCTGCAGCTTTCTGTCCTTGTCTCCCAGTGTAGCAACGAATAAGATATTATACTTCCACAACTCTGGGCAGAGAACTTGTTAAAGCGCACGCACACACGCACGCACGCACACGCACAGTGGAAGCAGTGCACAGGGCTGGCTGTGTCGTCATGCCAAACAGTGTTGTGGTTACAGTACAGCCCCCCAAGCGTGAGGATGACAGGATTGGCCTTGAAGGGGGGGGGGTTTCCAACCCCACCACAGGAGTTTTTTTGTTAATTACTTCATGCTGGAATAAGTACAATGTGAATATTTTTTATGGTGACGCTGAAATGAGCTATGAACTGAATGAGTACTGTTGTAAGAGATATTGTCAGTTAGAGAGTGACCAAAAATGTTAAAGCTATGATGGATTTCATTTGAGAAGGTCTGAATCACTACAGGCTTTCTTACACAACAGTGTTTTTATATTAAGATTATATAACTCTTTTAAAGCCATTATCCATCTATTTATAATTTTTAGATTCCAGTTGATTCACTTTGAATGTATATGTGTACATTATAGTAATATCTTCATTTATATACTGTTGCAGTATTTAGTTCTCCTATGTCTAAAAAAAAAAACACGTTAAATTTCATTGACTATGTGAGTACCTAATCCATAGTTATTTTTAAGTTTTACCTCTGCTGAGGAGAATATTTCATGTATATATTATTATTCAATTCTAAATGACCCAGTCATTCATAAAGTCTGCAATAAATCTCATTTCCCTTATACTCATTAAAAAAATCTCAAAATTATTGCATACAGTAATTTAAATTTCCTGAAAATTTCAGTAATGAGAAACAAATGCAACTTTTCTTTTTTTTTTTTTTTAGAACATAACATTTTTATATATTTATAAAATGAAAAATCCCCAGTTTCTGTCTCGGGAAAAGCGGGCGCTCACGCCTGGCAGGAATTTAGCTCAGCCTGGCTCCGGACCGCGAGCGGAGAATATGAGAAAGCACTCCGGATTCAGAAGGAATCTGCACAGACCGCTCTGCTCCAGGGACGCCTACTACTATGCACTGCAGAATGGACAAACGTCTCTTCTATTAATAATTTGGTGGAGAGCTCTGGCACGACACGCAAAGTGCCTCATATGGAAATAAGAATGGCGTGAGAGGAGGACAGATTCACAAATATAAAACTCAAAGCTTCCTGAGTAAAGACTGGGAAGAGATTAAATTCTCATATTTATTTTTACAATGCTCAAAATCAGTTAAAAAGACAGTAAGATTTCTGTAATACCGTTGCCTGTTAAGGTGCATTTTTGCCCAGTGCCTTTCATAAATAGCGTGTGGCTGACTTCCCTCCTGAGACTCCAGCGATAGTTTAGAGATCTGCTGACATTCTGTTTTGTTGTTTTTTTCTTGCTGTTCTTTGAGCCATCTGTATTCTGGGCAAAATTTTGTGACATCACTCAAGTGACAAACACAGTGCCATCATTTTACTGGCCGATAAAATGAAAATAAAGAGCATAAATTCTTTTCGTGCTTCTTCCATTGGGTTTAGCGTTTATAATCTAGCTGACATTTGAAAACACATTCAACAAGCGGCTGAGTTTCGATTGTTGCCACGTCAATGTGATAAATTATACCAAAAAAAAAAAGTATCAATATGACATTTAGCAAAAAAGACAAATCATTTCAGATACCCACCTGGACTGACAAGATTTCAAACGTGTTGATTGGATGTGTGAGTCCATACACAACCTTTTCACTCTCTGGTGCAAATGTCCCTAAAATAGCACATGTAAATCAATTCTACAGTCAGGCCAAACGGCTGCAGTGCTTCCTCTTCAATTGTGCAACAAATTGTCATCGACATTCGGCCTCACGTCATAAACACAGAAGAAAACTTTTCATTCTAATCGGCACAATCCAGGTCAGTCTCCTTCACAGAACCCCTCCTGTTTTAATTAGTCACAACAGACCTTTGGGAATAACGAGGCCAGAGCGGAGCCACTAGCCCAGGTGTAGGACAAGGTTATGTAAACAGTTACATAAAGGCAAGCCCTGCCACCCCGATTACAAACTAGCCAGAGCAGAAAACAAAACTGAGGGTAAAGTTAAAGGCAAGGCAATTACTGACCAGCAACGTTAGCTAAAACACACGTGTGAAGCCGCAGGAAATAACACACACCAGTATAGGGAGGAAGAAAAAAGCAACTTCAAATAAACTAACTTTATACACATAAATTTGTATTAAAACTACTCACCAAAGATTCGATCCCAAATAATTAGAGTTCCTCCATAATTCTTGTCAATACAATAAGGATTTCGTCCTACGGTATAATATGCATTCAGAGAGTTAAAACTTTTTATTTATTACGGTTACAGAAAGCACATAAAGCTACTATCACTCTCTGTAATTATTGTGTCCACATTACGTCAATGAATAAAATCACCCTACAGTATGTCAAACACCTGCATCAAAGCACGCGAGACTGTCCTTACCATGGTGAACTCTGTGGTGACTTGGGGTGTTTATGATCCATTCTAGAGGGCCAAGGTTGGTTACTATCTGATGGTGGTAAATGAAACTCGCATTACCTAACAATTTCAGGTTCACACTTATACTACAAAGAATGTAATCCTCAGACAATAATATTAAATCATGATCATTCATACGCCTCTATGACTGTTTTTAAAACTGAAGCATTCTTTTGTTGGGACTTGATTATCCTCTCTGGAACACTGATGAAAAACATTCTTTAAAAGTTCTTAAATGCTACATTGAGCTTATCAACTAAACTCATTTTCAAATAAGTGCAGGAATTACATGTAGAACCGGCAGCAGTTTCTTAAATCTAATAATCCACACCTGTGATAAAAAAGATTAAAAAAATAAAGAGCAATATGTCACCAGACCACAGAGTCTCAGCTGGTTGAGCGGTTAAACATCTGGACATTTTAAAAAAGGTTTTTTCTTTTTTATTATATTTTTCATGAAGAAAGTAATTAAGTTGAGATGATTCAGTAAATAAAAATTTTTAAACTTATTTAAAAGGTAAAGGAATTTGTTGTCTACCAGAAACAAATATACACTTTTTTAAAAGGTTAAAAAATAACCCACATATAGCCTTTTTTTCCAGATGATATAGCTCAGCCAATAACCAGAAACAAAGGTAAAGTTCAGGCTTTTTGGCCTAAAATCCAGGCTAAGCAAAGCCAATGAAAACCTGATTTATTATCCGGTTCTGAGACAAAAACATACAGGTGGCAGAGCTGGGAACCATAAAAATCTGCACTTCAGTTACACACACATCTAAAGCCTAAATCTAAATTCACAATAAATTAAGTGACAGAGGAAATGTATAAATTTCACGTTTTAGAAATACCTCACTGTTCACTTTTACTTATAGCATTGTAAAAGTTGGCTGTGTAACATCTGGATTCACCCCTTTCACTATAAAGGAAGCTGCCCTTCTCCAGCTAAGATGCTGCTGTTTTAATATTTTAAATATTTTTATTAGCATCAACACTTTTTTAAATTAAAGTCGGGTTTGATTTTTGTGACTGTGTGTGTGCCCTTCTTCTGCTGTCACCTCAGAGTCGCATTCATTACATCACATGAAACTGCAATATTTGTTCCAAATAAAATAGGCAAGGGATATTTTGAAGTCATGGACTGTACTTCTTGAATTATACACAATGAATAGTCTGGCTTCCTACTCTCTACTGAATGGCTTTAAATACGGTTTTTACCACCCAGGCTGGCATTCCTTAGCGTAACACTTCTTGCAAATTGGGCTGCGAAATAGTGAATGGTGCCTTTGGGCGTCCGTGTCAGTGATAGTGCAGTACAGGGTGTGGCTGAGTGACGCATGGGGTGGGGTGGGGGTCCCAAATGCTAACTCCCACGGGTGCTCTGAATGTCACTATCTCACTGTCGTCAAAGTATTCCGCTAATGCGTTGGTGGTCTTGCACTTGAGTTAAATTGTATTTATTTTTGTGAACGTTCTCAAAATTTATTATGCACATTTTAAGAGCATTATTTGTGTGTATTAGCGATTTTTTATTTGGGATTAACTTGTATAATATTTACTACAGTTCTGACTTGTTGTAGCGGGTGGGGTCTAAATTAGTGTAAGGCACACTCAAAGTTCACACCATGCGTGCAACCTGGCAGAAAACCAGATCGCGCTGGTGCGACAGAGCGGACGGCGGCCTGTTGCGTGTGTTTGTACTGACTGTCCCCCGCTGCTCGGTTTGTAGAATAAACTTGCAGATCCTGGATTCTTGCTTGTCCAGTGCTTTGAAGTTCACCAACGACCATCTCACAGCCGCAACACCAACACATTAACTGTTAATGCTGCAGTATATTTGCAAATTTTTTAATTTTGTTATTAAAGTAAGGATGTCCGCAGTTGTTCCCATTACAATTCATCTATGTTTTGTGGCTTGATACGCTGCACGTAGTTGACTTAATCGTGAAATAAAACGAATGCATACAAAACATGGACTGTAGTACTGCGTTTCAGCTTACCTCAGTATGAATCCAGAACTGGTAGAGCAGGTTGAATTGCACATGCACTGCAAATGTGGAGGGAGGAACAGCCAGCGCCATTGGAAGGTAAAAAACCTACGGAGTAAAAGTAACGCTACTGTCACCCATGGAAACAAATTACTTTTAACTTCTGACAACTTCATTAATAAAAGAGACAATCCTACTTAGGACAGGGTTCCATTCCAAAGTAGACTTCACTTACATAACATTACACTGTACCATAATATGCACATAATCAGCATGTTTATGGTGCAATGCTGTTAAAAGGTCATTACAAGTGATATAAACAGATGAAGAGGATTATACTGGGGTTTCATCAGCTTAACCTACATGCACATGTAAACACATCTGTACAAAGAAAACACGGAGAGTGTTGTGGAGGATGCCGTTTCCTGGCAACTTTGTCATAACGATGATGACACTGGTTTTATAACACAGTCACCAATCAAAATTTATCATTTAAACAGGTATGCCCCAGTTTGTGTAATTTTTTCTTTTGTATTTTTTTTCTTTACCAATTTCCTCAATTTTCTAACAAAGAATACACACACATCCATCAGCATTGTAAGTGTATCTAATATTTCACTAACAGTTCTGGCTTTTTATAGCCAAACTGAAATAGTTGAGAAAAAAAAAAAATCACTGTAGCAAAATTTATCTGAAGCCTAAATAAATTACACAAGTGGATCTGCTTAAGTCTTGTATAGCATTAAATGTTTTCTAGTTGATTTCTGGTCACATGCTCACCCTGTGTGTTAAATAAAGGCAATGAAAACAAAGCTCCATTTACCCAAACTCACAATCAGTTTTTCATTGAGAATAATAGCTGGTCATTATAGTAAATTACACATTGTTTGTTTAGATTATTGACTACACTCATTGTTTTAATGTGTTTGTTGCTGTGTACAACATATAAGAAAACATAAGGGGACGTGCAGTACTCTGTGTAGTTTTGCTGAAAACTGTACAAATGATACATGACCTTTGATAAATTACCTTTGTAAATGTCTGAAAATTAGGTAATTTTTGTCTGAAGCATTCAATACCTCCTAAAAATCAGTGATTGAACATTACGCTGGTATTTTACAGTGCTTTAGCAATCTTTGGGAGAAATGGTTTGGGTTTTTGGATGACCTGGAGAAACATAATTATTTTCTCATTTAAAGCTGATTTTTTAATGTCCATTTTTTCAATTTACAGAAACATTAACTCAGTTTTCAGGAACAAATTTTGTAAATTGGGGGGTTCGTGTTTATATATTGCAGGTGAACTGTTATAACACACTGTAAACATGTGGGGCTGTACCTAAACACACACAAATCACATTCTATGTATAATCTGATTTTAAATTACCTCACATTACCTGGTCAGGTGACCTAGCCCTCTGGGTTTCTGGGAAATGTGCTGAGGCTGGTAGTCACCTCAGGTCCTGGTGCTTCCTTATTTAAAGAACAAGCAACTATGATTATCTAAAAAAAGCTGGCCTTACCCATGATGCCAGCTGCTGTGTTACAGACTGCCTCAGTGCTGTGGAGAGATTGTAGTCTTCTGAACTGTGATGGACTTGGTGGGCTGCCCAAAGGATGTTAACCTCTGTAAACAGGGTAATGGTGAGTCTCAGTTTAGCCTATGGCCTTACTTTTTGTTTTTTCAAGAAAACATCTTATTCAAAAGGAAACAAAAATTGATAATTGATATGTATGCATTTCTGCCATTATTACAGACTTTATTAGTGATTAATTATTATCTAAGAAAACAAAGTTTCTTTTATGTCCAGTGCTTTTGCATACAATAATATTATGGAAATTCCCAGGACAGTCAAATTTTGAAAAAATAATAAAAAGAAACATGACCTGAAATCAAACTAACTAGGAATTTTAAGAGTAAAAATAATTCCAGGTGATTTTAAAGTATTTTGTAACATTAAAGCGGGACGTGAGAGTACGATTAAACACACAGCATCTAAGTGCAGCTGAGCGGCATACAGGAACAGAGCCGAAGTTTATAATCCTCCACTGCATCGTGATATTTGCAACATTAATCTTCGTTTCACTGTTCACATTAGTATCCAGCCGATCACGCTCGTTAAGTTTCACCGGACTCTCCCAGCGGTTTCCGGACCACCAGCTCTGTATGCTTTGGCAAACAAAACGTCTTGGCTCCCCGAAAACGGAACTAACCTTCAACTTAGGCCTGACCACAAAACCATTGTAGGTTATCTCGTGCTTTTTTTCCCCTTCCACAGTGTTCTGGTGCTACATGATTCCACAAAACCCTAGAAATAAACACAGTGTAGCTGACACCATATATGCCACTTGTGTCAGAATGGATTTCCAATACTTTGCCTTTCTGACTGAATTCATTATACGAAGGGCAAATAACTCAGAGATCATTTTGCAAATTTAACAGACGTAGTTTAAACAAGCAATTAACTTTGCCACGAAAACAACTGCGTTGCTGTTACGTTGCCGTCCTGATTTCATTTTAAGGCCCTACACACTTTCTCGAGCATGAGAAGCTGTAGCGACTTCCAGCAGGGGCTTGTCAAGGTGTGGACTGGCGTCAGGCCTCTTTAACTCTTTTCCAAACATGGAAGCTCTATCAAAACGTAATGAGAGAAAAAAAAAGCCGCACGCTTAACACGGCCCACCTGAACAAACAGAGAGCGAGAGGCAGAACACCCCTCCGCCCTCAGTCCAATTCGCCGTGACAAAGAGCTGTGGGATTCCCAGCATGGCCAAAAATCAACGCTCTCAGTTTGACGTGCTTCTGCACCCAGATGTGAGCGTGCAGTCCCTAAACACAGACCAGTCTGCTGCCATGCGGTAAAGAACCAGGCACCTCCCATTAAAGAAATAAAATTTTAAATTTTAAAAATCAATAATAACAATAATAATAAAGATAATAAAGAACATTGGAACTATGTTCCAGGTCTTTCAGCATTTCTAGATTAAAATTTTTTTTTTTTTTTTTTTTTTTTACACAACAGCAGTGCATTTTATATATTTTACGTGATGTTAAAACTGTAGTTAATGAAACGATCAAAGAAGAAGACTGACTGAGTACGAGCCCAATACACACGGGGCAAAAAAAAACTGTTAATTTTAATGAAAAACTTGTAAACAGAAGTCATAATGAAAAAAGTTATGACAATTCATTTTCACGAGAACTACGGAAGCTGTTTTATTACTTTTTTGCATTTATGCGCTTCATGCACATGTGGTCTCGCTTTGTAGGTAACGTTGCTTTCTGTTACATGTGTGGTCACGCTGCTGCCTCACACACACAGCCACTGTAATGCCTCAGAGCTGTGTCACCTCACTGCAAAGGACAGCTGAGTCTGCTGCCATCCAGTTCCTGCTATGCTTCTGAGAACATTCTGAAGAACAGCCACACCAGCACGTATGCAGGTTTTAGCATGTCTCCAAGAAGGTCTTGAATAAGCACAGGCACTTAGTCCATCTGGCCTCATTACCACAAGACAGTGTGAGTAATGCACTGTTCAGACCTCAAAAATACTGCTAACATACCTAACAAACATAAATGCAGGTAAGAATAGGGGTGAATTAATGGAAACCAAAAGTACACAAACACACCAAAGAGCATAAACCACAAACCAAAGACAACACTGCAACAGCAAAGACAAACAAAACCCATGAAAAGAAAGGGCGAACAGCTAACTTAAGCACAGAAAGGGTGCAAAAGAAGACAGCCTGCATTTAAAATGAAACAAGGGGCAAAGCCTGAAACAAGGCAGATAGTGATATTTATATATACATCAACTGCAAGGTAAAATCTGGGTTTTGTATGGAACTAGTCTGAAAGGCCCAGAGCAGGTCCAGCCAAAACTTAGTAAGTTTACAGTGCTACATTCTCCAAGTGGTGCTCTGAATAAACTTGTGTGCCTTTAATTAAAGGTAGGTGAAAAATTACCTACTTCAAATGGGAGAAGACAGGTTCGATTATATACGTTATATCACATCAGGACTGGGGTGGAACCTGCAGTCTGAGGACACATTCTTTCCGTCGGTGTACATCTCCTCAAGTATGCACGGTGTGTGCGGAATGCACTGTGCTCTCCTGTGTGTCATCTGGTGGTTCTCTTCTGATGATACCGAGACCAGAACGGCACTTCCCAAAGCTGGTGTTTTGACCCAAGGTCATGCTTTGCCAAGACAAAACTTTCAGATCGAAGGAAGGGATTTTGCAAAAACTTGGACACGTTCCATAGACTGAGGAGCCTGCCTAAGGAAGGGTCACCGAGTCCAACAATCGATTTACAATAAGACGTTTTTGTAAGAGGACTTCAATTCAGCAAATCAATGTTTGACAGCTATGTGGTTATTGAAAATAAGTCAAGGGAAATTAAAATCAGTGCTGAAAATTTCATCCCATGAAGGTTAAAATCCATGGAAAACTAGCCTTGTCATTCTGTAAGCTTGCAAGGTCAAAGGGCAAACTCAAAGCTTAAAAAGTCTGAAAGTGTTTGATATGTCTAAAAAAGTTTCATGCTTTCACAATTCCTTCTGCAAAATCTCACACACTGGTGGAACAAACGCCTCCAAAAAACCACGGCGGGCAGATAATTCAGTCATTGTTTGATTCCATGCCTCTTGCAGTTTTTATTTATTTTTTTTGTTTTTGGACAGCAAGTTGTAAGATTGATGCGGAGTGTCACTAGTAGGAAGCGGGAGCCGCTGGGCCCAGCGCAGCCCATGTCCTCCTCCTCCTCCTGCACAGCACGACTCTGCATAGTTTGGCAGCCACCATGCAGATGGGAAGCCTTTTAATGGTGAGAAGTACCTCAGCCGAGACCATTTCCCACAACGCGCAAGCTCCGAGGGCCCGGGGGCAGCTCCAGACCGTCCTCCCGTCTTTAGGTTCCATGAGAATGCACATCAGCCTGTCACCCAGCCCTGATGTCAAAACCCGGCTGTTCTGCCGTGAGACATGAGGTTAAGGCGTCCCTGTATTCATAAAATACACAATGAATGTCCACGCTGCTGTGGTTTGTGTTGGGCTCTGCGGGTTATCCGTGAGGAGTTTCTCAACTACAGTTGACGGTTTAACCATTTAATGCGATCAGAAGCTACAATGCAATGCGGATGCGAAAAACCTGTAGCCATGTCAACTAAACCTCTCAATGTTTCTCACCACCCTCGTGCATTTCCAACCTCTTCGAATAAAACTGAGTCGAATCACACAAAAGCTGGAGGTGCGTGCCAGCGGTGACTATGCACATTGCCACTCATGGCATCCATGGGCTGTGAAGGCATCTGATGCTCCAGAGGAGCCCTCGCTTGTGCCGCCAACCCAAACAGCGGCTCTGTCCCAGGAATCAAGACAAGCTACTTAATGTCAGCGCAGTACAGCATCTCCATGCTTCAGACAGAAGTGTGAGTAGCGGGGGGGGGGGGGGGGGGGAGTTACCACCCCCCCCATGGCCCACGGGCACAAAGGATAAACCAGAAAGCCCGTAATGACAAAAAAGGGGAAAACATTTTGGACAAAAAAGGAAAAACCCC
>JABJVR010000106.1:8447046-8491391 GCA_025773905.1 Chitala chitala | reverse complement strand
TATATAAATTCATCGAGCAAACTCACATGTGTACACATGCATAAAAGTAACAACCAATTCGTGTCTCATCTGCTGAAAGTACAGACGGCTAAAAATTTTCTTCAGGGTGAATAATATTCGGATGCTCTGCCCACACGAGTAACTTAACTAAAGGGCCCAATTGTTTTGGCCTGGATTCTAAAACCTTAACCGGATCATAGCATCCATGCCAGCTGAGACTCACCATCAAAATGTATATTATGAAAGTGCAGCATGGAGTCAATTAGATGGGAAAAACACACCATGAAGTCTGATCATACATATTGCAGTGAAATCTAGAGGAGGCACCGTGAAGACTGTATGAATACCAACTGCCATAATTTAAAATGTGATTAACAGTATTCTCGATCATATGTACCATCTTAAAACATTTTCCCCATTTCTTTTACATCTTATCACAAATGGTATTTTTCAATACGTGAAAAAAACCTGTGGTTTGTAAAAAAGTTTTTATTACTCTCCATTCAGATTTTTACTGTTCCCTAACTTTCCCAGTGCTGTGTTTAACCTTCGTCATATTCTGCACTCAAAACAAAAAGACACATGTTGTGTATACTTGTGGAAACTGTCAACAGGCTCTTGAATGGTTTTGGCTGAATGTGTTTGGATTTGAAACTCGTTGGGCAAGCGACAACATTTGCACAGCAGATGTATGTTTTCCCAGAAGAGCCGACTTTTTAACAGGTTAGGCTGGCTGCTGCGAACCGGGCCATTCAGTACGAAAACAGAAGTTGCCACATTAAAAACCGTTACTTTATCACAGTTCCGTAGCAATTCAGCTAGGATTTACCAACCCATTGAACGCGTTTATTAAAAAGTAGTCGATAAAACGCGGGAACAGATTACCAAGACCGTGATTATGATATTAACATATAACACCCATGAACCCACACCCTTCCCTCCCCAGGGTTACCGACCCCACCCATTTACACTTTCACCTCATAACTCTAATGCCACTACTTTAATATTTGTACTATGTACATGGTGGTTCTGCATATACATTAAAATGACTTATAAAACTTTTAATTGCATCATTACTCCCTCTGTGTAAAATAAATAAATTAATTAATTAATAATTGTTTTCTAGACTGGTCTAAAACACGCAAGATCTCTCACAACCATAATGCTTTAGAAATAAAACTGGGATATAATGAAATTAGTGTAGTAGTCGTGTAGTTATTGCTTTTTTATTGATTAACGGGTTAATACAAGTGTGTTAAAATGTAAATTGTGTACTTTAAATAACAAACACGTTATGTTAAAGCATTTAAGTCCAAGCTAAAATATTGGGTAATTCAAGTAAGATAATGCAGTACACTTCGCAGTTCAGGAAAAAGTAGCATGTGAAAAAAAAAACTCAAAATTTTGAATGATAAACACAAACGAAGTAATATTTTCTCACTTTAGCCTCCACAAGTATTTCCATGCCTAGATACTTAATAAAACAAATAACTATTATATTATTATATATAGCTATTATTTTCTAATGAATACGTATACTGTAAATATTGTACATGAATTACGTGTAAAACCGCCAGTACGTAATTGTTTTGGGATTTATGATATCTGATTTTCTGTACTTAACCCAAATTCAAAATATTACGACTGCTTTAAAGTAAAAGCTTGTGTTGTCTGACCGTTTTCGTTACGATTTGAAACTCACATTTTGCTGCCTATTTGAGTATCAAACGGTGGAATGTGAATACACCCTATACATAACTTTACCACGTTTAACGTATAGGTGCATAAGTAAGGATAGTGCAAGGCTGTACTTAATCTACAAATTGGCCTGCCCGGGGTTAAGATTCAAATTCTTAATTGTCATTGTATGAAACATACAACGAAATCCAAGCACTCTGCTTCTGTACTCGAAAAGGAATGAAACACAAATAAAGTAATAACAAAAACAAATAATAAATACACATATGCACATCATACTCCACACACACACTGTCAGGGTATGCAGTTGAAAGGGAAGAAAATGTTAAAACGCCAAGAAATCATTATTATATATTATTAACGCGACAAAACGCAGGTGGAAATCTTTGTTGGTTAAGAGTGAAGCCATAGTCTGGCAGACGAGCAGGAGCTCCATCAGGAGCTCCATCAGATCATCCCACAGTAAGCGGAGCCCTGGAACAAGTTCAAGGACGCGCCTTGCACATGGCTCAGTGCCCTCACATTGTTTTTCGGGGAGTGTCGCAGAACCCTCCGCGAAACGCAAACTTCAGGATGAGAACAGCAATATCGTCACGCACCTTCCGTCCGGCACAATTTTATACTCCATTGTTTAAACATATAAAGATTACTGCTGCGTGTGACACGATCAAAGAAATCTGTCCCCGTGTCCGATTACCCACGGATTATGCATATTAGGCTGCCGCTGTGTTGTGTAAGTGCAGGAGAACATCCGAGCTAAGACAGTCGTCGTTTTGAAAAAATATATTCGTATATCTACAGCTTCTGGCTTTTTGACAGTTGCGGTGTAATAGTTCAGTTTTTCACACGAATCTGTTCTTGGGAAAGCTGCGGCTTTGAACCCATGACACGTGTTGCGAAAGCAAAGCGTTTCCCCGTTCTGAAAGCTCACCTGATTCACGTACTCTGGCACGTCTTCCTCATGCTCGAAGGAGGTTTCGTTTGGCGTGAGCAGGTAAAACATCATACGAAAACGCTTGGACACGAACGGCAAAGGAGCTTCTGATCGCGCCATTGTTAAGGAAAATAGTTAACAAACAGCCGGGAGCTGCACAAATATGGGCTCAGAGTAACGGCAGACTTTATACTGTGATTAACCTCCCGGTTTGACGTGAGGTCAAAGATAACTAGACCAAAGCACTGTTCATTTTACATTTAAAGTACCGCTTCGTGTAACCTGGCTTCGTGAATGCTGTTTTTTTGATATATTTAACGTTTTTATTGTAACCTTGTGAATTATGGGGTCTACGAAATCATAAATGAAACTTAATTGTAACTATAATGTTTCAGCTGAAGCATACGTATGCATGAATGAATTAAAACACTGCTTGATGTTTTTACTCGTGATTGAACATTAAAAATGAAGAATTTTTCAGATGTGAGTTTCTAAACTTTGTGATATAAACTAATCTGTTCCTTAGAAGTAATTAAAGTATGTATTGTGTGTGTGTGTATATATATGTGTGGGTGGGTGTCCGCGCGCGTGTGCAAGCGTGCGTGCACGTTTGCGTGTGACTGTACAAAAGGTCATCAAATAGACCTAATTCTGTTAACACCAAACTGTTCAAAAATCTTACCAAATAGGCTTTATTTATACTTTAAAAAGTACCTGAAGGACCTGAATATTTACAGATGTTACCAAATATCACAGGTTATTTGATTATGGTGGCCACAATAATTTATATGAAAATTAAAGTTTCACTATTTATTGTTGAAGTACATATTTTAAGAAATATTTACGTAACTGAAATTATTTACTTCATAAAACATTTGCCAGTACAGGGAAAATAGTAACATCATGACCATTTAAGTGTAAGTTATTTAGATGTGGCTACAGAAAGAATGATAATATAAAGTTTTAAATGTTAAGAACACACAATATTCCTCCAGTACATTCAGAAGAACAGAGAATTCACATCATAAACTTGCCCACATCTGCAAAATCAGTAAAATTAAATACAGCAAAGGAATCCCATCTTCTCCTTTTAAACAAATAACACAATAAATTACATGGAGAAAAAGGACTGTCGATCTGTACCTTTGTCAGGTTAAGTTTTAAAATATGGACACAACCACCGAATAATGATGTAATGTGTAATTTTTGGATATAGGCTGACTGTGTATGTTTTTAGACGTTATAAACATGTACCAACCATGGTGAATCGCCTGGCCTCTGGGTCTCATAGCTCACTGTACATTAGCCATCAACGCCTTAGCGTCCGCTCAACATCGCACTAAATCATTCTTTTTGGAAAGCCATGCGCGTTGTGAAACGTGGTGTGGAAAAGTGTTTCGTTTGCTATGTTGGTTTTGGCTGAGCACATCATTACAAAAATATTGCCTTTCCTGCAAAAGGAAAGTATCTCCTTAGTGGATCAAGGTGACGGCATCAGTCTTGATCAAAAGCAGCATTGCTAAAAACAAAGCCTAGCTGCAATATATTAAAGGCAACAATGTTTACTGGTATCTGAGAAAAAGTCTGTTTTATTTTATTTTATTTTTTTATTAAAGCAAGGAAAAAGAAATTCCTTAAAATATCTTATAGAGAAAAATGCATTTGTACTTTTTTTACATTTCATTCATTTTCTTGCATTTATGTTTTTGCCAATTGTTAATTGCCTTGTCCATCATTTGAATTTATGCAATTAGGTAGAAATTCTAAGTTTGTCTGTAAAGATTTAATATATCCTTGGGCATAGTTAATCCATTTAATAAATAAAATTTAAAACATTTTTAGAAATAAAAGTAAAGAACTCAAATGAAAATTTTAAGTAAATCCTTTGATAATTAAAATGTGCTGATTTGTCATAAATTCACTTTGCTTTTGGTTTCCTGAAGTTCTAGTCATACAGTCAAGACCACACACTGTTCCTTAAGACATTGTTAAATTCAATAAACAAACATGTTTAAATTAGCATCCTTTTAATTTCAGTGAACATGGCTTAGTTTAGTTACCCAAATTAATCATTTTCATATGTTAAAGTAGCTGTTTTCAATTATTAATTCGGTAACCAAAAAGGTTTCGGCTGCAGTGCCAGATAATCTTCTTTGTTTAGTTTGAATTGGAGAAAGCCAATGGACAAATATCTGCACAGACAAAAGGTTGTGCATAAATGAGGAAGGTGGGCTGGATCTGCAGCTACTGCATTGTTTAAAGTTGGCAAAAAAAAATGAAATTGCACAAAATTAGAATGCACGATCACACTGCCTGTTTGCACAGTGTTCAAGATTAGCATTATTTTAAACACAATTTGGAAATAAAATCCGATCCATGTGAAAGGGAACAGTTGGAGTTTTGGCAGTTTTCACAATTATGCCTCAGGACAAATGTCTATTTTCCATATGCTCCGTGACCAAGACTCTTTCTTTCCCGTAATGGTTAATTCATGCAATCACTGTGTAGAACCTAAACTCGTAGTGTAAAGAATAGGAGTTCACATTTATGGGAAGCACAGTGAAACAGAGCTTCTACACTTTGTGGAGGTATAGCTTTATTTATTAATTTATTTTCATTTAAGTTTGAATGCTGATTACCGTAGTTTTACGTTTGTCACCAAACAGTCTCTGGCATCGATAGCAAAATGCAGTTCAGCAATGTATAGTAAACTTTTATTACGGAAAGTAGAGTACTTTGGACTGGAAACTTTTAGAATGAGTGAAGGTCATAAAATACTGATAGTTATTTACAAAATTTATGTATATACACATATATGCTGAACAAAATAATTTTACTCTCCTGCAAATCAGATTTGATCAATTCGATTTCATCGTAAATTTTCAGCACATACAGTAGAAACCAATAAAAGTAACCAACAGTGCAAAACCTTAGCATACCCCCACCCACTGGAATGTTCACAACACATAGGCCCTATCAAAACTTCAAAAAGATTTTACCTATATACCAGTACACAAGTCAGAACTGATCTCATTTGTAATATATACAGTAAAACAGTTTCATGTATTGCTGTATAACAAAAAAAAAGCATTGTTTGCATTTGTGGTTTATGGTTCTTGTAACACACTTATGGTTACATCTGTATTGTTTGTCTGAACTAACAATTAATTTGCTTTTTTTAACTGCAGACAGTCAGCAATGAAAAATATCCTTTGGAAGACATTATGCTTTCCTGAGTGTGAAGGCGGAGCCTGTGGCAAGGGGGCGTGGTTTGCTGTGCATCATAAGTGAGCATGCTCAGAGCTCTGATCGCTGTCATGACTGTCCTCATTGGCCAGGGCGTCTGCAGAGTGGTGGAGCCCAGCGATGCCAGAATATTCAGATGGAAGTAGTGTCCCCTTTTTCACATTGACCAGTTCTTTTTCCCGTGCTAGAGCTCCTTGCTGCCCGCCTTTCACGCGTTTCCACTTCATGCGTCTGTTCTGAAACCAAACTTTGACCTGAAACAAAAACAGAACACTGCCACTTTACGCTGTTGCAAAGCCAGCTGTTTTTTACATTTAGTTGACGCACATCTGGAAAAACAGCGGATACAACAAAATTGTCATATTTCTACGTGAAATATGCATGCGCGTGTATAATTTGGATCCTACCATAAAAAGAAATTTAAACTTTCTTTACGGCCGTTTCACAGAATTGCCTTCCCCTGCTAATTATTATTATTAAAATGTGCAAGTCAATGTGTGAAAATATTAAGTGAAAATTTAAACAAAAAGAAATTAGCGGTCCTCCAGAAATTGGAAGTCCATAGTTTTTTTTTTTGGGCCAACAGACAAGTGAAGCGTCTTCGTGACTGTGATGCTGGCTTTAAGTGGCTATTTCCATACTAGTAATAATGTGCTGATACATCAGTTGCAGGGCTTCCTGGCCATCAGGCTCCTGCTTTCCCTTACTCAACAAGTCCACCGGTATTTACGTCTCTGAGAGTGATGATTAAGCTATTGCCTAAAACGGTAGGGCCGGTGTGCCCGCGCCTACTCCCCACCCCCTGGCCCCCATACCCCCCAGCCATGGGACTGGACACCGCAGCGAGAGCCGTTTCCCCAGGCCGGGTTTATTTTAGGGCTCGTCACGTTGGGGGTGCTGGCCACGTGGCCTGGAAGCCAGTTTTACAGTGCAAACGTTTGTGTTGCGTTTTGGCAACGCCTGCCGCACATCTGACCGTGTCAGATTCTCCATTGACAGGTTGGGAGTGAGGAAAGTTCACGAAATAAAAACACTCTCGCAACGCAGCAAACGGGAGAGGGCTTGACAAGCCGCTGTGATGTTTCCGCTCCAGGCAGGTGCTGCTGAATGGATGTGACTGACCTGGGGGGACCGCACACATGTACAAACGCAAAATTAATGTTATTATTATGCATTTAATGCAATTATAATCAATTCAAAACTATTTTTGAATTTGAAAAGCTAGAAATTATTGAGGAATTCTAAAAAAGAAATGTGTTGTAACGGTGAATTATCTGAGAAAAAATCATTGAGATTTAACCAGTTGATGGAATAAGTCTGCCCTTAAACTACTGATTATTATAATTGCATGCTACATTTACTGTAGGTAAGTATTTCGAGCTGTAAAATAATGATGATCCAATTTATAGTCAGCTTGTCATGTTAAAATAATAATAATCAGAAATGCACTTTATTTTCAACTAGTTTAGTATGCTTGTGCTATGGTTCTATGAAATTTTATGGAAATGAGTTTTTATAGAATTGTAAATTATATCACAGTTACGAAAAGTTTGTGTGTGTGTGTGTGTGTGTGTGTGTGTGCGCGTGTGTGGTATGGATATAAAATATCCATACACACAATTTGTATATACAGTAGACATTTTATATAAATATGCTCATAATTTCAAAATGTTCTCAACCACAGAAATATAACAAGACATAAACAAGTAATTTGAAACTAGCAGTCTTATTTAAAGAATGCATTCATTGTAAGCTATAGATGAACTGATTCTTCACAGTATTGAATAAGATCTATCACAGTGACAATAAACAGAAACTAAGAAAGAAGATAGAGATAAAGGGTTGCTGCTTTGTCTACTCAACTGAAATTTCTTCTAATTGTTTAATTAACCACTTGATGCTGCAAATCGGCATATCCCTTGAGTGACAGTTTCAAGGTGTCCCAGTCATTTGAGTGACAATTTTAAGGAGTCCTACTTGTTTGAGTGACAGTTTTAAGGAGGTGTCCTAGTCGTTTGATTGACAATTTTAAGGAGGTGTCCTAGTTGTTTGAGTGACATTTTTAAGGGGATGTCCCACTCGTTTGAGTGACAATTTTAAGGAGGTGTCCTAGTTGTTTGAGTGACAAGTTTAAGGAGGCGTCCCAGTCATTTCAGCAATAGTTTTAAAGAGGTGTCCCAGGTGTATGATTGACAGTTTTAAGGAGGTGTTCCAGTCGTTTGAGTGACAATTTTAAGGAGGTGTTTCAGTCGTTTGGGCGACAGTTTCAAGGTGGTGTCCCAGTCGTTCGAGTGAACGTTTTACGTGACCTTGAACAAAGGCTGAACGTTTCATTCTGTTCCACAAAAATATTTTTCAGAAATGCCCTGTCCCAGAAATGTGTTTAACAAATCATTTGAACAAAATTTATGTTTGTTGTTCTGTTCTGAGGTGATAGCAGTGTTTCAAACAATGTACACAGTGTTTGTCGTAAGTTTAGATGTTATGTTTTAAAATTTTAATTGATCTACAACTGTTCCATGAAAATTCAGTGGAATTCTTTAACGTTTTTTGAAAGTATCACGTTAAATTTCTATCATGTTCTCTATTAATACACTTACTACCACGTAAATTTACCTCAGCTTCAGTATAATTGCACGTCCTTTTTGGCAGAGTTCTGGAAATAGGCCATGTGTGTAATTGCACTTACATAGCAAGCACTTTAGTAAGGAAATGTTATATAGAACATGAAAGCATATTTGATTTTTTTATTGACCCAGCCGTGTCGCGAGTCATCCATGCAGTGTATGACAACATATCATTTGTAATATGGAAGGCCAGTTGTTTTTGAAAATGGGGGAAGGGAGGAGGTGGCTTTCTAGACAGCACTTCCTGTGCCTGTCTCCATTACTGGCCTGTTACCTAACTGAATGAACACTGAGGACATGTGGAAAATGACATTACCCCTTCAAATTCACAGCTGAAGCTAAATGCTACACACCAAAAGCAGCTGCTGAAACAAAAGGACCTGTAGTTCTACTTTTTTTTGGTCCAAATTAAGCTGTACTTACAATTTTTAATTGACAATATTACAAAGATAGAAAGTTTTAAGGACAAGTTATCAGAAAAATTAACACTGTCATTTTAAGAAATGGCCATCGTGGGGGTTTTTAAGTTCTAGTGATGCGGCCGTCGTACCTGTCTTTCAGTGAGATCGAGGTTTACCGCTATTTCGTAGCGCCTCAGCCTTGTCAGGTAGTTGTGGTGGGCAAACTCGGCCTCGAGCTCTCGGATCTGTTCCTTGGTGAACGCCGTCCTTTCCTTCCTGGGCTTACTGCTCACGTCTGACTTGCAATTCCCATCTTGGGAATCTGAAATGAGAAGCAGCACATTTTCCAGTCATCATAAAGAAAATGAGGTGGGGGGAAGTTGGTGGGAGAACGGAGGAAGGAAAAGTTTGATGATAAACAACAGGTGCATGTCTAAGACGTAAATACAAACAAGAGCAAGAGAGGAATTAGGAAAGTAAAACAATTAGAGCTGTCAATCACCTCATATTATGTTTGTATTGTATACGCACTGTGTAAGTGGCTACAGGGGACCCTGGCAGTGTGTGTATAGGCCTGGATCTGTCAGCCGTACACACACAATGCCTTTGACACTTTCCAGTGTGGAGTTAATTTGTCTTGTTCTTAATGGAGTTGCCACTCTTGTGATTTTACTATGGAACCAAACAGCTTCACAGGATATATAAAAATATATTTCCTGAGTTTATTTACCTCAACGTTTTATAATGTGTCTCTATTTAATTATGACGATCTGGGAATTAACAGTCATTTGCTGTGATTTTAATAAATCGGGGTGTCCCCCCACTCCAGCTCCGTAGTGATCTGTCTAACTGAAGCTCACATGTTTGCAGTAGGCGAGAAATGGAGAAATGTAGAACACAGGAATGTGTTTCGTTTGCCGTAGAGAAATTTTGTTCGCCCGGCATCCCATAAGCCGTTCTGTAGAAACGGTGGCTGCAGGTTTCTTTAATTAAACGATGTCAGGATTGTGTTCATGTAAAAATTAGCATGGATTTGAAAAACAATATGTTAACAGAATAGTTATATCAGTTAATCTTTAAAAAACATTTGCCTGTTCTAGTTAATGTGTGGCCCGTTATTTCTTAACCTGTATTATTTTCCTTTCTATCTGTTGCTTGTTTCTTCTAGACTGAGATGTGAAGTATAAGGCTGTGGAGATTTTGATCAAATACATCATCAGCACAGTCGTGATGTGTCTGTTAATCCAGCTGCCAATCTGAACATAGAGCGGAAAGTGAATTTGCAGCGATAACATAACATGATATACATAAGCTGCAATGGAGACTTCGATAATAAAGCGTATTGGACTATTGGTGTTTTGATCAGTGCTCAGATTTTAAGCGTTTTCTCTACCAAAACAAACACAATGTAAATCCAGACGTTATCAAACCGCTTGTACTTTGCAGGGTCACGGGGCAAACCTTGCAAATCAATTCCAGACCAAGAACAAAACTGAAATATATAAAAATTAAAAGCATTTAAACCAAATAAAAATATACGCTCGCTCATAAATTTATACACTCGTTTTATACATTAAATTTTATTCGCTCTAAAAATGCCTCCTAAAACTGTACTCAACCTTGAACTTGATTTTGGTGATAAAAAATCAGATAAAAAATCAGCATGACCAGATATGAGTACAGTGTAAAGCAGGATTGTACTGTTCTGAGTACAGTGTACAGCAGGATTATACTGTTCTGAGTAGAGTGTACAGCGAGATTGTACTGTTTTGAGTACAGTGTACAGCAGGATTATACTGTTCTGAGTACAGTGTAAAACTGAAGACAGGCAGGGCAGAAAAAAAATAATTTATTAGGATAATGTTATGGATTTCAACAGCTCTTTCATATACTGTGTATGTCCGTGTAACTATATATGCTTCTGTTGCAATATAATTCAATCTATTTTATTTTATTTGATTTCTACTCCATATATGTCATGATAAAATGATAAAAACTAAACTTACTGATTGGTACAAAAATGTAGTAATTTATTTTTATCAGTATTTTTACTGATTTTTATCCCTTCCAATTAACTTGTGCCGCACTGCATACAAAGACCCGGATACTGAGTTAACGTGGACTGTGGCGTAAATGAGTGTTGTCGAGTAGCTGATCGGCGGAGAATGGCTAAACCCAGAGCAGGTACAAGTGTCAGACGAAAGTAAGGTGTAGGTAAAGTGTCACTCATCTTGAGCCAAGTTCAGTTCCATAACGATAACAGTAAAATACAACACAGCAACAAATACCACGAAACGACTTAAAAACCAGACAGCAGCATTACAAACATTCTCTGAAAGAAATAATAAAGCATAATGTTTACTCTGAGGAAAGACAAATGTCTTAGTTAATGGCATTTGTTTCATCTTTAAAGTTACTTAAGTCTACTTCATTCCTAAGTTTGGCTTAGCTTTTGATGATGATGATGAATAGTTATGATCACTCTGGTAAACATTAACATTGTTTAATGGGAAGAAATAACAGCCTTTGGTTGAAGGCAATGTTACTTAAACATGAAAAAGTCCACAGCATGGCCACTAGGTCACAGTAATTAGGTGTGCACTGTGATCCCTGTGTGCCTGCGTGAACCACAGAGAAAGCATAATTTATCACGGCTGTGTTTCATACATAAACAACGATCCCCTTTTAACCAACAACTCATCGATGTTTGATCACAGTAAATCAGAGATTCAAAGCGCCGAATCTTGTTTGTAGTCACTTTATCAGTTCAGCTGTTTTTTCAAAGCCTAATATCACCCTCCGCCTTTTTAACGATTTTGTCCCATGTACTTGAGAGGTGAAGCAGCCACACTGCTGACTGTATACAGCATTCTGGTATGACTATTGAGCACACGTTGTTTAAATTGGAAGACACAGAGGCTGTGAAAGGTCACGCAAAATTCTGTAAATACATTTCTAAACACAAATGTTTCTATTAAGTGCTGGGAAACGGAGTCTAAAAATTGTTCCTCCCTTTACCATTTACTGTGACAAAAGCTTTAGAGATACAGCTACATTTACACCATTTAGCAATTTTTGACATTAACAATAATAATAATAATAAGGAATTTTTAGAGCCTGATATATTCATATATTCAACGTAAATACATGGTTTTTTATGTGTAAGGCGCAAAAAAAGGTTTCATTTAAACTAAGACTTTTTACGGAGAAGCAATTCAAGTTTTTTTTTTTTTTTTTAATTTCATCACGAGTCTTCTGATTACATGTGCTAGTTAAGCACACTGAGCGGTACTGTTGATTCGTGACAGTGTACCGAGACCGTCAATGAATCATGGCGAGCGCGCACTGGCGCTCGTAACCGGAGAGGCAGGAGTTCAAGTGCTGGGTTAGGACCTCTTCAAAAGTGGCGCGCGCTGGTAAACGTGCAGGGCGTTGAATGCTAATGTTTGTAGTTTTTATTTTTTATCAAAATATAAAGATATGCAGTTGTCTGATTTTAACTGATTTATTTATTCGTGGATATACGTAGACTTGATGTTGCACAAATCCAGTTAAGTCTGTGCTTAAAACACTGCCGTTGTGTAGCGCAAAGCGTAATCCATCAAGAATTTCTTTTTTATTTTAACAAGTGGCATGCAGATTTCACTATGAGTATTAGACTGAATTCAGATGTTGTTGCATGCTTAAATAAACAACACAGAAATATGTAATTAAAGTTATGCCTTGCAGTCATTTATCAAGTACAACAAATAAAATTAAAACTCAAAACAAGAGGAAATTGAAAGTAAAATAAAAGCTTAATGCAATATATTGTATTTAAATTGGTTTTTAAAATGTGTTGTGGTAAAAAATAAATAAAAATAAAATTTATAAGAACTTCCTTCTGCAAGCATACATGTCAAGTCACTGAGTCAGGTCTTAAGGAAGAATTTGCATCTTATCTTTAAGGGCATCTTATGTAAGTACTAAGCCAGGTAAAGCATTAAATTGTAGGTGATTTTAGCTCATTAGGATGTAAGTTTTTGCTTGTAATTGACATTCAGATCTCATACTATCACTGCATGTCCGTAGGTCTATCAGTCCTAGACCTTCTTCCTAATGTAAGAATTGATTTTTTTTAAGAGAATTTTCTGGATTTTCTGAAGCAATTGATCAACCTTGTTCCTTTTATGTGATAAATGTAAAGTTGGTTTTGCTAGTTTAAATGGGTCTGAAATATATTTTTCAGTTCCTTCTTTTGTGAGCTTGTCCCTTAAATGTTAGGCTCAGTGCACCTACAAACAGCTTAGCAGATGGACAGTGGGAACAACAAAGCAAGGTATTAAAATACATACCCTTACGTTTTTGGTAGCTAACGTTACTTCATGTAATTGTCGTGAAAATTCCCTGTACTTGTGTGTGCAGGAAGATGAAAGGCCCGAATCGTAAATCTTTCGGTTTCAAAGGGCTGGCAATTAAAACTGTTTAGAGGAGCACATGGGCTAATGGCTTCAGCGATGAGCAGGAAATATCAGCCGGTCATTAAGTACATGCGTGCATCCGTGTTAAGGTACCTCACAAAGTGGAGCTGAGCTGAAAGAGGCTGCATTCATGTCTACAGATGTGCATGATGTTCACACACACACACACACACACACACACACAAAGTGCTCATTAAAGTTGCAACTGAACATTTCTTTACTGACTCGTCTGACAATATGAGAAACGCACCAAAAAAAAAAAACTATTATATTACTACAGTAGGTTTACAGGTCTGAGAACTGTGGCACAAATTAACATGAAAATGAGTATCAGCTGCAGAAAGCTGAAAACAGCACCAGAACATGGTTCTGCATTTTCTTCCATAGTGTGTGTAAATGTTGTCAAGAATGTGTCAAATTTAATGTGGGCAGAATACAGTTTGGATGTCAGCTGAAATTCGTTTTTACACTCAATGTGTATGTACATCAAGAGATACCGGCAGCAACAACAACAACAACAATAATAATAATAATAATAATAATAATAATAATAATAATAATAATAATAGAACAGCAGCAGCCATTTGAAATAAAATATGTATATTACATCAGTGACTGGCCCTTTACATGCCTCAGAATATAAAAGAAAAACAATGATGTATTGGCATTACAGGACTAAGTAGCTCAGATCTCAAACTGTTAAACTCACATAAGTTTACTGTACAAGCATTGTAGTCACCATCTACAATGTTTTCTTTTAAGTTATAAAATACTTCAATTATACTTTCTGTGAGTTTTTTCCTGAAACAACAGATTCTGCTTATTTTTAAAGTTAATATACATTGTGACTGCAAAAGTGTAACATTAATTGACAGTAATTATATTCTTAATGGTTATATAAATGGTGTACTTAAATGTAAAGAAGCTTATAACATCAGTTTATAATTTATAAAAAGAATAAAAAGAAAATCTGTTTTTGGTTGAAAAACAAAGGTAACATATTTTTAAGAAATCTAGCAATCTGCTATACTACTTTATGAATCGATTTATCAGTCCTGTGAAAACGAAATGGACACAAAACTAAAACATAAATTGTAACATTGTACCATTTTATGTAGAATTTTTATGTAGAATTTTTGTGCTGCTTCAATTCGTAGACACCATGGCTACAACTGTGTCACAATATGGGTGCTATGGAAAACACACAGAGTACAGCTCTGCAGCAATTATCACTTAAAACTACTGAGATACAAATAAATATGTATTTTTTATACCAGAGTGTGGACAGATTTGTCTGTTTACTTAATGGACGTAATTCAGCTAATTAATGCACAGATAATAACCATGCTAATCCGCCGTGTGAAACTGTAGCGTCATTAATGTGGAGCACACACATATGCTGTTAGCTGGTGTAATATTACCGAGTCACGGCAGCCGTGTGAGCAGAACCCATCCTGCGGCTGCTCAGACAGCACTGACCCTGCCAGCCTTACCTGAGCTGTCACTCTTCCTCTTACTGCTGCGCTTCTCCGCCTCATCCGGGGACAGCGTCTGGCGACCAAAGTCCCCTGGTACGCAGGAGGCCCCGGTGGGGGCGCCGCCGCCCAGACTGGGAGTGGTGGCACAAAGATTGGGGGCGCTGGGACCCAGGTCTGGGGGCGCTGTGCTGTGGGCTGGCAGACAGAGACTGTGTCGGGGGTTGGCGGGAGCAGGGGTGGGCATGTTCCAGCTGGTGTGGTGCTGCTGCTGCTGCTGCGGCTGCTGAAGATGCTGGGGCAAGGGGTGCCCACGGTGATGAGGCCCGCCGAACAGCCCCTCGTCGCCCGGGTAACCACCCACGACGCAAGAGGGCGAGGAGCCCGGCAGATCTGGGTAAGAGACGTGGTCCGAGCGGCCGTGCAGGGCCAGCGGGGACTGCGAGAAGGCGGGATGCAGGGCCTGCGCAGAGGCATGTGGGCTGCGAAGGCAGCTGAAGAGCGTGTGATCCATTGCATGCAAGAACCAGCCTTCTGGGCAGCTTCAGAGAGGACCACCAAAACCAAGGAGAGAAGCTCAAGAAGAAAGGGGACAGCTGAAGACCAAGTTCCACTGCTCCTCCTTAGCCAAGCGGTTCGCAGAAGCACTCCTCCTCCTCCTCCTTCTTCTTTTCTTCCCCCCCTGCAAAAGAAAGGCTAAATGATGGCAAAACTTTGTGTGTGTGTGTGTTGAAAGGGAGCTGGTGAGATAATTCCAAGCATGCGGACAGTTGCCAGGCGGCGCTGGGTAAACAGTGAGCCCAAGATAAGCCAGAGAAGAGACTCTCAGATGACAGGAGAGGAGAGCAAAGCCAGTGGACAGGAAGGTGGTTCCAAGGAGCTGTTCTGAGGGGGGAGCCGGCAAAGGGGATGTTATAAATAGGGTGTAACGTGAGAGGGAGGCTGGGTCAGAGAGTCTGCACTACTGACCACATGCGTACGATGGCCCTTCGCAAAAGCTGTGTACAATAAATCTCAGCTATTAAAATGGCTGTGCCTCAGAGAAGCCTTTTGGACCTCAGTTCTCTGACCCCTGGTGGCACCTTTTTGAAGGAGACTTGCATCAGTTCTGATTTTTGAAACTAGAGCACTGAACCTCCCTGAAGTAGCTAGTATGTAGTAGGTGTGATTATAACGCCTACCGCCCAGGAGATGCATGTCAATCTGGTTCCTTTGCTCTTTATGGTTTTGGCATTTGAAAACGTTTTATAATCTGGTAATTTTGAAATTTTCCCTGTTGTTTTTTTCCTGGAGAGTTGTTGATGAACACGTAAAACTCAAAGAAAAACAAAGAAAAAAGTTTTTATTTAGTATGTCTGCAATTGTACTAAACTAAGATTAAGCTCGTAAAAGTCTTTTTCATTTGCTTACAGAAACAAGCAGTGTTCTTATTTAAAAACAAAAAGAAAAAAAATTTAACCAATTAAAGCTGTAGTGTCTTAAAAATAAAATTTTGGTTTTATTTTATCTTTCGTTGTATAAATTCTAAGATGTTTTTGGAGAAACATCAAATAAAGTAAATATTATTGATATTTAGACTTCCTAATAATAGGATTTCCTAAATAAACAATTTTTACTGCCAAGGGGAGACCATACACCATCAAAGCTGACATTCTTGTAAAGCGACCTAAAAAAAAACAGAAAATGTCAGCATAAGAAAGTGACCATCACCATGGAGAGAAAAAAAACTAATGGGATATTAAAATATTATGAGCCATATAAGAAGTAAAACTTTTAAAGCCACTTCACAGTTATAAACGTGTCAGTACTGTTATACAGTTGTTGTCATGATGCAGAATTTTAAATTACAACTAATTTCTAGGATAGAAGTTCAAAAAAGGAAAATGTTATTATAAGATAGCACATCGTTGTATGCAAAATGTCTTCTTTAATTAAATGAGATAAAACATACAGCCAATGTGTTACATTTTCTCACTGCTGTTTAATTAATTTTGACATTTGAAAGGTTACATTGCGCAGCTGTGTGCCTTCGTGTCGTGACTTTGATGTGGAGAAATCCAGACAGGAGCAGGTCAGCATTATCAGAGCGATGCTGAAAAGAGTGGCGGCGGACATTTGTTCAGAACTTCGAAATTAACTGGTCATCTTTTGGAGGCCGACGTGCGGCTGACTTTCGTGACTGGCCCAGCGCTTGCCGAAGGCCGATAGACACATTGTGAGGTTCTGCCGCGTGCACAGAGCCACCCTGAGAAAAGGAAATTAAATACATTTTGGAGGAAATTGCTTTAGCAGATACACAAGAAGTGGACTTGGGCGTTATTGCTCTTCCAGTCCTCCTGTATCCTGCAAAGAGAGGTCCACATGTGAAACTCGCGGGGGTAGGTAATTCTAAAAAACGTTCATGTTTACCTTACAAATTATGGCAATTAGTAGCAAAGGCGAGTTCTGTGTTTGTGCAGGCCTGTTAACGGGCGTGCGGTTCCTTTCTTTCAGCATTCTGTCCACGGCTGTGCCCCGTGGCGATGGACTTCTCCATGAATCCAGCTCTTGTGAGACACAGGCCGTCCCCCCACCCCCTTCCAGCTCGGAGTCCTAATCCGCTAATTTTGCCTTTTCTCGTGGACTCTGCAAGGAGGGACGTCACCTACCAAATTTTTGCTGGTGAGTCTTTTTCCCTGTGTAGGTCGCGCAGGTCACGTCTGGTGGCTGCTGTGGACAGGAGCATCGTTTTACCACATCTGTGTTGGAGGGTGTGGAGGGGGGTCCTTTGGTGCTTCTCAGCGTGATGGCTGACCTAAGTAAAATCAGACACTGGACAAAATGCGCAGATTCCTGCCAAAGTGTCGATGCCCATCAGTGTTGATGAGGAGACGCTGAGTAAACTAGCAGCACTGGGGAGACGCTGGCAGAATCCGTACAATTATACACGCATGACGAGTATATGGCTGTTTGTTCCATAACGATTCAGATGATTTAAAAGAAAAATCTAGCAAAAAGATTTCCACCAGATGAAAAAAGAAAACCTGAAGCATTAATGTCATCTAGTTTTAAAAGCGTTGATGAAATACTTTGTGGCACGATTTTATACTCTTGCTCCTCTTACATGAAAGAAAAAACTTTAATTCTACTCATACATTTGCCCAACAGGGCTGTTTCGTGTGCATTTAAATTTCTAGATGAAAATGAACACACAACCAGGAACTGTGATTAAACGAAAATAGGCCACGGTGGATTTTCTTTGTGGTGCATTTACTGTAGAACCTCAAAGAACATCTTTAGTGATTAAAAGTGCAACGCTGTCATGGGAATGACAGGCGACAAGGGTCACAGCATGCATGAAATGAAACGTCAAGCGAAACCAAAGAACACCAACCCTAACAGAATCCATTTACAGTCTTAGATAATGTGGAATAAAGGAAAGAAAGAGTGTTAAGTTGTGTTCTATTTATGTAACATGCTGCAAGAACAAATAAGTAGCTATTAAAAAGACCGTACAGTACGTGAACCTTGGATTGAAATTCTGATTTCTATTTTGAGTTCAAAAATCATTTCAATCAGACTTTATGTTTTTGTAATTATAATTAATTTTAATGATGCAATTCCTATTTGTTCTGATTATTGGCACTAATGTAGGTTCCCCCCATGGATAAACAGACTGATGATTTTTACAGGCAAAATAAAGCCATACCCACTTTTACTGTCATAATGATTATATCTAGCTTAAAAGAAAGGATGTATATTATAAATTAACTTCATGCATACTCGTGTGAAAAGAAACACTGCTAATAATTTATTTTATTCAAAAGTTTCTTGCATCTTCATATAACACAATTTTATTCAAATACGATATTCATGTTATATTTTAAATTGGTAATAAGCTCTGAAATTAGCGGAGATGCCTCAGATAGAAGGAAGTTGAAAAGGGACAGACAAATAGTGAAATCTATTGTAGATGTAATAAGTAGTAATCATTGCTATTCAAAATGTTGCCTTTTTATTATAGCTATGTAATAATTCAAAATGGCTGACAGATTATTATTCACGCTATGAAACAAGCTTAATAGCAAAAATATGTAATTCAGAAAAATGCTGAAATGTGTAATTTAAATTGATCAAATTTGTGTCCTTTCTCTGATAGTCACAATAAAGATTTATTTTGTTAATTGTGTCACAACGGTTCCAAATTGCAATTACTCTTTTTGTTTTTATTTTAGAAAGATAAGCGTTGGAAGAAGTAAAAAAAATTATTAAGCTTCAGAAAAGAAAATTCTATAAGAGTTCAAAATGGTTATGGCTACATTAATAACCAAAAAATGTTCAAGATGAAAGAGAGAAATGAAAGAGTGTTTTTCTTTAGCTCTGTTGCTATTTTAACTCTTGTAGAAATAATGTGCATATTTCCAGTTTCTCTATATTGTCCAGATGCATTACTTTACTGCAGAATTTTTGGTACAATAATAATACCGTTGTGTCGAAGTTAAAGAAACTGAAAAATAACTTAGAGGAAGTGACAGAAAAATATGATTCAAGCCGACTCTGAGAAAGCACAAAAGTTAGAAATCTTTGGCTTTTGATTTTCTCATCCTTTTTAATGAGGCAGCTTGAAACGAAATATTAAGAAGTTTATTACCCTGCTAAAATTTTTACAATTGTCACTGAATAATTTGGAAATGTATGACATCTTTTTCAATCTTCATTATTTATTTATTCTGGTAGGTTTTATAACTTCTGCAAATATGGATTTACATATTGGGGAAGTTAACATATGGAAATTAAAACTGATTTTTTCCCCCCAGTTTTGTTGAATTCTCATAATTTTATCAGTTTCACTAGCTGGCTTTTCAGTACAAATGCTATGAAAGATTATTTTAAAAATAGCAGTCTTTTTGCTAATACTGACACTGGGATTGTTTCATAACAATTGTAGGAATTCTATAAAAAATAACAGAGATGATACTGAAAGAGACTGTGTAACTAAATATTTATCCTTTCAGTTTTTAAGTTATTTATTATGGAAATGTTAAAGTAAAAGAATAAGATTGCCATAGAGTCATTGTACATTCATCCATGGAAAAGGTCAACTCAGTGCTCACTCACACCTAAATTTTGAAGAGTCAACATCAGTTTTTGCTATTGCAAAACTCAAGTGACATCAATGAAATGGTTTGGGCTGTAAAGCTGTTTAAGAACATGTTTTGTGGGCGTAGGAGAGAGACGCTACGGACAAAGCACTTATTCATTCCTATGTAACTTCCCCAAATAAAACCGGACAGACACAAGGAGTTGGATTCTCACTGGGAGTGTAGTGGGCGCGTGGAATTTCGTCTGCAATGCCGGACGAGCTCGGGGCAAAGATGACGACGGTCTGCAGCCCGCGCTCTGTTAGTCTGTCGGCTTTAATGCTCGGCAAACACACCTGGTGTGTCATATGGAGAAGCTCACAGGCGTGAGGTTGTCTGAAGATCATTGTGAGATGTATCTTAACATAAAAGCTAACAAAGAAAAGCAGTGAGATCACTTACACACCTCAGTGCCTTTTTGTGCTTGATTCTGAGGTAAAAACGCACATGAGCACCAATGCTGACAAGTTCTCCTGACTCATTCCTTTTGTATCGGTGTGTACTGTTCAGCACTGACACTGCACTATCATACTTTTCTAATCAGCACTGATACTCCTGATACTGTACTACTGTAGTGTGCTATTCAGCACTGATACTGCACTCTCATACTGTTCTAATCAGCACTGACACTCCTGTTGTAGTCTGCTATTCAGCACTGATACTGCACTCATACTGTTCTAATCAGCACTGATACTCCTGATACTGTACTACTGTAGTCTGCTATTCAGCACTGATACTGCACTCTCATACTGTTCTAATCAGCACTGATACTCCTGATACTGTACTATTGTAGTGTGCTATTCAGCACTGATACTGCACTCTCATACTGTTCTAATCAGCACTGATACTCCTGATACTGTACTACTATATTGCACTATTCAGCACTGAGCTTGTAAAACCATTTATTTATTTATTTATTTATTTGTCAAAGCTGAACCACAATATAGGTTGCAGCTCTGTGGTGGACAATGGAGGATGGATTTTTTCCATTATCTGTTTTTTATAACCATTAAAACAATCTGTACTGACCCTACAAGCATTCCAGCTTCTCTTTTTACCCCCAGTTCAGCATATTGTTTTAATAAGACCAGTAATTTACACAAGGGTAGTTCATGTTTTGTGATTTAATGGCTTCCTTTTGTGTCTTAAGCATCATCCATCATATTCGCATTCTTGAACAGTGTTTTTAGCTGCATAGAAGGGGCGGTGCCTTTACATTGTGCAGGAGATTTTGCCTAATTTTGCCTGATTTTATATGCTTTGTTAAAGTTTTGTGTGCTGTACTTTACATGAAACTAAAGGTCAGTGCGGTACTAGTCTGTGACTTAATAATAATATTTGAACTTCATAAGATTATCATCCATGAGCGTTTTAAAGACTGACAAAAGCATGTGTCGATATTGCTGGTGAGTGTGATCATACTGCCCTCTGCTGGCTGATTTTCAGGTCCCAATCGCGCATTGGAGAACTGCTGATCATAAAAACTTCTTTTCCACATTATAGTTATGTTTGCTCATTTCGTTAATTGAACCGACAACACGAGCGTCTACAACATACTTTCAAGGACGGACAACACGTGGCATAAATGTTATCTGTGACAATGCATAAATAAGGACTTTCGGTTATATTAATGATTCATGTCTATGTGACTGTCAAAATTGTGAACCTATTAACAAAAAACAAAATATAAAATTTAAAAATACAAAGTTGCACATATAGGTTACAGTGCAGTGTTTGTAAATTTTAAATTATACATTTAAAAATAACAGTAAATGTAAAATAGAAAAATGTGAATGGAAAAGGAGTACTGCTGTTTGGTATTGGTCAGAGATAACTGTGGCCTAATATAACCCATTGACCTCTGGATATTTTTCAGTCACTGAGGTCATTGGTCCAGCTCTGGGGAGCAATTTTCCTCTTATTCTCCTCTCACGCTGGGAAGTGGAGTTCCCAAGCATTTCTCCCCCCCCCCCACCTCCAAAACTTCAGAACAATCCCATCCTCTTGAAGACAACCTCCCCAACCCCCAGCTGGGCCAGATGACTAGCCGATGACGCAAGATCTGGACAATGGGAGGATATAGAGACAGGTTACTGTCAGAATGAAAAAGCCATGATGCATCCACATGGCTCAACCAAACAAAGCTTTTAATAGATCACGTTGGAGAACACGTTTGAAAGACACCTATATGTGTACAAGTTATTTATGCATTTAAAACCTAAACTGTGTGTGAGGAAATGTCATAATGGTGCAGTAAAATTGTTTTGTGAATGTAATTCATTAAATGTACTCTGTTCCAAAAAGTGTAATAATCAGCTAATTGAATGGCAGGCTTCCACGTTGGCAATGTTCTGAGTTTTGAGTAAGTTTATAACCCTTTGAAATTTTAAGTAATCAAAAATCATGAGGTGAGAGAAGCCAGACAGATGTGAATGGCAAATGTGAAGGGAAAAAATAAGAGGACCGAGTCATACACTTTAGAACAATATCATACCATGCAATGCTTTTCACTTGTTTTAGAATTACTGTTGTCACTGATCATATGAAATCTCCCTGTTCTACAGCATGTAACAGAGATGTGCTTCTGAAGAAATGACATTTGACAGAACTGAAAGGTACGTTGGTACAAGTTAATACTGCTGGTGTATTACAGTGCCTGAATGTACAGCAAATGAAAGGCATAATTGAATAAAATGATATGTAGTTACACAACGTGCAGACACTCCATACACGTCACTCAGGTAAGCCATAAAACCTGTTTTAATGAGCATCTGTGGACATTTGCTCCATCAGTGTTGCAGATATAGTATTTTGCTTAGCGTATCATCAGCTCAGCGCAGCTCATTCAAGTGAGCCCATGTGAGTAACTGAGCAGGTGACTTCTTATTGAATGAACTCACTGGCACCACATAGATTAGATTTGTGTTTAGTTATTATACAGAGCAAAGGTTACTGATTTTATGTTTGATTGTATGTGTCACTCCCATTACAGGGATATTTGAAGAATTTATGTAAACTGCACATTATCATAGAGCTGTTTACATAACTCTATAAATGTTTTTTTCTACCAATGTCAGTTTTATTTTAACCTGAGGTATTGGAACGGATGAAGAATTTTTTCGACACTAGAAGCAGATCCCAGGTCTCTAAACTGGAACTTAACACCACGTACTCCAGGGCAAATGAACAGAAAAGCACGGTTTTTAAAAACCGTTATCCTGTAAATCAGCCCAGTGTGTTCTGTGCACATCTACCAGGCCTACTCATCATGTAGTGGAGTAGATATGAGAACGGGTCCTGAGAATCAGTCCCACGTGGGTTTTATTGTGAAAACCTAACAAAAAGAACGAGTGAAGCAAAGTAAAGTGGAGCTGAAACATTTGTCCAAAGGGTACACAGACAAATCTGGCTACAAAACTGACCTAACATGTGGGTGCCTCCTGCCTGATTGATGTTGATGCATAGTGCACAATCTAAAGCGTTAATCTAGATTTGCCTATTTGTAGCTCTGCAGTTATACTTGTAGTTCTGTGTTTAATTTGCACCAAACCTGTAGACTGACTGAACACTTGGAGTATTTACTATGAGCTCTGGCACAATGTGGTGATTCTTATCTTAATTTGTAACCAGCACTGTAAATCATCGGCACCGAGCGGAACAAAAGCAAAGTATGAAAACAAACAGCAGAGGTGTAGTTGGACTCGATTCACTTGAAAAAAAAGGATAGGGGGGAGATTTCAGGACAGCTGAATGCCTGCCCTTCTTGGCCAGGGCGGGGGCTTGAGGGAAGCTGGGGTTTGCCTGGACTCTCAGAGAACCAGGGGAGGAGGCTTGGAAAGGAAAGGCAGCGTCGGTGCCAGGATCCTCCTAAATCCCAGGAGCTTCATAAAGGAAGGAGGGAGGGGGAGGGACTTCCTGCTGGGGCCATCTGCATGGGCTGCTGGAAGCGGCAGGAGCAAGGGCCCGTCACCACCGGCGCGTCGCTGGGCCACTCGCGGCGATCGTCTGGGGCCGGTGGAACACCAAATACTGGGTGGGGGCAGGGGGTGGAGTACGTTGCAGAGTGGGGGGATGGGGGGGCGAAAGAAAAATAGGTGCAGAAAAGCAGGAGTGAGAAGGTGATAAATACGGGGAGCATTTACAAAGGCACAAAAGCCCTCGGGCACAACGGTAAGACAGTATTAATAACACTATAGGAAATAATAGGGATGTTGTCAGACGAGCAGAGGGAACTGAACTGTCTCACACAGGAAGCTCAGTGCAGAACGGAACCGAGTCAGGCTACCTCCTTACTCAAAGCCTTTGAGCAGTGGTGCTCGCATTTCACAAGCTGACAGAGAAATCCGAATTCTCCTCGTGTCCTGCAATGCTCACAAAAAACATGACCTCACTTTTGTAGATGAGGACACATGCAACAATAATGCCTGAGAGGAACTGACAAAGGATATATCACTGACACATTGTTAGTGTCCTCAGGCTGATATTGTCAGGTTGTGTGTGTGTGTGTGTGTGTGTGTGAGCTGTTAATTTCTCTTTCAGATATGCATGTTGTATTTAATGTTTTTATAAATTAAATTTATAATTTTTATTATATTATTATTAATTAAATAAATTTAATTTACGTTTAGTCTTAAATAACCATCACTCTGAAAGCAAGGCTATTTTTTTAGCCTTGTACTGTTGTTACCATACAGTTTTGCTGAGTAACATCAAAAAGCATATTGCATTCAATAAAATGCTTGTTGAGAAAAATCACTTTTGAAAAATACTACCATACTTTTAATTTGAGGATTTAAATATTTTACATATTTTTTATAAATATCTTTTAGCAAATTTATTTTTGGTGGCATATCGTGAATCCTATACACAAAAGACAAACACTCCTGTGATTTTTTGATGAAAAAATACATCACTTTGTAATTTGTAAATACATCAACTTGGTAATACATGTTATGTGTTGGAGAAAGTTACTAATACTTTCTAAAATGTTGGAAACAAATTTTTTACACACACATACATTTTACAAATGATCCCTTAACTGTAGGGTGTTGGTCCAGAAAATGGAAGTTTTATTTTGATCCTCATGTAAACACCAGTTTTGCTCTTCTTGAGTAATTACTACTTTCCACCTTTGTATGACGTTCAAAACATCACGGTTGCATATATTTTTGTAAATTCTTCTTTTGTGTAATTGTAACATGCAAAAATAATATATATTATATTATATATTATATAATAATATATATATATTAAGACGTCCTCAACTTTCTGTCTGTAAGTCCCAACTAAAGACTTTCTTATTCTCTTTGGCTTTTAAAATGGAATGAGTTATGCTTACAGTTATTTTATTTCTCACTGCATTGAGGATGTTCTTTTTAATGTTTTGATGTGTTTTATTTGACTGCCTTCATGTCTTATTTTAGCAGCTATTAATTAAATTAATGTCTTATATTCTGAACACATTGTTTTATCAATGGTGTTGTTGTATTGCGTATTTTAATAATTGTACAGCACTTCGGTCAGCTGTGTTGTGTTGAATGTCCTTTATAAGTAAAAGTGAAGTGAAGTGAATACATAAAAAATACATTTCAGTGCTTTGAAATAAAATAAACATAACTAAAATAGGATCTAAAAAGTAAGTAAAATTTAACAATTGGTCAAGGGAAACATTGGAAGGTCCTTGTGTGTGTGTATGTGTGTGTGTGTGTGTGAAGGTTAAAAATTGATATTCAGACAGCTTAAAAAGCTAGAAACTCAGCAATGTATTGCAACAGCACGTCATTGATGAATTTTTATTTGTACGGAGTGAAAATTTCCAAATATTTAGCTTTTCACATTTCTCATTTCAGTCATTTTTCAGCAAAATCTGGGAGTCTTGTTGTTTTGCAATCAAGACACCATTTCCTGTAGGCCCCAAGAAAATAAACTTTATTGACAAATAAAGTGAAAATACGAAGCGGTGGCCTTTGGTAGCCTGCCATTTTTGAGGTGTATGGTGTAAATAACATTAACAGATTCAGGCACAAACTGGAGGCACTGGTGGAGAAGGTCCCATTTTCTTTGTAAATGGTCTGTATCAAACATCCCTGCCATGTTTACCTAAAGCTAGATTGACCTTTTATAGTGGCTGATTGCATTTAAATGGTGTAACACAAAAAGAACATTTTAACCTTAACACTGATCAGTTTGGGTCCAAATTTGTCACATGTTTATAAGCATGGACCGCAGCAAGGTGAAATCACAAGTAATCAGTACTGTCACAAATTTCTAACCGAGCTTGAAAGTAAATAGGTAATTAATCTATATTAACCCAAGCTTTTTCATAATCAAATGGAAAACAAGCTTTTTGGCATCTTTGGAGGAACGTACTCTCACTCTCATGAAAAACAAAGCTTCGACTTTAGAAGTATTTAAATTTTCTAGTTAATTTTTTTCCCCAACAGTATTCAGCCATTTTCAGTTTTAAAGTCCTTTATATTTACACGTGTAAAAGCTTTTCAATGTATTTCTTCGATGTTATTGCTTTAGACATTTGCTTAGCAAATTCTTTTTCTGTTCCATATAAGAACCTTCTGGAAAAAAAAATTAACCAATTATCATGATCTAAATTTCTCACCTGATTTCAGAATCAGAATTTGTAAGAAACATTGGCATCTAATTATTCTCAAATGGATAAGAAGACTGCAATCTCAACTGAGCACCCCAGTCCGATCCTTTGTTTTTTTGTAACTTTGAATGTGTATTCAAGATGTGCATGAAATGAAATCGTACGTGGTGGGTTTTACTGTACATACATGTCAGGGTGCACAGTGCAGTCGTTCCCGCTGAGTCTGCCTGTCTGGATACACCATGGCCAAGAGGTGCACGCCTTACATTTTTTCCTGCAAAGATGATGAAAAGACACCAATATCGCCACACCAGGCCGCTGGCACCCTCTGACACGCGCCCATGCAGCCGGTCCATGTCGATACGTTGTTCTGTGATGTCCCGCTGGGCCTGGACCCCAGAGCCACGTAAAGCCAGACCAGTGCCAAGAGTGTGCGGCTTTGAAGCCGTTCTCCTGAATGCAGTGCTGGACAAAAGAAGACCGTATTCAGGAAATCTGAAGGTCCACTTCATTTTGCATTGGGGAAAAAAAAATATGGGTTTTCTGTGAGCCAGATGTCCCGTCTAACTGTGCTCTGAGCAAACTCCTGACAAACCTTTTACATCATCAGAGAAAACCACTTTACTGAATCAACGACCCAGCAGAACTCTGTTGTTTGTTTCAGAGTGAAAAAATATAATCATAATGTAATCAGAATGAGTGTAAAGGCCAAGCTTGATTAAAATTAACCATTCTACTTTTTCTCTTTAAGAGTAAAATGTAATGTTAGATTGAATGTAATACATATGAATACTAATGAAATATTTTGAGTCATAACTGTAAAATATAATTGTCAAAGAGTTTATCAAAAAGTTCACAATGATTTTATAAGTCTATTTCATTCTGAGATTTGCACTCTGAAAATGTGTGCCTGATTCACTGTTACGGGCAGCTGTTAGCCTCTGCTAGGCTTCCTAATTACGGGCAGCTGTTAGCCTCTGCTAGGCTTCCTAATTAGCAACTAACTTCAGGAGACGTATTTATATTACGATTTAAATATACAAAATGCATACACTGTAAAATGGAAAGGGTACAAAATACAAATTTCTATCCCAAGTTATGACAATATCAAAACCAGCTCTACAATACAGTGATTGTTGTCTAGGTGTGACATACATGGAATACCAGCTCTGTTTGACAAAGAGCATGCTTACCTTGAACACTTACTTAATGCCATGTGGTTACTACAACAGGCTCCTGGGTTCATTTTTGTGTCTGCACGGGGGGGTATAAAAGGCCTCTTTCTGCTGCTCTCCCCTGCCTGATCTCAGATCTTTCGACATGGCCTGGCAGGAAAGGTCCTGCTTTTTCTCCTCCGGAAGAATTACGCACTGAGACATTACCACATCGTATTTTGCGGTGCAGAGCGCGGGGCAGAGCACTCTCGTTCCACCCAGAACCCTGGTCCACAGGCCTCCCCATGCCTTTAATTAGGCCCATTTGGCCCAAATGTGTTTTGGCTCCACTCTGGCATGGCTACCTTCACAGTGCCTTAATATTGCTCCTTATAGGGAGGAAATGACATAAACATTGGTCAGAAGGTATTCTGTTACACCCAATAGCCTGCTGACAAAACCATTTATGTAATGTAGACTTCAACATAGTAGAGCCCAGCATTTATGGCATGGCTGTTTGAAAAGTGCTCACATGACCCAAAATTACGTGGGTTGTGGTAGAGCAGACATTAAGGCCACAGATGATAGACCCATCGCCTCCAGGGTGAATTCCAAAGCAGCCAATTAGACGCCAAGGTCTATAGAAGATCAATAAAGTTTACCCAAGGATTTCACTGCACCGACGTCCAAGTTAACCATAACAAAAGTGCTTTGGCTCTTGCAGACACACTCTGTGGGACTCCCTACCAGATGTAATTGGCTGCATGCAGTCTGGTGGCAGTGAGATGTCACAGACTCATAGAAGTGGGATGGTCCTCTCAGCATGAAGTCAGAAACACAGCCTAATAGTTATAAAAGCTTAGATGGCTGTTTATGACCAGTGACCTTCAAATTGAGCACTGCTCACTAACAAACCGCCGTGCGCAGTTAAGATACCCATGACACCCAGTTAGTTGTCAGGGGTAACAGTCTCTCTCTGATGTATGTGATATCCTGCCTACATGATTGGCCAGCATTTGAAAGCCAGTGGACAGAAATCCAATGGTTGTACAGCTACAGCCCCACCGGATGTCTGCTTCAGAGATCATACATCACTTAGGGATTTTGTTGACAACTTCCTTATTTTGCCCCTAAAACTTCACATGGGGTTTAATGACATGTAAGCCTGGAGTCCCTTTCCTCCCACAAGGGAAGTTCTTTTTATTTAGTGAATTGGCTGCCGTGTTCTCAGTAATGTAAGACTATGACGAATGAACAAAACACACTCCTGCTCTTTCATTTCTCCACAAAGTTGATAAATGTTAGCTGAAATTGACGGGAGTGCCGTAATTCTGTATCTGGTTTGATATTTTAGCAGTCACAAAGTAACTGTAATTATGCTCCATAAATGTACGTATCACAGCATGTTCGTTTAAGTTGACGTGGAGCATCAATCTTTCCACAAGTCTTTACCTTGCCCTCTCATCTCTGTGAGCTAACAATGCGTAGCTGTTTTTAATATGTATGGTGAAAAAATTGGCCTGCTGTTCCAGTTAGATTTTTTACATATATTTTAGTACTGAAAAAAAATATATCCAGTAACAGTGTTGATTTTTTCAACCATCATTAAAATATTTTTGATATCCGCTGCATGGTATTTTTGGATAGTAGTAGAATTACTGTCAACACTCTGAAAAATCGCTCAGCTAGCTTTAAGGGAAAATCTTTTTCTTTTGTTCAGGGCAGAGGACAATGTTAGCAAATCATCTTCTCCACATATCTGCAGCTTCAAGCCAGCTATTTATTACGATAACATGCAGAAAATTTGAAACGACCTTATCTTGAGAAAAGCCGTTCCAACACTTTTCTACATTCAAACAATTGTTAGGATTTCATTTATTTGCATATGCAAAATGTCAACATGTTAACACAAATAATGCTACAAAACGCTTAAAAATAAATCTAACTCTATTATCTGATGGGTATTTAAGATTTTTAAAGGTACATATATATTTATGTTAAGAATTTGGATCTACCAAGAGAAGTAGCACATTCTCATACTATGTACATCATGCATCCTTGTTTGCTGATGTTGGAGGCACTTGGGGGGGGGGGTGTCTTCTTCATGTTCAACACTGGGCAGAGTTCATACTGAGCATCAATCACACCGAGCAGTGTAATGATGATGGTTTAAATCATCTGCTTTGTGTCCTGATTAGTGTCTTAAATAAGGAACAAGTGTTAGGAACTGTTCTTCAAAGAAAACATATATCTACACTAGTAGTTCATGTCAAATATATTAAAAAAACAGAAACATTTCAAATTTCTATCAGTCCTTCAATATCAAGAATTACTGCACATTTTTATGACCCTACAGGATTCTCTCTGGTCTTATCCATGTTTTTCCATGTGTTTCCTTTACTTCTGCACACACGCACTGGTGATGAAAAGCAAAAGCACCTTGCTCATGCCAAGGTTTTCATATCTGAAAGTAAAAATGGCCATTTTATGCCTCAGTCCTTGGTCCATATCTTCGAGCGCCCTTTGTGTTTCCCATTGGTACGACGGTGAAGCAGGACAGTTTCCATACTGTGGGTCTTGTTTGTGAGTGGGTCCAGCTTCTAACTGTGCGCTGCTGTATTGTTGATCTGTGATTTTGACCTAGGACTATATACCTGTCTATGCATTATTAGTTTGGTACGTTTGCTACCATAAATGCTTGGTGCTGGGTGAGTGCATATCCAGCCAAGCGATGGACTGTGGAGATCGTGTGTCATGGCCTTGCAGGCCAGTCACTCTATAAAGTATACGGTGCTATTAGGGTCACAGGAGAGACATTGGGTGACATTGGAAGACACTGGATCATAGATACAGCTGAGAATGTGTCACAATGGCTCTGGCTGAAGAGGGCTATTCAGCCCTGTCACCCAACCTGCTAGGGCCTAAGTCGGGTCTCCTGGGTGAGGGTGTGTGATGTTCAAAACACCCGATACAGCTGATTACCCCAGGTAACATCACCGATGATGTGCCCTAGCCTTGTACATGTTTTTTTAAGGTTGATTAAGTGATTGCTTAACCAGGGAAATAAAAAGACGTCTTTATGTTTGGGTCTTTTGATGATAAGCAGCTTACTTCCTGTCTTTGTATTCAAATACTGTGTTTATTTGTTATTTTGGTGTTGTTCACTTTTAAAACATGCCCGTCACTGTTTTATGTATTTATTTATGTATTTATCGTACAGTCTTTAGCACTATCTGAAAGTTGAATCATGGAACTTTGTTTTGATTTGGTTTGAAACATTTCACTAGTCATCCAGCTAGCTCCTTTAGTCTGATTAAAGTTGGTTAGGGCTTCCCAAAATTTATCCTTGAGGGTGGTTTCCCGAAGGCCAAATTTCCCCGTAAAGTTTATGTATGACCCAATTTTAGATCAGGTCATACCTCGAGCACATGAACAAAATGAACATGTGCAGGCAGCGGTGATGGACACGGTTCACTTAAGCTCATGCAGCTGAGTCTGTTTCTACCAAATTAACCCTCTCCCTGAAGCCGTGTTCACCAGTGACCTGAGCAATACTGCCTTACTGCAAGTCCTTCAGGGTTCACAATTTTGAACAATTTTCCATAAAATGCTTCGAAAGCAGACAAGTTTGATATTGATGAAATGGTGGTGGTTTGATGCCGGAAGTCGGTGGAAGTCTTGAAACCCATGATGTACTGTGCCCATGTAGTCCAGCTATTGATCATGAAATTTAAAGCAGCTTGATGAAGACAGCGTTATTTTAGGAATAATTTAAGACAAAGTCAGATCAAAAGATGGCACAGAAACTACAATAGAGAGTTTTTCAGATTTTTTAAACCCATGTAATTTTCTTCTTCTTCCTCTTTCAACTGCTCCCTCTAGGGGTTGCCACATGGGATCACCTTTTTCCATGCCAACCTGTTCTCTGCAGCTTCCTCTGTCACTCCAGCCTCTCCTTATGTCCTCCCTCACTACATCCACAAACCTCCTCTTTGGCCTCCTCTTGTCCTCCTATCTGGCAGCTCCAGCCTTAACATTCTTTTCCCTATATACTCTGTATCCCTCCTCTGCACGTGTCCAAACCATCTTGCCTCTCTCACTTTGTCTCTGAACCGTCCTACCTGTGCTGTACCCCTAATATGCTCATTTTAAATCCTGTCCAGTCTCGTCACTCCCAAAGAAAACCTCAGCATCTTCAGCTCTGCTACCTTCAACTCTGCCTCTTGTCTTTTTGTCAGTGCCACAGTCTCCAGCCCATACAACATAAAAACCCATGTCAAACATAAAAACCCATGACAAACCCATGTAATTATGATTTTGTATAATTTTGCTGTGGTGGCAATTAAAAAAATAGCTAGAGGCTTTTGTAGGGGAAAATTGTATTGTACAGACTCTTCATCCACTGCTCTGCTTCCATTATGTGAATTTAACTTCGTCCTTTGAGACAACCCTGAGTCAGTGTAATTTCAGCATAGCGTCGTTATAATACTAAAACCCATTCATGTCCTCCTAGCTTGAATATTCAGTGTGCACTATACACATTCTTGAGCTCAGTGGAAACCCCATGGTTTCAGAAGGGGAATAAGGGTGCTGTAATCTGAAGACAGGCTGTTTTTTCCATCGCACTGTCTTTCTGTCTGTTTTTCAGTCCGCAGGCACTGGTACAGTTGAAGGAGCAAATTAATGTCAGGCCCTCGGTTAGAGATCGGATTTCCCGTCGGTGTTGGAATGTCAAAAACCAGTTGTGCTTTCCAGGAAAATACCTTTCAATGCAAAAAAACGCAGGCCACCTTACCATGAAAGTGTCCTGTGAACGTGGAGAGGAGAGGTAGACTGCTCAGAGCTCATAACAAAAGCACGGCTGGCAAGGGAAGGCGTTCGCTCAAGGGGGCGTTATCCTCGGTCATAAATCACTGCCGAAGCCAAGACCAGATTGTTTCTCACGCTAAACTGAAAATCTCATCCTCAGAGAGTGAATTTTGGCTCACATGCCAATTACAAAGACCTCTAGATTGTTCGAGTTGCTCTGATTGCCACACGGGTGTGATGCTGCCCCCGATTCACTTTTACATGTCACATGCAAAAGACAGGCAGTAAATTCGTCTGGCCAGACGGTTTGCGAGCCAGAAAACCGACACTGACGACGCCGCTCGTTTCTTGCATGAAAACCTGTTTTGTTTCTTCACTGCTGGTGATCAATCATCTCCCATCAACAAAAACAACTAAAAAAAGAGGGGAGCCTTCGCCAAAACCGCGGCTGCAAAAAAACGCAGATGATTGTAGAAACGTACCACGCAGCTCCGTGGGTGTGATGACGGGCCAGGAGGAAGATGGGATAAATACAGCCCAGTGGATGTTATCCAAGATCAACATCAGCCACACCGGGCGCTTCATGACACGTTTCAAAAGCCATCCTCTCTGGGGATGCTGTCCACATGCGCATGAGCTATCTGAAGACTCCGGCAGGGATGTGAAACATTATCACACAATCTAGAGACGGTAAAAGAGACAGATCAAAGTCATGGCACCCAGGGCTGAGGGTGCCTTTCATTTTGCACCTGATGTGGGGAGAACTCCACAACGGGTGGAAGACGGAGCCACTGTTCAGGCAGGAAGTGGCTTAGGTTTCAGACACTGCGACTTTTCTGTTGCTGAAAAGCCAAGCTGATTGTTGGAATTAACTACAGCTTTTGTTTAAATCTAAATTTAGCTTACAAAAGTGAGCAATAATTCATATCCTGCACCCATATTATGTAATTATATATATCTAATTAAAATGCATTATAATACGGAGTGCTGTACAATGCACTGTGATAACATCCTTCCTTTTCTATACATTAACACTGCATTAATTATTCCCTACAGTTCCCTGCTTTGATGCAATCCCTGTCCAAGACTTGAAGGATCTCCAGACATGAGTAATCAGCCTATAATGACACGAAACATAATTACAGCTAATTGCCGAGCATAATTGGACCTCCTACCCCAAAGAGAGCCCACCCCGGGACCTTGGCACTGAGAAGGCGTCATTTCCTGACGTCCTGGAGAGAGGCCTTGGCAACATCAGGGTGTTAGCTTGGCGCTGGCGGGCAACTTGTGAAGGCTGGAGTGACGGCCGTGACAGACACCATGTCCCACGTGTCCCACACCGCCCCCCCCCCATACTCAGTGGGGATGCTGTCACACCCAATCCCCTGCTGATCTGCTGGGGTGGGGGGTGATACAGTAATGAGTTAAAGCAGGAAATATGGAAAGGATTACTGTGACATATAATACAAATCAGACTGAACAGGGAGGTAATGACAAGGGGGGAGTTATATTCGCACTCCGTCTGATGACACGTTGTGGATGAGATCTGGGAGTGCAAGGTACACGCGTGTGGCTACAAAACCAGTGGGGGCTCTTGGAAAGGTTATTGGCCCACAGGGTGTAAATATGTTCAGGATTAAGTTTCTATCACACACACACAGGTGGTCCACACGCCTGCTTTCTCACTGCCAGCAAACTCTGCCTGCTCAATTTTGTTTCCATTCCTGCAGTTCAAAATGTGTGAATGTACCTGCACAACTTCAGCATTACTGCCAGCTTTAAAGTATACTAACTGGAACTGACCAGCTTATTGGAAAAAGGTGTAATAGAAGGTAACATTATGAATATGTTACTATTACTGTTTGTACACTATTCAGCAACAGGATGGCACAGTGGGTGGAGTGGCTGCCTCATACCTCCAGGGCTGTACAGTTGAATGTGGCTCTCAGTGTAGAGTGTGGAGTTTACACATTCTCCCCATGGGTTTCCTCTGGGTTCTCTAGTTTCCTCCCATGTACATGATACAAAGATAGGCAGGTTAGGTAAAGACTCCAAACTGCCCTTAGCAGAGGATGTATGAGAATTGGGGAGGGGGAATTTCCCTGCTTCTGCTTTTGATATTCCCTGCTCGTCATTTATTTTATTTTTAAAAATTATTTCTAGTGTGGGTTTGATGGACAAGAAAGGCTGTTTGTCAGTGAGGATGGGTCAGAAAAGTGTTCAGTTTGCTCAGATGTTTGTGTGCTAGCAAAAGAGGCCGCACCCTGGTCCTGCATTTATATTATAGGAATTCTGAATTTCAAGACCACATTAAAAATGTTTGTTAGTAAAATGTTCAGAATGAAGTGCTTCTCTGGTAGGACCCCACTGGTGCCCTGGAGAAGTGTCTGACCATTTGCTAGACCTGCACAAGGTGACACACATCTCCTGTCCATAAATTGTGAAGTGACAGGCAGGAAGTAGAATGAAAGTGGGTGTAACATTAGCCTCCTGGGTAATAGCTTTGCACTCCTTCCCAGCCTTGCCGCACGCATGCTCTCTCAGCCATCTTTAGTTCTGAAGCCTTTTTAGGTGGTCATACCGACCTCCCTCTGCTTGCCAGTAGTACACAAACCACCTCAGTATCTGCTTGTTATAAGATGTGAAGAACAGCCCGTGGTGTTTCACATTTGACTTCTTTTTGCACTACACTCCACCAGGCTCAAATTTCAGTTTGTTCGAGTAACCACACACCTGGACCCCGTGCTGCTACAGCAGGTATAATGTCAGGTGGGCCATTGTGGCCACTGCTTCACATCTGGAACACTCAGGTAAGGCTCGTCAGGCTGGCCCAATGTGACAAAGTGAAAGTGAATGGCCACTAAAATATAAATAGTGAGGACGAAGTTTGTTCAGGTCCTTCATCTTCACATGGACGTAAATTTAACCCCTTTGTGTAACGACAAGCCACATTAGTTAGGTGCGCTTATTGGTGCTGTCACTATAGGTCAGCAGTAGGTTTTTTTAGAATTATAACACATAGCTCTTTCTATCAATCCCTTCTGTTATTGGTACAAACTCCATGCTGAAGATACTCAGGCAAGCCTGCGTAGCAGAAAAGGGGCCTTTTTGTGATTACAAAATACTTACCTGTCACACAGTGAACAGATGAAGTGTCACACAAAAAGAAGTGCGTGTGATACAAAAGAGATTACAAGAATTTGTGAGGTAGTGAGGCAAGAATTTGTGAGGGAATTTGTGGCTGAAAAAAGAACACAGGAAGGAAGGAATCAAACTCCAAGAGTTAAGCAAATATAAATAAATAAATATAAACCCACAAACTCCCTACGTGTGGACCATATATATGTACCAGGTGTAATGTGGCATGAAAACTGATTATTTTGAAGTATGAGGGTAAACTTTAAAATGTAATATCCTGCCTATCTAATATAATGCTGTATATACATACGTACGTTTCACATCCATCTGTTGTTTGCTAAACGAAGCAGAGGCAAAACGAAGGTGAGTAAGATCCCTTGCATTATAACATCTGTAAAGTACATATAATCCATAAAACGGAAATCCCTTTAGACTTTAAAACTGTAGTCATCTTGTGTTTCAAATAACGTTTCATGTTAATGTTGGCCTAAATTAACCAATAAAGTTTTTTTTTTTTTTTTGTTAAGTAGCTTATGTTCAATATTGTGTTTATAATATTGCTTGCCATTTTTTACTTTCTTAATTCAAGACCCTTGTATGTCTGCAGAAACACAGTATTACTGTACATCACACTTTTAAAGTACTGCTGATTAAATTATGCTTAGTAGGATATACAGAGTACACGCTCTCGCATAACATTTAAGGATGGGTAAGATTTTAGTAGGAGTTTAACTTCAAAAAGAAGCTGTGATAAATGTTGTCTTGTGTTTTTTTTTTTTTAATTAAGTCTCCTAGATGGGCTGGTCAGAGCAATAATTGCGGTCTCGGTGTGTATAAACCAACCTCGAAACAACAGTCGCGGTGTTGCACCCTCGGCGATGAAAGATCCTGTTTACATGTGCAGAGCTAAGCTCTGATCATCGCTGTAATTACGGACGGCGCATCACAGAGAGTTCTGAAAGGCGGTGTAATCAGGCCCAGACACGAACCATTTGTTAACTATCCGCTGCCATCCACACCACATCAGAGAGCTGCCCTCCACTCCACACGGCGAGCTCCTGTCGAGGGGATCTGCGCAGAAAGACGCACTCAGCAAGCAGTGACGAAGACACTTCGGAGCGTGTTTTACATTATGGTGCTCAACTGCAGTGGTATTTTATGTGATGTAATTCTACAGGCTAAGGTTTTACTGCACCGATTTTCGCTACCTTCCAGTTTTATAATAATTTAGTTCTTCCTATGGGGGGACCATTACATATGATTATTCAAAATTTCCATTCACTTTAATGCATAGAAAACAATGATTTTAAAAATCTATTCACCTTTTCAGAATTCTAAATCGTGAATTACCCATCGCAGATTAGTCTTATTCACATGCAGGATAAATACAGGTATCAGACAGATTATCATCAAGCATACAAAATATATATCACATGCACGCACGTACACGCATGCATGCACACGCGCGCACACTCATACACGCACACGCATGAAGGCGCACGTGCACACGCACACACAAACACGCATGCACGCTCGCACACACACATGCACGCACGTGGAGTCTCAGCGGGTAGCACTGTGGCCCTCACCTCCCCACGCTTGTGGGTTTAATTCTGGCCTCTCGCACCGTGTGAACGTGCATATTCCCCCTTCATCTCCATGTCTCCGTCAGGTACTCGGATTTCCTCAAACATTCCAAACACATGTGGTTCAAGTAAATTTGAAATTCTAAATTGAGTAGGTGAGTGCCTTGTGTTCTGTTGGCACCCTGTTTAAAGTGTACCCTGGCTCGTGCTGTTTGCTGTATGGGTTAGATTTAAGCACCCATGTGACTCGAAACTGGATAAGCAAGTCGACAAAAATGAAATGTAAACATCCAGAAGACAAGAAATGACTACAGCGTACTTACAACCATGTCTGCTCAAACTTTAGGAAGTGACAATGTAAAGTAGATGTAAGAGAAGTGGAACTGAGTATTTACTTATATTTCAGCAACAGGAAGTTCTGATACATGGAATTAAAATACATATTTTAAATTCACAAAAATATTTTCTAATTTGTGTTTGATCAGCCCTGTAAAAATTGTGCAATTTGTATCAAAATACTGGTAAAAAATAGAAAAAATACTTTCCCCGAACTGTATTCGATGATTTTGTGTATGCAAAGAGCCACATTCAGCATGTTGCTACAGTAGATTGTGTTCCCTCTAAAATTTGTGGTACTAGCAAGGACAAATTTTTTTTTTCATTAATTTGTAGTAAAACAGACCTTTGTGATGAGCACCAGGCTGGGAGGTGGAAGTCTCCTGGTCCCTGGTTCAAAGCCCAGCCAGATGTGTCCTTGAGCAAGACACTCAGCACTAGCTCCCCGGGTGCCATGTATGGCTGCTCACTGCTCCCCCCAGAGGAAGGGTTAAATGCAGAGGACAAATTCCTTGTATGTGACAAACATACTTGGCCATAAACATGATTCGTTTCCCCTTATTTCTTACATTTTTTGCTTGACAAATGTACATTTACCTGTGTTCACCTGAGCATTTGGGATACATCTCAGACACATATTTGACCATTTGTCTAGCTGGCAGCTGCCTGTGCCGTCGGGCTTGGCCAGAAGAACCAATGAGCTGGTGAAGGAACAGATCAGACCGGCTGACCGAGAAAGGAAGTTTGTGAAATGTGGTTTTGTATTTTTTGAATACAGTATATTTTATACATTGTTACATTGTATGTATGTACTCTCTTTTGTAGTTTATTTTGACACATTTAGGACATTAAGTACTTTATATTGAAATGCATTTTTATGTAATTTGCTCACCTTTGACAGGTGGCCTGTGACCTGCACCAGTCTTCACACACACACACACACACACACATGCATCCAAAGGGCACTTCACAGCTCCTAACACACCTGCATGTTGCTCTGTGTGAGTAAATAAATCAAATATAGATAATAATATGCAATAAAATCTAATTTCTACATAAGCCTCAGTTCTTTACAGACCGTAAAAGGCATCATCAAAGCAGGCATTTTTGTCCCATTTTCTCAAGATGACTGAATATCAACATGCATTTAAATTTAGCAGAAAATCACTAGATGGCGCTATTATTGTTATTGTTATTATTATTATTTTGTATGAGCACACCAAAAAGCAATAGTTTAAACGTCACAGCTTTATTACACAACACATATGTGTGATTAATGTCATCCCTGATTCATCATATAGTACTGGTATGTGTGTGTGTGTGTGTGTGTGTGTGTGTGTGTGTGTGTGTGTGTGTGTGTGTGTGTGGGGGGGGGTTATTGTTTAAGCTGGACCACTAAACTATCTTGGCTGGAAAGTCCTCTGCTGAGCATCTGTGAGCTGCTCCTGTGTCCAGCAGTGAGAGATGGTGGGCTCCTCACCCCAGCTCTGAGCACTCTGCTCCTCCGTATGGTGTGATCTGACCCAGCGTGGGGCACGGTGTGGTACGCCAGGGGGCAGGGGGGCATTGGAATAGCAGCCACCCAGCCTCTGAGGCATCCAAGAAGGGGATGTGGTGGATGGGGCTGGTCAGGGACACATGAGTCCGTCGCAGAATCTGAGACGAGCAAATCAGGGTGAAAATCAAGGGAGGGAAAATGTGAAACTGGAAACGGGTAAAAGGGAAAAAGAAAAGGGGGGTGGGTTTGGTAGCAAAATACCCAGAGTAAGGTCAGTCTCACTCTGTGGAAAGTCGTTTCACAGATACTGTGTTGACAGGAGCATAACGTCAGAAAATATGCCATCATATTCTCCACAATTCGTATACTGTATACCACATGGCTACAAAGACACACACACACACACACACACACACACACAAAGTCATGATGTTTTTACTTAAGTGCATAAGCAGAAAATCAATACTCGATATATACAGCACCTGTAGTCTCTCACTCACTCACTCACACACACACACACACAGAGAGAGAGAGGGAGAACGACTTTTCCTCAAGTCACAGTGTAGAGTGACAGTGTAGGACGTGATCAGACATCGAGAATTACTTTATGCTGGTTTTTTGCTTTCCTTTAATTTGTCCCTCATCTGTGTATAAACAGTAATACTAACTACGCGTGTAACTCTATATAAAAACACATTTATTATGCTCTGCATGCAAAAATCGACCTGGATTGACCTGACTTGATTGTTGAACTGTTGACTACGCGCAGGCTTACAGCCCTCTTAATAAAGCTGATGATTTAACGACTCCAAGGACTCTTCGTGCCTCCAGTTACGACCCTTTAATAAGATTCACGATTTAGGAGGATGACATAATTGGCAGCAGGCAGCTATAGTGACCACACACGACCCCTGAAATTAGTCTCTTCCGTGCTGCAGATAACATTTATTGTGTTCGGCGTGCCTCGCCGGGGCTCCTCTGCGCCGCTATATTTGTTTTCACTCCGTAACCAGGAAGGCGCAAGCCGGAGAGGGCTGCGGGTGAACGTGTCCTGCTCTCTCGCCGCCCGCCACGGTGCTTTTGTGTGCTTTTTATAACCCGCTTCTGCGGGAAGTGGGCATGTGTCGCGGGGACCTCTGGCCCTAAGCCGCCGTGAGAGTTCATTACTCGGCACGCCAGCAGGGCTGCTGGGAACGGGAGGGGGGCAGCGGACCACAATCAATTACAAATTTGCGGTCTGTGCTTGGAAATGATTCCTCCGAGCGCAGGAGCTGCAGACGCAGAACCCTGCGTTTAGCTGGTGCCGTTTACATCGGAGCTGGTGACGCTATAAAAACTGGGGTTACGAGGTGCGGGCGAGTCCGACTGAAGCAAGAGCCGGGGGCCGACGCGGGTCAGACGTAACAAGAATTATAATGGATTTACCCCGAGGGGACTCGAGGCTGGTGTGGCAGGAGACAGCGACAAGGCCGCTTACATGCACTGGCGCAAACGCACTTAGACGTTAACCACATCCTGCACTTAAGCACAGGATAACAAAATTACAACCTAAAAACCTGAGGTTAGGTGTCACTGTATAAAAGGGTTCTTGAAACTCAATGGGCTGCAATTAATTATTTTTGAGGAGTTTGTGAAATGGAGGTGACAGGTTATCTGTATTAAAATGTACAAATGAGATCTTTTTCTACTTTCTTTTTTTCAATTCAATTCAATTAAATTTATTTTTTATATAGCGCCTTTTACAACAATGTGCTCAAAGCGCTTTACAGACTTTCTTCACAAATCAAAGTAGGTAGCGTCTGAAATGCGCACAACTAATGCCCCTAGTGGAAACAAGTGGGAATTTAATCATTTAGCAAGCTTTTGCATTAAACACCAGATGGCAGTATAGCACAGTTTAAATTAGTAACCACAAGGTTTCAAGACTTCAAGTATTAAACGTTCTAACTCATTAAGTTATCAAGTTATGATAATCACGTTTTAATTGTTTTACAGCATAATAAAAAGATAATAAACTGGTTATTATTTGGTGTCTTTAATTACTATGCAATAACATTTTGTGGGAGAACATGATAATGTCCTGCAATATAATTTATTTAGCTTATAAAATATTCAGTTATAAAAATACCTCACCCTGAGTAAATAAATACCTCCTCCAAGGGTAGCAAAAAATTGTATGATTGCTCCCCTGATTTTCTGTCCCTGACACCATTATGTTGGGGGAAAAAGAAAACTGATATGCAGTTCTTTATCCTGCTCAGGAGAAGAAGCCAGGCAGGTGCCTTTAAACAACTCCCAACATATAAAACGGAAGAGCGGGCGGAGCACAGCAGAGGTGTGTCAGTTACTGTGTGACACGCTTGCAAAACAACAGAGTACATTTACTGTCAACCCAGAGCTGTGGCAACAGCTACATGGAATGATCACGTTTCGTTTGATTTCCGAACTTGATACGAAAGCTGTCTGTCCCATTGTCTGGACCGAAGACGTTGTAGCGAACCCGAGCACGGTCACCGAGTTCAGTGCCCAAGGACAAACAGATTTTGAACCTGGACAAAAAAAGTCTTTAACAAGAAGGTCATTAATATAATAAAAACTCGAAGAGACTCAGTCATGTTGAATATGCATGTCTTTAATAGTATGAGTTTAACAACACAGTAGCGCATGTTTACTAATGTAGTGTTGGAGTCACAGAAATAAAACGGACACATAGGAAACATCTGTGAGTGACAGGCATAACAAATATGTTGTGGCTAACAGCACAGATCTGCATCTCTTTGCTGGCCCAATGCAACCTGGGACAGAAGAGAAAAAGGGTGGGGGGGGTGTCCCTCAGTTCTCAGGCCACCAGACACTGTCCCACCAGGGCAGGGCTTCGGTCTTTGATGAGGGCTGCGGCAATCTGAGATGTGTTCTCCAGGAATTCCTCCCAAGACCCTGCATTCTGACAGAACACACACACACTCCTTTCTAGCATCTGCCCAAACAACACCACACACATCTACCCTGTCATCACTTCCTGTTGCAAGTACAACACCTGTAATTACAAGTACACTCTAAATACACATTTACCCATCATGCAGCACTTTTAGGAGCTAGCAAGCAGTTAAACACAGTTGTTCTCTCTGGCAAAGTCTCTGTTTCTTTTGCGTCACATTTCAAATGCAAGCAAGACACTTTTTAATGCTTTCTTTAAAGCAGATCTGGCCTGAAGGAATATTTAAAAGGGAAATTAGTTTTCCACAGCGGTCCTATTATGAGTACTTCCAAAGCCACACCTGCACGCAGTAGATCTCCCCTAATTACCACACTGTCACACTTCTGTCTCCAGAGCCATCCTCTTGCCATTCTGTAATACCTCCACCTATCTGTCTTTCCATCCATTTTCCACCCTAGCTGTTGGTTTCTACATCAGCTTCATAAATCAGGTAGCAGATGTGACTGCAACAAGGGTTTTCTGTGTGAAGTTAACAGTGTTACAGGGAAAGCTCTAATACAACGTGTAACACTACTACCTGAATTCTAAAATTTATGATGGTACAAATAACTGCAATTGAAGGTCTGACTGGGTTAAGTACTTCTCAACATAATTTTTTTTAAACAGATTTCTTGAGAAAATACACCGCAGTGGGTTTTAAATAGCTGTTGTCTGAATATAATTAAAGGCAAGATTTATTTTATGGAAAGTGTTACCAAAAAAAAAAAGATTTTGAAATGTAACATAATTACAGTAAACTGCCTGATATTTAGGCTTCCTAATTTATAACTTGCGCATAAGATTAACTATGAAAACAAACTATGACCACCCCACACGGTCAGACATGCCCTGGCAGTTTTAAGAGGAAATCCTGTAATATTCCACCACAGTGACACAGCTCTCAGTCTATCTCAGGCAGGCAAGTGAAACGCAGGAGAAACATCTGACCTCCAAGAGTCCTATCAAACATCACAACTCAGGGATTATCACGACTTTGTTATTAGACAGCTAGATCAATCAGCAGACGAAAGCAATTACCGCTGGATTTTCAGCGAGCGGCGAACGAACTGGCCAAATTATAGCATTGTGCTTAAACGCGTTTCGTTAAATTATAGATAGTTTTAGACTGCAAAGTATGCCATTTTTCAAAGTTTACAGGGCATGATATTCTAAATATCTGTTGTAACCACAAATTAAACATTAAAGAATCCTTACTTCTAATGAAACACAGAATTACAGTGTTCCAAAGGAATACCATTAAAAGATGGGAACTATTTTTGTGGTCTTTTTGTACCATTTGTCTCAATTTTCTTGGCATTTAGCAAAAACCACTATGGAATGTTTTTGTTTTTATTTTTCTACCCTTTACTGTTTACATTAGTCAGCCTTTTCCTGGCCCCCTTTCAACTATCCCCCTTTCATTACTTGTATTTATTCTGCATGCTTTTTCCGAGCAGAGGTTCTCTGTCAGTTGCAATCATTCCGCCTGCCATGACATCACTGATCTAGTAAAATCAAAGCCAGCCCGCCATCGCCTCTCACTTGGCTGTCGTGTGCCGAGGAGCAATGTGTTATATCACTCTTATCGCAAATATTATCTACGTGGAAGCGGAGTGACGACGGCGGATACCAGAGATGCTGGACGATATCATGAAAGCGGCACTTAATGAGAAACAGTTAACATCAAGTTAACACACACGCATTTTCCATTAAATGCTCTTTTTTTTATCGAAAATCTGGATGGAGACCGGACACTCATTCATTGATTAAAGAAACAACAAAGCTATAACCTAGTGAAACTATCGTACCTTTGAACCCAGTCCAACGTCTGTAATTTCAGCATTTCCTGCGTTTCTTTATTTACATTTGACCCTGGCTTTTAGAGATCAAAGAGGAATAAAAGTTTCCTGTATAAAACGCATCGTAGACACTTGCAGTGCACAGCGAGCCTGTGAAGACGTACATCTGTAAGCGGTCAGGGTACAGTACGCTTTGCACGCCTCTATTTTTTCCCCCGATCGCTGTTTCCAAAATACCCAGGAACGCCCAAAAGTCTACTAACCTGAAAACTAAATACTCCTGCAAATCAAAGTGGAAGAGAGGAATGCTGCAGGTTCTAAGAAACCAGCGCCAGACATTCTGAGATATGAACGCCAACATGTAGACAATATTAATGGCAGCCCTGTTGCTGTGGTCTAATTTGTTATGAGAACAGTCCCAGAAGAAAAAGGCTTTTAAACATTTAAATAACCAAGATCAAACCAAAGTAAAAAAATAAA
>JABJVR010000106.1:8432834-8446946 GCA_025773905.1 Chitala chitala | reverse complement strand
GGGCAGCAGTGAACAGCAGCAGAGCAGCAGTGAACAGTAGCAGGGCAGCGAACAGTAGCAGGGCAGTAGTGAACAGTAGCAGGGTAGCAGTGAACACCAGCAGGGAAAACAAAGGAAGAGACAGACGGGCTGAGACACACTGAGGGAGAGTTCATTAGCACTACAGTATACCTGCTCTACAAAGATAAAGAGATAGGAGGGGTGCTCTCACGCTGGGAGATGTAGACACCCACCGAGGCCCCTCACCATCCATTCCGGTTCAGATCAAAGTGAAGAGAGGCGGGGGGGCTTGAGGATTGTGCCATTGCCTCGTACTCTAGGCATTCCGTGACTGGGCCCAAGATTGCAGGAAATCCTTGGTGTGGGCACTCACAAATGTAATTAAGAGCTGCTCATATGACTTCACATATTTACAGCGAGGACAAGAAATTTTTGTCACTGAAGCAGGTGCATTAAGAAATTTGCATTTGATGTATTAAGATATTTCTGAAACACGTCTTGTGGACCTTGTGTTTAACTACATCTGTATATATTTACACATCAGAATCATCTTAGGAGCAGGCAAATGTATTTTCTAACAGAGAGTAGGCCTATCTATGTTTCACCATGCTTTGCTAAAGCTATTTAAATTTCTGGCTAAATAGTTTCAATATTCACACAAAAAAAAATTACCTCTACACTTACTGTCTCAAACGTGCTTTCAGACACATAACAGGAGTAGATACAATTACATTAATACAATAAAGACACAAAAATTGCTCTTTACTCTTCTGTGATAATCCACATCATCCCTTCAATTCAGCCTCTCTCTTTTTCCTGATACCAATATCTAGTTCCAGCTGACATGTCCCAGCAAACCGATAAGTCGTTTCAGCTCTATGCCTGCAACTCAAGTCCCGAATTAGCCCACACATTCATTTCAGCACCATGGACAGAGACCCGAGCCAACTGGCAGAGTTTGCAGAGCAATTCCATTAAGATGACTCTGATAAGGGAATTCCAGATTTGTGTGGGAAAAACACTGTTAAGAAGGTAAATTGCTCTTCTTACTGTGCTGTTACTTCAATCTGTCTGGTCATTTAAAATCTTCGCGATCGCTGAACTCGAAATGAGTAAACTATTAAAATAACCGTTTAGCTCTTCCTTTTCTAAACAGAGCACTTCAGAACAACCCCTAACAGAATTTCATTATGCAATAGTACTATCTAGTTGTGGCTGATTTTCTCCTGAAAAATAAGCATACAACAGTGTCAAGCATTGCAAAAACTGACTGCAGTTCGGGATAAAACCAGAATAATTTCCCTGTAGTAGCTGTTTAATACAAAAAAGAAAGGAACTTTTAAGTGTAACGATATAAAACGAGTAGCGCTGTCGACGAACCCAACCCGACCGGGTGTGTGGTTAGACTAAACACCTGCACACTCACACAGCAGATAAAGGCACAATTAAGTAAATCCATCAAAGTGAAAGACAAGACTGCGGTCTTCATATTACTTCGCCGTCGAATGCATGCAAACAATGAGACATTTGTGATGGAAGAACATAAATCACGGTGATATTATTTTACTTTAACTAGCAGACATTTCAAACATCGTTCAGTGATAAAGTTGAGAGGGTGGGGGAGGGTCGACATATTAAAATTCCACTTACAGCACTGTTCGCAGTGTTGACTCAAAAAGCGGTCACTTATAGTTTGAAATCAAAGAAAAACTAGCTTAATCCACACGGCATCGTAAACGTGGCCGTGCACGCGCGTTAATTGCAGGTAAGGCATGAAAACCGCGCACGGGTTATATAGTGTCAAATAAAATTTGATATATAAATCACTAACGCTAAATTCTAAAAATAATGTAGGTACACAAACGCGTAAAACCAAAAGCAAATGATTCAAATGTTCATTACAAAAATATTTATAAATTAATTTTACTATATACACAGTGCCAATGCAAAAACATATGTAGATATCAGTTATGCATGAGATTTAAAGAAATTAATATCTTTTTTTTTTTTTTACTTCGCATGATCGCAAACAAAACACGTTAACGTTAAAGCTGAGAATTATTTCCGTGTTCACATCAGACAACTGAGCCAGAGTAGTATCGGTATTGCTTCATTTTTACAGTAGCATTTAAACAAACACACGCATATGGTGTAACCCCAAAATGCTGTGTAAAACATACCCTGCTTTATAAAACTACTGAAGTTGTCATAAAACAGTAAATTTTACTGACTAAATGACCGGTACTCACTGGTGCTTGAGAAGCCCGTCCAAAATGTCAATATCCGTCGAGTTCGACTCGTAGAAAAATAAGCAAATACAGCGTACTTGGTCAAATTATGATGTGCAACCAACGGTGGTACTAATATATCTATCTGTGTAATAATAGTGTAGTCTTAAAACATTCAGAACAGAATGAATGCGAGTTTCCCCACTATATTTATAACAGCATAGTGTCTGGTGTAGAATCGTTATTAGAAAAATACAGCTTATATTCGTTTCTTCAGTGCACGACTAAACGCCGATCCCCTCCCTGCTCCCATCCCTTTTCTCAGCTCCCTCACTCACGACGTCATAGGGAGAGACATAGGTAACGTTAACTCTCCCCTTCTCAAACACAGCTGCAACACACTGTGTCCGTGTGTTATAATATGCATGCACAGCGCCTTTGCTTTTCACGGACCAATTGCGCTTAGATCTCCTAGCCCCCTCTCGGCGGGTCCGTCAGTCACTCCTCGTTGTACTTGGCAAACTCGCCGAGTGCAGCGTTGTAGAACGGCGTCGATGTACGTTTCTACCTCGGAACCTTCTATTATCTTAATCGCTTTGCTGGAATAGTAACTAAGTGCATATAATAACCCTTAGGCAGTAACATACAGCCTGCTTACCCGTCGTGTCACTAATCGTTTGTCTCACTATTTCACTGACGTTTTTTTTCTGTTCCTTATCCTCTATCTTATGCAAATGTACTACACGATTTTTTTTTCTCTTTTAGTCTTATCATTCTCAAACTACGTGCAATATATTTAAACTTTATTTTGCGCCGATTTAGCTGTTTTCACACACACCTTAAATGTGTTTCCATACCTTGTTAACTACTGCTTTTCTAATATTGGAGACAGTTATCACCTCTCTTCCCACTTCCTTTGCCATTCTCTTAATCTGTCCAAAGGGCACACGTCGTGTTTTATATCAATCTTCATCATCATCTAACACCCTCACTGCCTAGTGCTGTACCTCTTTTTATGCACCCAATTCCGTTTTTGTCTGTCCTCTTTATTCTGCGAAGTCAACCACTTTATTATGGTGTAAGCAACCTACGCCATTGTCCTCATGTCACTTAATGTACATTATTTAAACTTGAAAACAATGGGCAAACCATAATTTATGAGAAGTATAAATAAAAGCTACAGGGAATTCAAACTCTCACATCGTGCCACGGAATTCACACAAACATGCTTATATAAATGTTCAATTTTTAATATATAGCAAGAAGAATGATCAAATACGGGGTACAAGCCACTGAGTTTAAAAAAAAGCATCTTAAGCCCAATTAATAAAATGCAATTAGTCAGCAGCTACTTTATCCAAAAGAACTTACACAGATTGCAGTTTTACCAATTTATTAAGTTTGATATATATGGCTAAGGCAGTTTTATTTCTAAAAGATACAATGAAAGATTTGGTACGTCTAAGTAAGTCCAGTTCTCCAACCAGCGTGCGATTTGCCACCTTAACCACTTATGATTGTGATTTGTGAAAACACATTCTGAATATGTTTGATGGGTGTTTTATATTTCACATGGACAATGTTCTCACTTTATGTTCTCATTTGTTAAGAAAGTGGAAACCTACAGGAAAACTAAAACGCTGAGTCATGTTGAAAGAGTCTAGCTTTATACTAAAGGTAAAACGTCCTTAAGGATGTCGTCGTACACTATGGAGTCGTACCGCCGAAACCAAGATGCGATGCTAAACCAAAACAGAACACAGGACACTCAAAGGACTTTCACCAGACAAACAAAAGGACCAGGCGCTTGGCAAGCCTTGCACATCTCGTGTACATTTTTGCACAGCCATTTTAACTTGATAATCTGACATGGGTGACATTACTGCCAAAAAAGTGAGAGAGCATGTTTTTTTTCTTTCTTTTTTTTTTTATCATAAACTTGTCACTGGTACTTAGCAATGAAAATCAGCCATGAGTCATCGTGTAAAGTGATGGTTACAGCTCCAAGTTTATTACTAGAAATGTGGAGGATGGATGGAATCAGAGTCCAACAGACTCAAAACGTGAAAGGAGAGGCATGTTAATCCATACTTAAATACATGTTTAAAAAAAACTGTAAAAAAAAAAGTGACAAACTGGTAAAGTAAGGTGACCAAACTGAAGTTAATGCTTCATAATGTCAGCTTCCAGTACTGAAGAGTCAAGGCTGTAATCAAACATAACCTACACAAAAAAAAAAAAAAAACATTCTCGAGCATAAATTTCACCCAAGGCATTTCACATTCAACTGTCTACAACAGAACTCATACCTGACAGTGGAATAACAAAATGTACCTTACATGCAAACATTATACACATACACACCTCTCAAGCACAATACCATACGCACAGAAAAATAAATAACAATGCAAGAAATTTACAGAAATGAACACAAGTAACATTGACATTTGCATTCACTAACTGGTGATAAATACAGGAAACATATCTCTATAACCCATTCACTGATCTGTTGCTTAGAGATAATGACAGTTATAACACCACCATAAGGTTTTTGTACTATTCTATTACAGCCCTAGAAAAGTCTAGGAAATTATTTAGTTTTTTTTTTTTTTTTAATTTCCCCAGGCAGGTCTTGAAGGACATGATTCTGCACCTTGTCTGAACCTATTTAACTGCTTGCCTGGGCACCATGACATGTTAGGAAGTGAAAGGAAGGAGGCTCACTCATGCTGGACTATTATTGAAAAACTTTTTTTTTTTGTTACAAAACAATCACATGAACCAAAAACATAATAATCTGAAGTGTTTTTAAATTAGGAAAAAGTTCACAAAATACCTCAAGGAGCTTTTTGTTTTCACTGCTTCCTGTTTCTTAGATTTCCACATTCAATTTGGTTCTTTTCAGTATCATTAAATAATAACAGAGAACCTCACTGGACAAATTCTGCACAAAAAAAAAGTTAATAAGAAAAGAGGAACAGAACGGGGGAAAAGAGGTAATCTGAGCTAAGAAATTAAGGGAAAGAAAAACGAGGCAGGAAACATGAAACACCAAAGGTGGGTGAAAACAGTGTTGAAGAGACCAAGTTAATTAGGAACATCTCTCAAAATAAAACTATGTTTCTTTCTCACATAAACAGCACTATTTCATATCTCAGAACATTTTACCAAAGATACTGTATGTACAATATCTTCTGAAAACTGCCCTATACAGAGCAGAACACCAACAGGAAAAACAAAATCATTTACAAACACAGGACAGGACCCAAAACAAAAGGCTTCCCTTAACATTAGTGCCACACTTTCTTTCTTTATTAAACTCTGGTGCTTTGCTTCAAATTAAATTAATTATTCTACGTTGATTAATTTATTAGAGGATACAGCTTTTTTCATATTTACAGAACTAACATTGCACACGTCTGCTCGATACATCAGAATATGTACAAAAACACTTCAGGTTAAATACATAATGGGGAGGGCTGTAGTAACTACATCCCTAACATGCGTTGAAGCTGTAACTTTCAGGGTCAGTTTCATATGCTCAGGCCTTCCACTCACAGTGACAGCATGCTGACATGGGAGGAGAAAAGCTACTGTGTGTGTTTTAAGTGCTACCAAAGCAAACGTGGCTTCACCTCTGACCCGCATATTCCTCTGACTGTCAGCATCTAGTACAGAAATACCAATCACACCTCCTTTGTACAAACTCAATAAAAACTGCAACCATTACACCATATTCATTCAATATGCTTTTTTGTACCATCAGACTTAATTGATTAAGCAGAGCAAGTAAAACTAATGTGATTAAGCGCTTTTAAAATGCTATTCTTTTTTGAACACAATTGTCTAAATCAATGAAATTCTCACACTAGGATAAATCTAATTTGTGTTGATTCTGTCCAATCCTCTGGCAATATCCATAAAATACTTTACAAGCTATTTTAGCTGTTGACATTTTACCATGCAGATTAAATGCAGTGGATATACACATATATGGCCAATGTCATAAATTCCTTCCTCAGAATTATTAATATACAACTTTAAACACAGTTGATTTTGTTATAAAAGGGCCTCATATAAATTGTATAAATTGTATGTGAATCGGGCTATGAACTTGCTCAACATTTAAAAAAATATAAAGAGGACAAAATAAAAAAATACACACAGCAAGTTCAGCAAGTTCATCACTCCTTTTCTAATAGTGCCATTTGAAGTCCTACTAAATAAAATTCAAAGCAACTAATATTTCGTAGTGTAGCTATCATTCTAACTTCTCAAATAGGATGCATCACAGAAAAACGCCATCTTTCCTTTCACCCATATAGGGAAACAGTCAATTAATCTCATAATAATTTAATCAGGGCTATTAGGAACACGCATGTAATTTCCTGTGGTGTTGCATTTCACTGAGATTATACTTTAATGACCTCTGTCTTTCCCTAGCAGCACTGCGAAGTGATCTTCAGGACTGAGCAGCTGCCTACTTAACAGTGCAACACAACAGACGATATCACAGTGTCTATTCAGAAACCCACATAATAAACAAGGGAATTTCTATGTGTGCAAAGAGCCTATAAAATCAATCTTATAGCAATCTTGTGTAAATTGAAGTGTTACAGTTACCCATCTGGGCCGCTTTGCCTTGTCCCTTTACTCGCCTCCAGGAGTTCCCATTACCACCCCCCCACCCCACCTTATCAACTCCCCCCTTCCACCACAAACAACACCACCCACCGTTTTTGCGATGCCTTTGTTTATGTTCTCAGCATCCCGCCCCCCTCCCCCCCACTCACAAACTAACACTTCGATGGTGCTGTTTAACGAAACACCCCTGTTTCGCCGTGCCTGCTGTCACCGTCTCCCTGCCCAGCACCTCCCGCGGACCTGGCGCCTCCCTCCCTTGTGCACTCCCTTCCTCTCTCTCACCTTCCTCTCCTGACAGGCTCACAGCATCACTTAAAAAATCGCCGAGGTGCTCCACCGAGTCACACTTCTCCAGGTCGGAAGCAATGGTCTGCAGGCTGAGCACTGACAGGGTGTCCGAATTTGCCCTCTCAGCCTCTGCCCTCTCTCTCTGCCCCCAGCCAGACTCCCTGTGCCTCTCCACCCACTCCCTGGTTTTCTCTGCACTCCTGCTTCCTTCCATCCAGCTCATTTCCAGTGTTCCTCCACCACTGGCACCGCCCTCGCTCACAGTCCCAAGGTCCGACTCCGCCCCAACGGGGGGACTGCGCCCACCACGAGTCTTGTTTTCCCCTTTTGTGGCATGGCCGCGCCCGCGCTGGGCGTGGATCTGCTCGCTGATCTGTTCTAGGTTTCTCAGGGCAACAGAATAGCGGGTCTTTACCTTGGACACGCGCTCCTCTAACTGTAACACTTTTGCCTTGTGCTCCTATGAAAACAAAAAGTTACACAAAAGAAAATTCAGCCTAAACAATCCAAAAAGATAAGAAACTCTTGTCAACTAACATCACAAGTAAAAATTCTGTGAAACGCTTTACATGGATTAATTATGAGAAAGAGATATCAGCTATTGTGCAGAGTTCAACAACATCATCTGTTATTGAAAATTTTCCCAGTGTTGTTTCCAGAAAAATGCATGTTTTTTTGGCCAACACTACAAATTGAACAATTACAGGTGAAACTTTACATATGGAAAACAAAATATGTTTTTACTAAATTACCAAATTTTAACATCCCACAGATTTATTGAAATTAAACAAGGCTCACATTGGGTCCTTTTATGATGAATTCACCTTAATTTTACAAATACAAGAAGGGGTCTGAGACTAAAGGCTCAACAGCTGAGCCCAAGGATGGAGTGGATAACTTGGTGGCAGGTGTGTAAGGAAACACACGCATACAGTACCTCCAGGATGTAGTTGAACTGGGCCTTGAGCTCAAAGTAGGGCTTGGACCTCACGATGACCCTCTTGAGTGCCTTCTGCAGGTTCTGCACGCGGGCCTCAGCGTCCTGGCACAGCTGCGTGACACGCTGGTGTTCTCGCTCGCTCCGCAGACGCTCCTCCTCGGCCTCGTTCACCTGCCGGCGACATGCACCCCCTGCCACGTCAGAGCCCTCCCCCTCTAGCCACCCAAAGCTCAGTGGCTCCGGGACACAGACGCGTCGCTGCCCGAAGGGGGTTTTTTTCACTCGCCCTTCTCGCAGCCTGTAGGATGTGTCCCATCATGCATTTCAGGGACACACCCAGCAGAGCCCTCTGAAGTGGCCTTCAAAACCGCATCTTACAAATCTTACAAACTCTTGCCACATCCAACATTCACATGAGCTCGCATCCCTCCAGATCGCCCGTGAGGAACTGGGCCGGCTTCCCTCGTGCTCTCACTTTGGAGGTGGCGTGGTTTAGCATCTCCTGCCACGTGGGATCCAGTGTGTTCTTGTCTGCGAGGAGCCCTTGCTCTGCCACATACACCATCTCCCTGGCCGCCGTGTGCATGGAAACAGCCCTCTCATAGCTCAGGGCTGCCTTCTGGGTCTCCTGCTGAGCCTACACAGAGCACAGGCATCGTTCTGAGAGCACGCACTGCAGCCGCCACAGAGCACTGCTAGGGCCAGTTAATGAGCTCCACCTTAAAATCTACCTCTTACATCTCAGTACTGTGTTAATGTCTGAAAACAGGAAAGGGAATGGATGGAAACGGTAACCAAGGTACTTCACAAGCATACTTTAGGATATGAGCGTGGACATATTTCAGGTCTTTTTTATGCGTTATATATGTGTAGACAATTGGAATAGAACTACACATTCCGATCTGAATGAATCAAAGGAGTCCCAATTGGTTAGTGAAAAATATGGAGAAAATACAGAGCAGTTCATTCACCACAAAAACAACAACAACAAAAACAAAAATTATCAAAAAATATCACGGAAATCATTTTGCCTAAGTTTAAGTATTCATTTCTTAAATCCTGTTTTCTTGAAGTGAACAGCAAAGACGTCTTGGGCATTTTGAAATGATCCAGCACAAGCTAGAAGAGGCCTTTTGAGCGCAGTAAGCACGCGTAACAACAATAAGGGCTGATCTGGGCCAGTGCTGGAGGGCAGCTAGGACCGCACCTCTTTAGCCAGCCGTCGGGCCTCGTAGTACGGCCTGGCCTTCTCAATGCAGGCGCCAAGCTGGGAGCCCTGTGCGTTCAGTTTCCTGGCTGAGTCGGTGAGGATGCGCCTGTAGCTCGACCTCGCGTCCTGTCAGGAGGAAAGCTCCAGTTCAGCAGGTCTGCCCTCACGCTCAGCAGCAGCACTAAGCACATTATTCTCACCTACGAACACACTTGTTCTCCTCTTCATTCCACTGCTTCTTCAGTGGGACCATTACAAGCCTTAATTACTCCCAAAGGACAAGCTGTTTGCTACTTATGCACAACACCGTACACTCAAAGTTGGCTTTTAAGGGCTGCTGTGAGGCATCTTTACCGTTCCACTTTTCAACAATGAAGTGATTTCTGCATTGAATATGACAACCCCAATAGAGCACTGTCGAAGCGGCCTTCACCCAAGAACCTCCAGAGATCCACACCTAGACCTAGCACGAGGACGGACTTCATACTGATGTTTACAGTTGTAGTTTTTACTCTTCTTTTCATATGTTAGCAGACAAAAATATGGATTTCATGCCCAGTTAATCAAAGGTAAAACCACTATACTATACTATATACAGGTATGCCCAGACATAGCAAGACTTAAAAAAAAAAATTAAAATTGGTGCGAATTTAATACTTGGTAAAAATAAAGTACAAAAACCTCACATTTTTCCATACATTGTATATTGGGACTCGTGTTACTCACATCCAGCTGTAGCTCAAGCCTGTTAATTTCCTCACTGGCTTCATTAAGGTGTTCCAACTCCTCCTGCAAAGAACAGGGGTAATTAGGAACAGCCAACATGCAGTGACAGTTTAGTCTAATTCATGCTGATGACAGAATTCAGCCCAAATTAGAATTCAGCTGGGGCATCCACAAACAGACAATTATCTGAGAAAACACTACTTTAATTGCCATTATTCAAAGACACGAGCACACAAGCAAAGTTAAACCCATTAACTACGACACCCCTTCCTACATGTGACGCTGCAGCCCTGTGTCGGTCCACATGCATGTTGCATTTCCTTTCTCTTGCTGTTCCACAGTCCCCCACTCAAGAGGACTCTCTTCTACAATTCAGATTCATTTTGACAGCCATTATAAACAAGTCAAGTCTCCACCAACACCTCCCCCATCCTCCTATTGAAAAGAACTTTCTCTACACAAACTGCCGACAATCTTGAAACTGTGCTGGTGTCATCCACTGGTATCGCTAACGGCCTCTAAGATAGATCCTTCCAACAATCAACCTGAGCATCTGTAATTCTGGAGACTTCCCTCTCTCCCATCACCAATAAATTCAGTTTTGCAAGAAGATCTTCGTTGTCTGTACTATGCAGCACAGTGAGCAACCTTGTATACCAAGCATATCAGACAGGCACTAAATTTCCCCCAGAATGTTCCATCCAGCTTAACTGGACCACAATCCTTCACACATATTTTCTGTGCAAAACTGTACTTTTAGGTAGAGGGCTACAATTCCTAAGTAAAATATCATTTACTTTGACAATGCCATTTTTAGTCAGCATTCCAATTCACTCTTATCCATCACAAGGCCTATATACAAAATGATCCCTATTTATCCGAATCTGGACAATACGCAAAAGCTAAACATCATCCTCCAGCCCCGCCCTTAATATGTAAAATTGATAAGGCCCTTAAATAATCCTAGAATTTACCGTGATGACACCTTGTCAGATCTCCATGAATCCTAGTGATACTACACACTAATTTTACTTTGTATCACTCTCACCACTGACTCAACTCAACCTGTTACTTTGTAAGACTGAGTAGAACAGCCCCTTCCTCAATGCGCAGCCTTTAGTGTGTGAGTGTGCGCGTGTGTAATATACATGTATTATTTATTAATTAATAATTTATTTATTTACAATGAGCGTCCTGCGTAATTACGCAGCAATTACTTGTGCAACAAAATTACTGTGATCGTTTGCAGGCTGAGCTAGTACCATTTACTGTTTACACCGGACAGTGACAGGGTGAAACTGTATAGTCTCACCATATTACAAGACATTTGTAATGACACGTACTGCACACCGGTACCTAACGTGTGCTGTGGCTAATGTCGATTCCGTGCACGACAATGAGAATGAATGGTGTACCGATTCAGCCAAAGGACGCCCATTTCATTCACACCGCTGGTCCGATTCGTGTTCAGCGACTCAAAAAAAAATAAATAAATAAAAAATACAATTTACAGACACGTATTCATTTACATCGTTATGCGTTTGCCCGTTAATATTTTGTTATAACCGAACGGCCATTTATGAGTATTTTTTTAAATGCTTACCTGAATTCTGGGATCCAACTCTTCTTCGTAACTGCTTTCGACCTCCTTCTCCTCTTCAGCGCGCTCGTAGCCCACACCATCATCATGTCCTTCCCCGTCTTTCTTCTCCATGGTACGCTTAGCTTCTCCGTGATCCCCTCTGCGTTTAGGTCCTCCATCCTTCCCCTCAGCTTCTCCACCAGGCGTCTCCTCGCGCCACTCGGTTGACGGAGGGTCGCCGGAGCCCGCGGGACTCTCGCGCCAGCTTCCCGGCTCCATTCCAGGCCTCACGACGCGTGTGGAAATTAATATTTCAGAAGTATGCTGTGATTTGATATGTTATTTTAAAAACGAAACTCGCTAGGTAGTTTTCATTTTCCTAATTTCATATTACAGCTTCGTTAAGCATCTTTGTTTCTTATTGTTAGCAAAATATTTTGCTTATCCCTTTGGGAAATAACATGCTCGCTAATATAACACGATTAAACGATTTTTTATTACTTGTCACGTAAACATTTTCTTTATTTTTTCCCGCTGTACCAGCAGTCTTTTCCATCTGTGCCATTTCTCCATTCCCTCCCACCCCCCTTTCCTCCTTACTGTCAACCTCAGTCTGAAACATAAATTCCCATCATCAACAAAAGGTAAATACTGAAACGCTTGTCTTTGCTGCTAATTTTGACTTTTTACGGTTGCCGTAGTTACACTTGTGCAACATTTTAAAGTCAAAGTAGCGGTTCAGTAGTTTTCCCGGCCATAGTTAACGCATGACAACGATCAGTACTATTTAATTATTTATACCTAGTCAACAAGCATAACTAAAGCTAGTTTTAAATTACTGTTCGCTTTATACGTAACGAAACACTGCAGCTCGGGACACCGCCTACTTTTCACCTCAGCCAATCCGCTTTCTCGTGTATGGGTGGGAAGAACGGTGTAAAAAATAAAAAAGCGGGGGAAAAGCCTGTTTCGGGTTAAGGACGGGATTGGAGAACTATACTAAAATGAACAACAACAACAACAACAATAATAATAAAAATAAAAAATTTCATTGTTTCCAAAGATTTATGAGCAGTACAATTTTTACCTGAGTTCCATTTGTATTTCTGAAATCAGATTTTAAATTTGATTTAAAATGACAACATTTTAAATGTTTTGTTCTACATACTTAAAATAGCGTGAACACGTAATTTAATGGTAACTAAAATTATGTGAGAAATGTGACGTAAAGATTATTGGCTTTGATCTGCACTTACGTCATCGGTGCCAGCCTGCCTCATCGGGAGGACCTGCACACCTCATGGGTCAAGAGAAAGGCAGAGAAGATTTCTGCAGATCCCACACACCCTGAACACAGACTGATTGTACTCCTCCTCTCTGGACGGCACTTCAGGACATGCCAAAACAGTCAGGCACAAGGATGGGTCCTTCCCCTGTGCCATCACTCTCATGAATAGTTAAACCATGTTTGTCTGTATAACAGGATACAGCAAACACCCAAGTGCAATAAGCCGTAAATATAACCACTGTACATCACACACGTTTTTCTCACATTTATATGTATATATACTTATAAATAAATAGTTTGTTCATGTCTTTTTAACTAAAAAACACAATAAGAGCCACTGAACCACAGTAAAATAGCTTGTATGGTCAAACATTCTTGGCAATAAAAACCACACCTTGGATTCTGCTACTTATTAATCATGATCCCTCAGTTCTAGAATGATTTAATTTGCTTGAAATCGATGTATTCCTTCAGTTCTGAAAATCCAGTTATCCAGGTAACATTTCAATATTGATATGATTCGGTTATATTGGTAAACTGTTATGTATAGTATTTTCAGTGTTATGCTAAAGATAAAAGTTTTGTTTCATGTACACTTACCGTGGATGTCTTCCACCTTCACTGGTCTTAGTACATTGCACATACAATAAAATAAAGTTTAGGCACCGTTGAAAATAGCCAGTGGTTTTACTTTTATAAAATGAAGACATTATAATGAAAGTACAAAATGTCACACAAAGTGTCAATTATTGTTCAATGTTTTCCTTGTTCTATGAGATTAAATGACATTCTCTTAGAGAAAATGTGACACAGGCATATCAAAATGAATGTACATATTTTAAATAATTTTTCATTTTTATTAAATTACTGCCTCATGGAAAGAAAAAAAAAATCTTTTCAACACGGTAAAAATACGAGCATTTAATAAATAAAAATATACGTAACCTGTTCTATTTACTTTAATATTAAATGTACTTGTATTAAGTTACACACTATCCATCCATTATCTCAACTGCTTACTCCTGGTGAGGGTCACAGGGAAACCTGGAGCCCATAGGGCACAGGGCAGGGGACACCCAGGGCGGGGCACCAACCCACCACAGGGCACGCACACACACACAACACAGGTAATTTGGACACACCAATCAACCTAACCAGCATGTCTTTGGACTGTGGGAGGAAACCGGAGCACCCGGAGAAAACCCA
>JABJVR010000106.1:8408751-8421004 GCA_025773905.1 Chitala chitala | reverse complement strand
CACACCCGGTGGGACTCTCACCTGGTTATAAACGTTGAGTAACACAAGATGATCTCCGCCAGGCACAACAAAGTTCATCCTAGCGTTATCGGCATGGACTACCTTGTCTTTGGGGCGGTAGAAGATGGAGTTGTTCACAGACAGCATGGCAGCGATGGTCAGCACCTCTTCTGAGCACTTATACCTGATGGACAAAGGGTTAAACATTGACGCTGCAGTTCAACTATGGCTAAAGAAAGCTGAGTACTGTGTCTACCAAACACAACTCACTGTTCTGAAGCCAGGATCATCTTGCTGAGCATGGGGTCTACCGGCAACTCTGCCATCCGTCGGCCCAGCTATGAAGACATAACCGTACATCCCATTACAATGGAGGTCATGACCAGACATTCTTACCCTCAAAACCTCACCACACCTCAATCAACAAGTGCTTCCAAAGGAACATTCAGCGACAAAACCCATAAGTCAGGCATGAGTGAGAAGCAGTATTAAAAGTACTACTGCTGCCAATCTACCCACTAAACAGCTTCTATCTAACGATGAGACTTAAGAAGAGGCCTTTGTATTTTACAGCAGCATACCTTGGTGAGCTCCCCCAAGTGGTTAAGAGCCCCCAGGGCATACAGCTGCTCAAGAGCCAACAACAGGGTCTCATGAGGGGGTGGATCCATGAAGTCAAAGTGCATCAGGTCATTGATACCTGTCAGGTGTGTAAAAGCACCAAAAGGTCACCTGTTAATGCGCTTTTACACCTCTTATGCCTATAATATACTAACATCACAGTTAATTTATGGGCAAGTTCACAGGCATGGAGTAATCACACAGCTGGTCTGTCAGGCACTAAACTAAAATCCAAACAGCCTGCCACACTGCCACATCTAAGAGGGCACCGTACCCAGGCTCTTCAGGAGCAGCACCACGTTGCCAAGGTTGGTCCTCTGGATCTCGGGCACAGTGGTCTCCTCCATTTCGTGCTTGAAGGCCCAGGCCGTATAGAGGCGGAAGCACTTTCCAGCGGCTACTCTCCCTGCCCGACCGGCGCGCTGATTCGCGGAGGCCTAGCAGGTACAACAAGCAGATTGCAAGAAACACTGACGTTTGGGTTTTAGTAAATGCATATTCCATTCAGGATTTATTGAACTGCTTATGATAAAGAAAAATCGCAAAATAAAATCTATTAGTATGTGTGTACAGCATGAAGTGCCCCTTCTAAGCCAACTGCTTTTGTATCCACGTCCTTGACCACATCCAGGAGTATCAGACGCTACATTGTCACTTATTCCAGTCAATGCAATGTATCACACTGTGGCAGTTTAAGACTCAAATCTACAATACTGACAACAATGTACCTAGCGTGGACTTCACAGACATACAGAGAAAAGACAAACATACTGTTGTGTACAAACAGCATTCCACAATTTAAGGTCCATTGCCAGTGAACAGGGCCATAGCATTGCAAAACTTCCTAGCATTAACAGCATAACTCAGTCATGACGCAGTTACAACAAAAATGTTACGGAAATGACCGTGCTGGTGTGTAAACAATATTGCACCATTTACTGTACGATGCATTAGCACAGAGCAGGGCCACTGCACTGCACAACTTCACAGGGCTAACTCAGGTGTGTGCGACGAGATTTTACCCGTGAGCACGGAGTTACGATAAGTGACTCCATTCCAGTACGGGCATTATAGCTCTTCTGCTTGCAGAAGCCAGGGTCAATGACGTAAATGATGCCATCAATGGTGAGCGAGGTCTCAGCAATGTTGGTGGCCACAACTACCTGAAAGGACAGCAGGCCCCCTGGTGAACACTTCAAGAAGGCAGGGAGACAGCGGAGACAAGGGAATGGGGCCTGACGTGTGGACAGCAGGTGTGAACCAGTGGGCACGTGTGAGGAGGGCTGGGTATTGTTGAAAAAGGTTCAATTCCAGCATCAACACCATGACTTTGATACCAGTACCAGAACGATACTTTTTCTGACACCAATATCATAAAATCAGTTTTAACAAAAATAAAATTACATTACAGTACAAATCCTTAAGTTTTATTTTTCAGCTCCTCGGCATTTTCACACACTCAAAAGCAGTTTCATAACATAAAAAACATCAACCTATATCCCCACAATGTGGTTTAACTCGTTTGTTTCAACTCCTTAGTTTAATGTGTCAGCACTGTGACATGTCTCACTCAAGCAGTTTTACACGATAAGTCTCAAAACAAAACACAGACACACGTGAGCCGTCTTTGGGCATCCCAATAATGTAACATCCCTTTTGGCAGTAGGAAAATAACCGATGTAGGCCCTTGAGCTCATTAACAACCATCAAAATAAAATACAGGTATGTGCTCAAGTCCCCTTCATGCATCACCGCCTTGTCGTGTAACTCAATGAAGCCATGAGCTGTGCCGTGAAGGGCTACCACAGACAGACAGGTCATGGCAGAGAGTTCTGACAAAACATGGTCTACTGGAAGGACCACAACTTTCTGAGTGTCCATCAACTGTGCTGATGATTAGTTTCGATTCTAACTGGAAGGTGTAAGTCCCACAATGGCACAGGAACTTGCTGAGTGCTGTTTTACAGTGGGGAATATTTAATATTGCAACTGCACTAGCAGCAGCGTTAATAACTTACGTTAAAACAACATAGGAGTTTAATGTAGCGTCTATGCATACATTAAAAGTACAAACAGCACTACTCCAATTTAGGCTAAATGGCATTTAAAGGGACAAATATCAGTAGTATAACCATTTATGGAATGTCCTGAAATACTTCTACCTTCCTTCTAATAACTCTCCACTCAAAGTTCAGAACCCAGCCCTAGGTATGGACAGCATAATAAAGGGACACAAAGGGGGGGGGTGCACGTAGAGGTAGGCATGAGTGGAGCACAAACAGGCATATGGGGAGGGATGAAGAGACAGGCACAGGGGATGCAGAGATGGGCACAGGGGGGCACAAAGGTAGGCACAAGGGGGGGGGTTCACGCAGAGGAGGACACAGCAGGAGCGCAGAGGTGGCCACGAGGGGCAGCCTACCTTTCGAGCCCCCGGGGGTGTAGGATTGAAGATCTTGGCCTGCATGTCGGAGGGCAAGTTGGCGTAGATGGGGAGTATGACGAGCTCAGATATTTTGGAGCCCAGGCGTCTGCACCTGTCCTGCAGCAGCTCACAGCACGTCTCAATCTCCTCCTGTGGGGGCACACAATTGGAGAGGGAGCAAGAAAAACAACAGGCTCAGTGGGCCTCAGGAGCAGCTCAGGGGACATCAGGGACAGCTCAGTGGGCCTCAGGGACAGCTCAGGGGACATCAGGGACAGCTCAGTGGGCCTCAGGGACAGCTCAGTGGCACAACTCTGACACACACACCAGCTGACACTGCAGTATATTTTCTCTGAACAAACCAAATTTCATTGCATACACGGCGACTATTTGATGATCTCTGACCTGCCCTGTGAGAAAAACCAGCACGTCGCCAGGGGGCTGCGTGACATGGATTTGCAGAACTGACACCACGCATGCTTCCAGGTAGTCTGCCTCCGGGGCCTGGGAGGGGCACAGTTTTGGGTGACGTGTTCATTAAACCAGCAGAAGAAATGTTAAAGTACATATATAACAAACTGCAGCTTTCTTAATTGTATAGCTGACAGAGTGCATTCAGCACTTAAACATGTTCATGCTGAAGCACCTTTTCATAATGAACAGTAGGTGGAGCTGTAACTTAATACAGCACACAAAAGGCGAAGACGCACCTTGGTGTAGTAAATGTCTACAGGGAACCTCCTTCCTGGTATCCTGAAGACAGGTGCGTCATCGAAGAAGCTGGAGAAGCGCTCCGTGTCCAGAGTGGCACTGGCAACCAGCACCTTCAGGTCCGCTCGGAACCGAGCGATGTCCTTGATAAGGCCAAACAGGATGTCGGTGTGTAGCGTGCGTTCATGGGCCTCGTCTACAATTATGACACTGAGGAAAGGCGGGGGGTGGGCGGTTCCAAAGAGAGAACGAGAGAGATTCAGGGGGCACTGCAAGCATCATGGCTTTGCTTGCAGCTAACAAGTGCGGAAAACGCATTTTTAAATTAATGACCTATATCTATCAATTGTAACTACATTAAAATCCTTCTGAAACATTTGCTAATTATCAAAATTTTCAGCCAAGCCTCGTGTTAAACAAGTGTTAATAATTACCAGAATTTGATGTCTAATTGAAAAGTTTGACTGAAAGGAGAGAAGCTATAGACACAAATGCAGACGGTTATGTGCGAACTGTACCTGTAGCTGGCGAGGTCGGGTTCTGTAAGAAACTCCCTCAGCAGCATACCGTCGGTCATGTATTTCAACACAGTTCGCTCTGAGGTGCAGTCCTCAAACCTGATACTGTACCCCACCTAATAAAGATAGACAGGGTAAGCAGGTTTGACAAACCCACGCTAATTTAGCTTTTTCAGATGGTTTCCATGTACCGCTAACCACCTCGTATGTGTACACGGCCGAAGCAGTCACACACACACACCTCATTGCCCAGCTTGACGGCCATTTCTTGTGCCACTCTGGCTGCCACCGACATGGCAGCGACTCTGCGAGGCTGAGTACATCCAATCTTCTTCCCTCCATTTGTGTAACCCTGAACGGCGAACAGAAAGACGGCAATATAAAGACAAAACACACAGCTGCTTCGCACACAACAAACCTCGGATTATGTGAGTGTATAAACCGCGGGCACAGTTAAATCAGAAGGACAGCATAAAGAACAGATTCAGACCTCCTCAAATAGGTACTGTGGAATCTGCGTGGTCTTTCCGGAGCCTGTCTCGCCCTCGATGATGAGAACTTGATGCTGGTCGATGGCAGATATCAGATCACCTCTGTAGGGGTAAATGGGCAAACTCTGACGAACCTCCTGAATGGATTGCCTTTGCTTCTCAGCTGGAGACACGGTGGGCTCACTGTCCTCCTGGAGGAGGACGAGGATGATGATGATAGAGGAGATTGCAAAATAACACCAAATCTAACATAAAGGTTTATTCAACCTCTCAATCTTCTAATCACATCAAAAAAAATCTGACATGGAAGACCAGAGCCGCACGTCTTTGCTTTCATTTAATCCGCTCTCAAACACGTTACACCGTTTCCGTTTTAACTGCCTTCTAATAGTCATGTGGGAACAAGAGTGATGTAATGCGGCAGCTACGTCATTTAACGTTCATCATGACAAAAGTTAGATGCCAACAAAGATAGAATCAGAGAACTGAAAAGAAATATTCCGATACAGAGACTCCCCACCTGGTGGACAATAACTCGCTGGATACTCTGTGGATACTCTCACTCTTTACGAATGAATCGTAAGTGTGTAATTTGTATGACACTTTACGTGTGGTCCTACCAAACATTCCTACAGTGTGTTAGTCATATAATAAAGTTGTATTAAAACATAAAAGGTTTGCTGTCTTACCCTAAAAACACAATAAAAAGAGCAAAAAAGCATACATTATGTTAATGAATTGTAGTAATAGTAACAATAAATTATTATTATTATATAATAATAATAATTATCACCACCTTTGTTTCCATTGAGATGGCTTGTCCGTTTTTAGCAGCCTGACGCTTTTCACCAACCATCATGGATACATGATGCACTGGATAATTCACAATAAATCACGATAAATCTTAGAGCACTCCGGCGTACGTGTTTACGTACACAAGTTGGGTGAACAAGATGGCGGATGCTGCGGTGCTGCCCGGCGTATGTAGCACCCAAACGCCGTACCTGACTGGAGAGCCGCGCACATAACATTTTTTAGCTGCAGCTCCCCGGTTCCTTTCTCTGAACAAAAATTGAATTTACATCGGTCTTTGTTTGAATCTATGAATGTTCGCAAGTCAGATGTTTGTAAGTATAGTGGCGTCTGTATTTACATTCATCAGTGCTAAAGTGAACAAACAGCATAAAAAGAGAAGAAATCTGATTTCTGTAAAGCACAACTGATAGCTGTCACTACAAAAACAAAAAAATACTTTAAATCAGTAACAGACAGGTGGAAGGCGCACCTTCAAAAGTGTCCCCTTCATGGTGACTGCGCTGACGAAATTGATCATCTCCTCCTCCTCCAGCACCAGCTGGTACTTCTCACTCTCCTCCTTCTTCCCGCGCTCCCGTTCAGCCTTGGCTCCAAAGTGCAGCGCGGCTGCGCCCATCCTCTCCTCCTCCCAGCGGCTCTGCTCGCTGCCTGGGTCGCGGCCCGTCTCCTCCAGGTCCATCTCCAGGTCTCTCTGTGGAACTGTCTGGGAGGCAGACAGGTGGGGAACGCAACAATGAAATCAGAGGGAGAGTGTAAGGAAGAGGAAAATCTATACTGGATAAAAAAAGGTATGTGCTGAAGACCACCCATGAAATCTGGAACATTCTGCAGTCACGTGAAGCACTGTGATTTATTACAGGTCTTTTTCAGGGAACACCAACATTGTTAAAGTATATCATCATTTGCATCAATAAATTTTATTAAGAAACATCAACATTGTAATTTTTAAGTCAGTATCTCTTCACCTTACTCCTCTTCTCCTCCGGCATGTAGTATCTATTTTTCCTCTCCTCTTTTTCTTTCGCTCCAGCCTTCTTGTATTCTCGGGCCAAATCCCTGACAGTGCGCTTGTACTCCAGGTCCTCCTCCTCCCTCTTCGTCAGCAGCTCGCTACTAAAGAGATACTCCTCATCTACGATCTCTGCCTCCAGGTCCTCCATCTTCTCCATTTCACGCTTCGCCAGGTACTCCCAACGAGACTTCTTCCGCAGCTCTGGCAGCTGGTCACACAGAAAAGAGTATTCACAGTCTCAACAAATCAATACAAATACAATTTGATGTCATAAAAATGACATGTAGGCACGCACATTATATGTACATTCCTGTAATACACTTTAAGGCAACTACTTGTGAAAGGCACCATATAAAAATAAATCGATTATACGCACGCACGCACGCACGCACGCACACACGCACACAGAGCTAGGATATTGTTAAAATGCAACTGCAATATATTATCTTGCAGGTGCTGTGACTTCTGCATGATCTTTATACCATGTTCTTCTGGTCCTCTTCAGCCATCTTCAGTCTTTTTTGAGCCTCTTCATACGCCTATGAAAACAACACAATATGCATCCTATTAACGTGACAAAAACACAGCATCCTCACACAAGCGTCACAACTGCTAACCTCTTCGCCTTTGCTACAATCCCTGATCATCACTTCTGTCTGAATCTCAGTCACCAAACAGTCTGCAACTGACTCATCGCACCTTCTTGTCGTTCCTCTCCAGGATGTGCCGAGTCTTCTCTTTATCCTTTAGTTTTACTCGCTCTGCGAAGGCATCCCTCTCCTCCAGATCCTGGAGCCTCTCCCTCTCCTCCTTCTCCCACTCATCCTCTTCCTCTACACTCCCCTGGTCCTCTGCTGGCACAATCTTGCTACTTAATAAAAAAGCAAAGACCATCAAGAAAAACCCACGTTTGAACTGCTAAGAATGCATGCATATATACTCACCTGCTGTTAACAATACCTAACATTTTAATCATTGTTTTCATTGTCTACCTAACATTTTAATCATTGCCACTTCCTTCCATAACTGACATTAAGCGTGTGATTTCGTATGGCTCTCAGTATTTCTGGACTGATTATGAGCGCACAGTCTGCTACAAGGTCTTTGCAATGAGTCCCAAAGTAAACATTAAGTCTGTGCCCCAGAATACATAAAAACAAGCAAGTTAATCACAAACCTTCTGTTCTTCTCCTCTTCACTGGACGATGGACTCTCCTCTCTTTTCTTCCTAAGATGCTTTCTTTTCTTCCCTCTATCTTTGCTCTTCTTCACCTTTTCCCTCTGTCTGGCATCCTCTTCCTCACTGTTGCTGTCCTCTAGTAGAGTGTAAGTGCGGTTTTTCTTCTCCATCTCGATGATCTCCCTCTCCATTGCCCGAGAAGGTTTCTCTACATGCTGCTTTCGGGGAACCTTCAAGACACAGATAAAGGGAGTGTTGTGAAATAAATATACACACATCCACACAATTATTTTAACTGTTCAGAGACAACAGGGTGAAGACATACCTTATTGTATAATTCCTGTGCAAAAGCTGTCACCTTGTGGTCTATGTCAATGGTGCCAGTCTCCCGAAGGCGGGACAGAAAGTCCTCAGCTCCAGATGACCGACGAGCTGTGCCAATCATAAACTGGGCCACATACTTGTCACTCAAACCCAGGATGTCATGGAGACGGTCATTCACCCACTGCTCCAGATTTGCCATGTTAACTAAAACACAAAATGAAAAGCACAGTATGTCAATTAATAAAAGCAATGACACTACATAACATTTACTCACTACTGTTGTAATACTTAAATTCAACTTGTACATTTCATGTGAAACAAATATTTTTTAGACATGTACCCAAATAAATTTGAAATAACACACCGTTACATCAAAACAACTAAATTACCTTTACAGAAACTGTCCCGCCATTTTAATAAATCCATAACTGTCATGTAATATGAGATATGAATAAAACAAACATTTTCCCCCAGATATATTTATTCATGCAATTCTAACCGCTTCAAACGCGCGGAAACGTGTCCCGATTATGTGGAGGTGGTGCAATACATTCCAGTATTTTGGGGAAACATTTTGTCCCAGTCTAACGCAAACACCGAGTGACACCAATTTTCTCTAATTACGTCGCGTGTGCTCTATATACTATTACTAAATAGCATGCTCATTCATATGTACACATAGGGTGTTTTACGCCAAAGTTGAAGTACATGATGTAAACAGACCGAGGGAGCCAGGGGGTTTTGAGCCGGGGTCGTCGCTGCCTGTGCAGCACACCAGACAAGAGGATTATCATGCGGAGACAAAGAGCTAATCGGACTCTTGTCTCGACCCTGGGGGTGACACCGTCAACGCACCCGACCCGCCGCCACATGCAGCGGTAGCTATAATACGTTATCAAATATTGATATAGATGCAAAATATCTGAATGAATAACTCTTGCTCGTTGACCACTGGTTTATTATAACATTTTTGAACGAGTGTTCCCATGGAAAATCCCAAAAAACAAAAACTTCGAAAATCTTATAAATGTTTCTTTACTGTACACGTTCACCAGTTTTCATGATACCACGCAGTAAAGCAGTAAAACTGATTTCGGTTTTGGTTTTCCGAACACCATTATGAAAATGTATTTTATAAACAGAATGTCCATTGAATATAACAAAAATGAAAATTTTAGCAGGCTATCAGAAGTAAGAAACTAACGTGTATACCTTATTTCAAAACGCGGTAACACCGTGTAAATCTCCTCACAATGACATCCACGGCATAAGTAATATCCTAAAACATCTGCAAGCGTTTTAATCACATAGCCTGCCTACCCAGCTAAGTATTATTTGAAAAATTTTACAAACTTTTCATAAGGATGCACAAAACGTTAACGTACTGTACTGTACTTCAGCGTTCTAACCCGGAAACGGATACTCGCCAATGGTCACGTGCTGGTTACGTAAACTGACGTAACGTGCTGACGTCTGATGTCATAAAAGATTGTAAAATGTCGTTGTTTCAGGAACTTTGATTGATTACTGTCTATAACAATTTAAAGTAATCTACTAATAATTATCGCAATATATAAGGCAGGTTAAATACGCGCACATTGCGTAGTTTATGTACGTAGTAAGAAAGTGACGATTTTTACGCATTGCACAGAAGGACTTCGTTTGAAATTCAGGGAAGATCAAACTTGTTAAAAATTACATGACGCAGAAAGATATTATTTTAATAATAAATTAAGTACATCGTAATAGTACCCATGACTGTATACAGTCTTTGTACTCCAAACACAAGTGCATACTTACATGTTTATTAAACTAGCACATGATACAACTACGGCAACAGGTTGCATATAAGGTAGCATTTCATGTAAACAAATAGTCGGAGATTATGTTTTTTCCTATAAGATATAAACGCGTAGCGTTGGTGTAACCTAATACTGTCATTACATATTCACGGAATTATTGTCTGTGGTATATGCATTTGGCCGTTCAAGACTGCGAGAAATTACATTGGTACTGTGCTTACATGAAAATGTAATACAATATTTTTGATCGCAGTCCTCCCACATACAGAGCACGATACTCGCTCAAAAATCGATGAAGACTGTTATATCTTATTTAAAATATTGACATCGCCCAACGTGGGGCTCGAACCCACGACCCTGAGATTAAGAGTCTCATGCTCTACCGACTGAGCTAGCCGGGCTACTAGACCATAGAGTTATGTCACAAAATATTTACGACAACACTTACAACAACCAATAATCCAATTATAAACCAATAATCGTCATATTATTATCGTCATAATAATAATCATCATAATCATAATTATAATAATAAATACAAAACAATAAAATGGCATCCAGTACGTAATGACTTTAATGTCACAATGTTCAATAATCGTGTTGCAACAATGAATTTTACTGCCCTCTAGTGATATAATGTTGACAAAACAAATACAATTAGTACTAAATGCCTATACAATTACTTTTTTTATTAATCCCAATAAAATAAAATTCATTAAAAATACAAAAAATAGCAGCAGTAAATTCAGAATTGAACAACAGAAGAAACAAAGTTTCCCAGTTACAGTATATGGTATTACATTTGGAGGTAGTGAATGTAAAAGAGTTTACAGTCCGATGTTTTTGAGGGCAAGGAGGGGGGCAGGGATGAGGGTTGAGAGCTCAGTTTCCTGAATTCATTCTCTGCATTTCACCCATCCTATGAGGAAATAGTGACCAGCCATTTTTTTTTTTTTGCATGCTAGTGCAGAGCGTTTTGCTGAGGGACACACCTGGGCCCAGTTGTTGAATAAATTTAATCTGGATCAGAATAATCCAGATTTGGAAATACCATTGTTTTCTGTCCAAATTTAGGTTGTCAGTTTTACTTTTAAGATTGTTGGTCAAAGCAACATATTTTATATAACCTTAATCCAGATATAAATTTCCAGATTACCAAATCCAGATTACCAGTGTTCTAAATGGGACTAGACATTACAATGCAGACTTGTTTACATTATTTGCAAAAACACTGTGAATACATAGGACACGTTTTAAATCATAAAAGGGCTAATTATCAAATTTAACCATTTGTGGAAAGACCATCTTTTTGAAATTCTACTTTCAGAAGGTGGGTGTACGCTGAGCGTACAAAACCACTGGAGCACCATCGGGAACTATATGCTTGGTTTCGCTTTGGAAATACAGATATAGTGTGCAAAAAATTCAACGCAGAACCTGAAGAAGTCATGCTCTGTGGAAGAACAGGTCCTTGTTTGCAAAGTTTTTGGTGCCAATATAGGAACAGACAAATCAGATGTGAGTGATCTTGTAAAGGATGTTGCAATTGCATTGGCCAGCCTGGTTAATCAGTTTGTTTCATTTCCAAAGGATGACCATATTGCCCGATCCAACTGCAAGTTTTTTTCTTTTGGGGAGCATGTCCAATACTATTGGGATTATCGATGGGATTATCATGCAAGCCCCTTATGAGAGGGAGTGGGAGTACATCAGCTGAAAGTGAAGGCACAGCATCAACATCCAATTCAAGGGTGACATTGACCTCATCATGACAAACTGCAAGATGAAGTGGCCTGGATCTTTTCATGATGTTTCCATAATGTTCATGATGTATCCCGAGGGAGAGCACTCTGTACAGACAGTTCCAGTCCAACCGACCAGATGACATAATGTTAGGAGTGCCTATCCCCTCCTACCATGGCTGACAACCCCTTTTCTTGTAGCAAACACACTTGAGCAGGCATGCTTCAACACTAGCTAATTAAGTGCTTAAATGAAGGGATCCAATTGTTACAAACTACTTTTTACTGGTTCATTGATTTTTGTCTTAGTAACTGATATACAGTGGTAAATGACAGGCAAAATGTTATATACAATTTTGTTTGATATTGAGATTGGGAGATAACACAGGTATGCATTTAAAAAAATTTTTTTCCCCACCAAAAATATTTTTTATTTTTCTGCCAAGCTTAGGTAGCCTAATATGTACTTTGCACTATAACAGTTTAACAAAACAAGTGCAAAATATAAATAAATATATATATATACACAACCTGGCCCTGTGGTGGGCTGGCGCCCCGCCCTGGGTGTCCCCTGCCCTGCGCCCTATGTGCTCTGGGATGGGCTCCAGGCT
>JABJVR010000106.1:8356940-8404006 GCA_025773905.1 Chitala chitala | reverse complement strand
TTTAAATGTTTATCCTTTCCCCCCCCCCCCCCCCCCATGGGTACAAAGGTGTATATGGAGGATGTGTTTGGGCTGAAGACACTAAATGAACGTGGGGACCTGGTGGTTTATGTTCTGCCAGGGATTCGCCATCCCAACTGGCACACAAATCGGACTGTGTACCAGAGCTGCATCGATGAATGGCTTATGTAGAATCTTGGATCCCAAACAGCTAAAACATAGAGGCTACTAATGTGGCTGATGTTAAATGGAATGATTTCCTACTCTAAGCTGTAGGCACATTGGATACTGGTGTTTGTAACAAGGTGATGCCTTAAGTTAGACTGTAGGGGTGTTTGCAGGGGGTGGGCTGTTTATACAAACTGTTGGCCTTTCTACTGAACAGGATTTGTACATAAATGGTGAATTTAGTGGGCTCTTCAGTATGTTTTATTCAACGCTCAAGGGTATTGAATTCCTACCTTGTATGATAAACAGTACACATGAATTTATAGAACCTGATGGAAAATGACTGTAATTACAGCATCATAAATGGTTACTATGTCCTGTAACAAGTGATTCTTGTTAAATGTTTTGTATGTAATTAAATGAAATTTCTTTAAGTGGTCTGTCACTACAAATAAAGATCGTATTGGCAATCAAGTGCATATGGGTGGGAATACAGTTCTGTGTGACTTCATTTTCATCTTATGGAAGTTTTTGCTTACTTTTCTGCAGACAGTTCATACCCTGGAGGGGGCAGTATTGGACTAATTATGTACATGTTTCCTTTCACATGCTTAAGTGGAGTAACTAAAACAATTTGTAGAAACGAAACATTAAAAAGGGAACCAGTGTACTTATGTTAATCCAACAGGTTTTTCTCTTAAATGTAGTGTGACTAATTGATGGCGTATAGGTATCGAACATCCATCATTCCACAGTCGTGGGGGAGCCTCAGCCTTGTGCCTCTTATACATTGCTTGGGTACGTTAATTCAGACAATCAGATCATGCATTTAAATTGAAACCCTGTAACTTTTTAACAGCCAAAGCCCAAGAATTAAACCCGTTCAGATAACCAAATGGTTAAAATGGTCGATTCAAAATGCCAGCGTCGTGCAGGAGGTGGTAACGCAAGCCGAACAACGCAAGAAGCCACGTTTAAAGAACAGGTAGGGCTGCTGACGTCACCAAGGTAGAGCGCTGCGTGGGCTGATCTGGCGGCGCGTTTCAGTTCCTGCTCGAGGTTTGTAAGAAACTTTTAAAACGATATTGATTACAGTATGGGTTAAGGCATCGTTTGCATCTTAAATCTGATGTGGGTTTACACAATTCTGGAGTATTTATTATTTTTATAACGGCAAGTGTCCGCATTCAATCAATAGAAGAGTTGGAAACCTGATTTGACATAAGTTTAGCTAGAAACTAAAATGTGTATATGAAGTTGTCTGTCTTCTACAAAAAGTAGCTTACTAATCAGTCCTCTGTACGCTTTGCACACTACATCTTGCGTGTATTTTTATTCACGAAAACTCGGCATGTAACGAAAGACTCGGTGCACGAATACTTTGTCGGCGCAGTTGTATGTAGGGTGCGCTGCGCTTTTAAAACTGAAACTTTAATTTACGGGAAAATTAACCTTACCGCTGTTCTTGTGCTGGGTTTCACTTCAGTTTATCTGGCCGCGTTTTGTGGTGTCATGTAGCCGGTGAACACCGGAGTAAAAAAATAAAAATCAGAGGCCACCTCACGCAATGAATGAGGGTGTAAAAGTTATATTACAAGTTAAAAATGGCGTCATGGAGGTGACTTTTCTTCTGAACAAGTGTGCAGCACTAATTTGCGTTTCGTCAAGGTCGGTGTGCTGCTGCGCTGTCAGTCGGTATCCTGCCACTGTAAACAAGGTCGCAGCTGTCTCAAAGCAAACACTGCTGGCCACTGCCGGGGTTACTCTACGTTATTACACTGTAAGCGGGAATCAAGTCTACGGAAAAAGAGCAACAACCAAATTATAATTCAGCGTTAAGCAATCATGTACTTAATGTTTTTCCACCTGCTGCGAGGTCGCTCCTCATAAACCTGATCAAGTCCATTGTAACGCTTAAAAGCTACAATCACAGGATACAGTAAAATATATGTGTGATGTAAATTATATGAAGGTTGTGCAAAATATGTTTCCATATATTTTTTATTTCAAAATTGTACAAGGAACACTGAAGTATTCAAATACCTTGAACAAAGATGCATTGAGTAACCTTATATTGTTTCTTCCACATTTCTCTCTCCCAGACATCGATTTAGGGACGATTTAGAGTTCTTTTGCTATCACCATGACTACAAAGAACAAGGAGGAGGGGTGCCGAGTGTGCGGAGGACCGCTGCAAGGAAACCAGAGGAGGTGGCTTTTTGTAGGCCAGAACAAGAAGGGCCCCCTGACACCATCCAACTCCTCCACCAAGAGTAGCCGGTCCAGATCTGCCCGGAGCAGCCTGTGGGGTGAGAGACTCTCTCAGCACACATTTAACCCTCCCTCATGGAAAATACTGTCATCTTGGCTGCTGTCTCTGCTGTGTCTGCATCTTGTTTTTTTTTTTTTTTTGTAAAGTACATCTTCTGTCACTGGTTACTAAATAAACGATAAGAAGACAACATAGATAAGGGTTATGAGTAGACTTTGCATGCTAACGAAAAATGCGCAAAGATTAATTCTCTCAAGTAACCACTTCTAATGTGTAAATGCCCACAGTCCATATTTGTTCACTTTAAATTTTGAAATCTGTTAACTTACCACACGCAGTAATTATAAGATTTCTTTTAAGGATTTGGGGAAATCCAAAAGGTGTCTCCATAATTCATTAATTCTGACATACAAAATCAACTAAAACAGCAAGCTGAAATTGCATTTAAGTAAACATTAAACACTTTTGTTTGTACTGCTGTCAGTTTACTATGTTTATTTTTTCTCTTTGTTCAGGGAGTAGTCTGTCTTTGGGCTCCTCTGTTTCCCTCTCAAATTCTCAGTCCTTGCCCACCTCTTCAAGAGGAATGGACCTGCTCACTGTCCTGATGCATGTACTGAAGAAGTCTGTACCACGGGACACTGGGCGGGGGGAGTTCTTATGCGGCAAATGCGCATCTGTTCTGGAGCGTATTTTTAAGTTTGACACAGTCATTGCCCGAGTGCGAATCTTGTCTTCTGAGAGGCTCCAGAAGCTGACTCAGGAGAGGGACAGGGTAAGGGAGTGGGTCTGTAGTGTGTACAGACAGCATAATCCGCAGGAATGGAACACAAGGGGAAGCATCACCGAGGAAGAGAACGGGCTGGGAAGTGGAAGAGAACTGGGCAAAGAAGGAGACGGCTACAGGGACATGCTCAAAGATAACATGGCTCTGTCTGAGTTTGAGTCCTGGTCAGAAAAATGGGAGCCATGCCCTTATTTTCAGAGAACGGGTAAAAGATGCAAGAGGGGTAAAAGCTGTGAAGGGTGCGATGCCCTGAGGGTATCCGACTCGGTGTACGAGTCTGTGTGCGGAGTCCCCCGCTTCCTCCCCTTCCAGCTCTCCTCTTCCTCCTCTTCGCTGGCATTGTCCCGTGACAAGTCCCGTAGCATGCCTTTGCACTGGTCCCGACTGTCCTCGGTCAGCTCCGATTCGGCATCGCTGCCGGGATCCTCCCTCTCTCTGCACAGGCCTCGCCGCTCGGATCTCTCGCGCTCCTTAGATTCGTTGGATGGACACGACCCGTTCGACTGGCCCGGGGAGCTGCGTGTCGATGTGGGAGGTGTTCTGCAGGAGTTAAAGGGCATAACGGCGAGACCTGTCTGCTCTCCGGTGGGCAGTCGGATTCCAGTGCGAAACAGGAGGACAGGTGGGGTTTGGGAGCCTGCACACCAAATGGCAGGGACAGATGTGGTGAGGGCCCTAAATTTTGGAGGAGATGATGGGGAAGAATTTGACGGAGAGACCAAAGATGTGCTGACCGATTTGATTGATGAGTTTCTTCCACTACACAGGAAGGTGAGTATTAAAAGCTTTTACTTACAGAGTCTCGGTAATGTCATATGTTTTTTTTTTTCTGTGGTAAAATAAAGATGACAATAGATAACCTGGTATATGTACAAATTTTTTTTTTTTAATATAAAAACATATATACAGTAATAGTGCATCTTATTGGAGTATTCATATAAAATGAACAGGACACCATTCATGACAGACAGTGTTCCTCCTGCCTTGTTTTCAGAAGCCTAACGGTTATGAGCACAGTCTAGTCAGGCAGCTGAGAGGACAGCTGGATCACGCTCTTGCTCGCATCAGGACCCTGGAGGCAGAACTCAAAGCTGTAACAGGATCAAAAACAGATGATGCCAGTCCATCAGAAATCTCTGATATGGTGTGTATATAAGATGAGAATGGCACATTTTTTTTTTTTTTCCTTCTTTTGCTCTGGAGAAATGTTGTGTCCGTGCCCTGTATTGCCAACCCTATGCATTACATCTGATTATCCCACCAGTGGGGGCATAGAAGATACTGCTTTGAACTGATTGTGTTGAACAGCAGGGCATTGCTTGATTGGACTTGAGTGATTTTCCTCAACACTAAAGCTTCCTGGAGACTTACAAAACCTGCCTGTAACAATGATGCATACACCCCACTTAACAGCACCCTGTCAGCACGGTGATGATCGGTTCTTTCCAGTGTTCTCTCTAACCGCCGCAGTGAACAAAACTGCTCTATTACACAAGACGGGTGTATACGACCTGTGTGTAAAGAGTCGTTATGCGAACACGCCTCTCCCTGGAATCCTCCTTCACCACGGGAGTTTGCCCGAGGATGAAGTTGTCGCTTTACTGCAGTAATTAACAGCTTCTGAACTGCTGATTGTGGCTTTTCTTTATGCGTGCAGATGCAGGGTATTAATCACTGACATGTTCAAAATGCTTTTATTGTAAACGTTTTTTAGGTGATACGAGTGTCCAACAATCAGCACATTACTGTAAGGGGGATACTGAGCACAACTGTGGGTTTGTGAGAGAGTTTCAAACTAATGTTTTTATTATTGTAGCTTATTATAGTTGTATATGTAATATTACGGTTACATAATTATAATTTTTATGTTGTAACTTATGGTCAATTATATAACCTATTTATCTGCACTGTAATGCTAATGCATTATTTATTTTCATTGCCTGTGCCCTCTTTGTCCTAAATGTGAAATATTTTAAAACTTTATTGGTTTGCAGGGAGCAACAGGTTTTTCATATGGGGGATTTGCACAGGGTTATTCAACTAGTAGTACATTATGAGAAAGTGATGACAGCCTTAACTAATACATTTAGCAGGTATTCCATTACAATTACAAAAGTTTGTATATGCTGTTAACTACCAATCCAGTGCTTTTGAGAAATGAGTCAGACTGCAGTGGTCCTGCAGATTACATTAAAGTGTCTGGTTGATCCAGGATTTACATCTGTGGTCATTTGACAGGTTCAGCCGTCACAGGTGGACGGTGGGGGTGTACTGCTTCAGACACTTGGGAATGCCTTACACAGCAGAGAAAGAGTTATCCAGGTGAGTGGACCGCTACGTAGAACACAGGAGGTAGGTGAGGAGAGGAAAACCGGGGTAAGACGATGTGAACAGGGAAGGGAATCGGGGTCATAGCCAAGTATGTTTGTCACATAGAAGGAATTTGTTTTCTGCATTTAACCCATCCCCCTGGAGGAAGTAGCAGGCATTGGGGAGTTAGCATTTTGTGTGTCTTGATCACACACCTGGCACCTGCACAGGGATTTGAACCTGGAGACTTCCCCATGCCAGCCTGATGTTCTGCCAGTTAAGCCATCAGGCACCTAAATGACACTTCTACCTGTTCCCCAGCTAATCAGAACAGTGCGCCTCACTGTGCAGTTTACTCACTCATCACACTATAGGATATAAAAAAACAACACACCTCCTCAATTATATATATATATATATATATATATATATATACACATACCAGATCATATTTTAGACATTATGAATGTTGAAATTATTTGCTTTCAGTGTGCCTGATAGTATATATTGTAATGTACCACTGTATAAAATAAAGCCATGTATTCATGTGTTTTCCTGGGAAATTATTTGTAATGTTTTTTATGCAGGTGTTTTTTGCTGTGTGATAATATGCCAGATTTTATCCATGTGACTTAGTGTGCTGTCTTGTTTCCAGGACTGCATGGCTTGTGTCAAACAGCTGTGCTCAGAAGCAGGCGCTGATATAGGAGAGAAGCTTATGGAAAAACTGACCGATGTACTGAAACTAATAAACCCAAAGGTATGGCATTAGATTCTCTATCTTTTGGGATTTCATAGGATTCATTTTGTTCTACAGGCTTTTAAAATAAGGTAAATTTATGAGTTCATGATAGATAATCTTGTCTTTTAAAATTGAAACTGGGCAGACTGGATAGATGGATATTTTGCAATCCACATATGGGTGGAGTAACTTAGAAAAAAGTCCTGCCTTGGTTGACCATTGTGCATTGCAGTAATTGCTGTGTACATATGCTTGTATCCGTCTGCCTCGAGCACAGCCGACTGACTTTGTGTTTCTGTGTGTTTAACGCTCATGTGCCCTGTGTCCCTTGCCTCTGTCAGCAGGCCTCAGAGCTCTCGGAGCAGAGAGCTCTGGAGAGGGAGGTAGAGTCCGTGAGGGAGGCTGCGAGGGAGAGGGAGAAGGACCTGGACACGCTCACATCAGTGCTCCAGCACAACCAGGACGTCATCAATGTAAGTCAGCAGCAGCTTGTCTTGAAGCCCCGCCCACTTTTCCTCTCATTAACCCTTGGCATTGCGTCTCACATTTTAGCCATAACCCTCTCAGTCATTGGTGCCATTCAGTTTTTTCGTTTGTGATGCTTTTGCTTGCATTGGTGACGTCACCTTTGTGAAGTTGGCACCACATTTGTCTCTATATTTTTCCAAACAAATGTCAGCAGGATGCCAACTTTACGCAAGTCCTCTGGATGTGGCTCCTAAGCCAGATGAATCTTGATTTTACATTCGACAAACAATATATACCTCTTACATTTCACATACGGGTTACAATGAGCTGGACTGGGTGTCTTGCTCAAGGACACACCTGGTGGCTGGGCTGGGATTCATGCCAGGAGGCTTCTGCATCCCAGCCTGATGTGCTACCCATTGAGCCACCAAGCCACCATTTACTGATTTACTGTTGTCGTCTCTCTGCATGGCAGGAGCTGCGTGTGGAGCTCGCAGAGCGTGAGCGGGCACTTAGGGAGAATCAGAGGGAGGCGGAGGCGTGGAGGCAGAGAGACCAGGCCATGAGCACTCTGCTGAAGGAGGAGGAGGCGCACACGCAGTGCCTGAATGAGGCGCTAGAGAGTGCCCTGCAAGATGTACGGGTAGGACTTTCAAAGTTTACTTGCAGGCGCTCGCAAAATAATCAGCTGTCACCATGTCAAAACACAAAACCGTCAGCAGGTAACACGCTCAGATCTTCAGCAGCAGTATTCTTACATAATAGCTGTTGTCTTGAGTGTTTATGTATTGATGATTTCAAGATAGAAAACAAGATGGATGTTTTTAATTGTAGAATTCTAATATGATGCACAGCAAAAAAAAGCGTATAAGGAATATTTCTTTCCAACCAGTTTTTATATACTGTACGGCTACATACATGATGTTTTTAATTAATTTCTCTGCACTTGTCAAATGTCAAAGCGTCACAGGCTTGTTGAGTCTTCTGTGTCAGTTCATCAAAACGTTCTGATGCTAGAATTTGCATTGTGTTCTTGCTGTCCCCGTAGGCTCTTTCAGACTCTGTGATTGGGCAGGGCCTGTCAGGAGGCAGGGCTGAGGCCACCCTCGCCTCTCAGCTGAAAGAGAAAGAAGCAGTGCTGTCACGCTGGCTGAAAGCCAGAGAGGAGCACAGCGCCTCCTTGGGCCGGGAACTCGCTCGGCTCACTGCGACTTTAAAGGAACTTCAGGCTGGGATGCAGGTACAGTGTAGCACCTATCAATTATAAAAGTGAAAGGACAGCTGTTAGCCACAGGAGCTGTGCCCACCTGCATGCAAATTTTGTGAGCTGACTGTTTCTGATAATTAATGAGTTTTCAATATATCAGATAATCTGAATCATATGGCATTAACTTCTTAGATTAAGAGCAGATATTTCCCTGGGAATTTTTAAATCTTTAAAAACTGAGAAGTTTGTGTAGATTCGATGCATTACATTTGTGCATGTTCTGCTTTTTGATGAAAGTGAGAGTTGAAGTGAAAACCGTAGTGAATGCTGAGGGTACCCATTTGGTACCCAGCATACGTAATATAATCCTTTGGAATTCGTGTGAAAAACTGCGTGAAGTAGGTATGCCTACTGAAATGTTGTGTCTTTGTACACATACGGTTGTCTAATCTTTATGTCAACACCATCAGTATAAAAGTATGTTTTGCAACTATTTATTTTGCAAAACCGCAGAAAGTTGGTACGCTCTCCAGGGTGGACCCTGCCATGCGCCCTGTGCTGCCTGGGATAGACACCAGGTCACCTGTGACCCTGTCCAGCAGAACTGGCTGAAAAATGAATAAAGGAATTAGTTACTTAGCTAAAACTGCATTTTTTACAGCAATTTATAATTGGCTGAGCAAAATACTTGCTCAGCCAATTTTTTTTCAATAAGAACTGGAGGAGGTTCAGTCTCCTAGACTGGACTTGTCAACATGTGAGGTTCAGACTCAGTACTGTGTGCAGTGTTGATGCACAAATCCACACAGCTGTGAAGGACTGAGCTGTGCACACCAGCACAGGAACGTGTCCAGTTCAGTTGTTACAAGCAGGTTTAACCATGTCGCTTCACAGGCACAGAGGGAGGAACACAGCCAGACTGTGTCCGTGCTGATGGTGCAGCTCAGAAAGGCCCAGCAAGAGCTGAGGGAGCGGGAGAAGGAGGGCAAGGAGAACCTGCGGGAGTGGCAAAATGAAAAGGAGAACAGGCACACGGAGGAGAGGAAGCTGAGGGACAGCTTGGAGAAGAGGGATAAGCTCATCCAGGTGGAGCCCGTGTCTGGTTTTCTGACCTGCGTTGAAGTGAGTGTTGGTGGCAGCTGACCTGTACTGATGATATCTCTCTCTGCTGTGAGCCAGCAGGTCCTGCTGGATTCAGAGGAGCGGGATCGTATGCTGGCAGATATACAGCACAACATCCTTGCCAGGATGGAGCCTCGAACTGCCCTCAAGCACACCCTGTGAAGGCGACCCTCTGGTGGCGCTGTTGCACCACAGACAGAAGGGACAGCTGTTAACACCAGGGCACTGGTACCACACGCATCTGTTGGGACAGTCAGACTTGAAGCTGATGTTTACATTATTCAAAAATATATCTTCTGCGATCCATAGGACACCAGACCGTACTTCAACAAAAGCAAAAGGCTTAAGGGAAGTTAAAATAAAACACAAAAGTGGGAGGGAACATTGATATTCTTGGGAATTGCTGGTGGCTTTATTAACAAATGATTTATTTTAAAGTTTTGTTGTCTGGTATGTGGACAAAAAGCTATTTATTAGTGATATGATCATACTGTGGCAACAAGGAGTGCAGCTTTGCCTTTTCACAGTCATATTTCACATGTGTTGATGTCAGTGAGTGTGTCCATTTTTAACTTGAAGGACTTTGTATTTCTCCAGTAAACATTTGAAACATTTGGTATTATTTAGGGGTGTTTCTCAGTTTGGCATACTGTGTGTTCATCTTTACCAGATACTCATGTCATTGTATACAGAAATGGGTCAGCTTCTTAGGAGCAGTTCAAGTTGAAGCCTTGTTTTGTACACAGAAAAACCGAAAGCATAGATTTTGTTTTGAGCCTTTGTGTGGATAGCTGTTCAGCTGCACCAACTGCCATCTCTAAAAGCTAAACATGCCATACCATAATAATATAGGCATTAATGCCCAATAATGCCCATTGATTGAAAAATGGTTTATTATTAAACCCCAGGGTGTGCATAATTTTTCATTTTTAGTTTGGTACTGGGGTTACAGCCAAATCTGGTTTGCTGCTGCTTCACTCAGCCATTTGAGAAGGCAATATACAAAAAAGGTATAATCTAGATGGTTTGAGTTAAATGTGTGACTGCCAATTTCTTTTTGCCTTTTAAATTTTTTTTCTTTCCAAAACATCTGGTTTTTTGCTTTTTGTCATATTTATGAACAATTAAAATGCTTAAACATTAAACGTTTACACTTTTTTAATACTGAACTGTATATCACCTGTGTACAAGCTGGCCAAGTGTTGCCATGACATTTTATGGTTTAATGCCTAGCGGGCGGGTGTAGAAGATACCTTATAGTGGTCATTAAACAGCTATTGCGTGCTATTAACACTGAGTTACGGTTTATTAAATTACATGTAGCCTCTTAAGTGACTGATGACACTCATGTAACTGAGCACAGTGCCCAGTCACCATCTGGACCATGTTTGTAGTTACTTAAGAGACAGTCGCTAAGGTTACAACGCTTTGACGGACACAAAGTTGACATCTGCACAGTTCTTCTCTAACACAGCATGCACTTAATTAAGAACTGTTTACGTAGCTACACATTTTTCTTATAAGTTTTAGTGTACTAGTGGGAATGCGCTCATAAAAATTGCTTACGTTGTGTTCGTTTATTCTGTAATGCACAAAGACGTTTTAAAAGCGGCGCGTCGGATGGGTCAAATTATAGTTATTGCTTATCCGAAATAGATTCTCTCGTGGGTAAGAAAGAATAAGCAGTAAGCGATGACGAGCTTTTGGCTTATAAAGTAATTTCGTGCATTTAACTGCATTGACAGTCTTGTGAAATCGATCGTTTGTTTGATAAGCGTTTGAAAGTAAAAAAAATAAATAAAAAATGCGACCGAAGTCTGTCTCCCGTGCGCCTGTCACTGTCGGCCCTCGGTCCTGGAAAGCGGACACGGTCCGATCGATTCAACACGCCGAGCAGCTTGTGCGTCAAACGGGGGACGCCAAGGCGAGCCTTCGCAGGCCATTAAGCTGCAGTGCCGTAGACTTCTCTGGATCGAACCGTGCAATGGACCCGAACGAGCCTGAAGAAACTGCTTTTGAGAAAAATTATAAAATAACACCATCCGCTGCCCCTAAGGTGAGTAGTGGGTGGCCTGTAGCGGAATTAAGTGTTTTGAAACTGAGTTGCAAACTGTAGGCTACAGAATTTGTATTAAGATATTAATAAAAACAATGTTTTTTTTTTTTCTAGCAGGCAAGGGCATCCCTCACGCCCTTCGTGGCCACCTTCCCTTCACCCTTCCTGCGGGAGCAGTGTGGGAACGCCAGCGTGGCTATAGCTGTGGGATACATGCGTTGTGTGAGGGGTGTGGAAGGTGTTTTGCGTGGACAGGCGGGTAAGATGGGGATGGAGTGCAGGAAACTGGAGAATGAACAGGGACAGCTGGAGAAGATGCTGAGGAGCGTGAGGAAGAACCTGCTGGTCAACAGGAAAAGTGTGGAGGACAGAAAACTGAGACCTGTTATCAGGGAATCTGTGAGTAGTGATTGGGATACACTCATTTCGTCTCTTTTACAACATTTCTTTAAAAATCTCAGGTGTCCTTAATGAAGCCTAAAATATATACTGGATTATCTTTCTTTAGGGGTTCAGAGAGGGTTAGCGACTACCTAACACATGGAGCACTCACACAGCTGTAGTAATTGTTGATGAAAGTAAATTGGCGGTCTGTTGTTAACTGCTGTTTTCAGGCCAGAGACGGTGCTGACAGCTTGCTGGATTATGAGAAGAAAGAGCTGAATGAACTCAAGACGCAGCTAGAGACCACATTGAGAGAGACTCTCACACAACTTCAGGTATTGGTGATGAACAGAATGTGTAAATATGTCCATTGTACTACGTCACTGTGTTAGACACAGTACTGAAAAGTCATTTCGTAGGCATTGAGAAAGAGCAACCAGATGGTACTAGAGTGTGCAGGCGAGAGGGCCCGAGTTTTGGACCTGCTGCCCCGTGCCGGATCTCATCGTGCAACAGGCCGTCATTCTGTCGCTACATTTCCCAAAAAAGCTACTCCCACGGGCCCCTACACCCCAGGTGCTGATGTGCTGCCAGTACTACAGTATTAGCTGTTTCAAATGTGTATGTCAGCGTATATAAACATTTCCTGCTGTTTTGCATTGTTTTGTTTAAATTCCACCCCAATTCAGAATGTGAGCAAGTAATGAAATCCTCGAGCGCAGTGCTAAATGAGTCACGGTTGCTGAGAGACCAAATCAGGCATGTGATAAGCGAGGCCACGGCCAGGCAGAAAGCAGCCCTCCAGTCTGTAAATGAAGGTCTACTGAAGAAAATAGAAGAGACTGTTACTCTGAAGGTACTGTGCCACGTCTCTGGGGTCAGACATTTGCAGTATTTTAGTTTGAGTAACCACAGAATCTGAAATTCCTAGAGTGTCAAGAGTTGATAGGTAAGAGAAAATAAACATGGGGTTTAGTGTCATTAAACTAGCAAATCTCTGGTTGTCTCTATGGTAAAATCACAATAGTAAAATTTTACAGTGTAAAAATTATAAAGCAACATTGCAGTGCTGTCCAACCCCTGGTGTTGTCGTGAAAACAATGAATATTTTCAAATTTAACACGGCACAGAGAGTACTTTTTATAGAGTGGGATGATATTAGATGGTCCAAAAGTAGCATTAAAGTTAATAGTTTCTGTTGCATTTACACTGCCGATTTTACTGTGCAGCTAGCGTATACGCAAAGGTACCTTTGTAAGTCTGAAATGTACAGATGTTTAGAAAATGGGTTCTTCTTCACTGTTCCAAATTTGTGTTTTCAGGGATGCCTCACAGTGAGCTCAGCAACAACAAGGCACGCCATCCACCGCAAGCAGCGACAGCTGAGCCACGTGGCTCACAGCCATGGAAGAGCACTGGTCAGTGTCGTCCTGTCCTGCTTGTAAATAATGAAAATTTCCTGGGGCAAATAACAGAATTGTCTTCACACGCATGACTGAGCCCGACAGTTTTCAGGAGTTGGTTTCCTTTACCGTGCACGTGGTTTTGATCAGGGTCCAGTGTCACGTGGAGACTTGCTTTCAAGAGAAAGACTGGACAGGCCAGTTGTTCAAGTGTACCAAAGACACCCTGCACCTCAGCTGCCTGAAGCAATGGACCTTGTACAGGTTGCAGTTTGTCTTTTAACATTAACTAAATGGCGATTGTAATGTGGCCTGTATATTGTTCAGTTGTTTGCGCAAGAAAATCTGATAATCATAGATTTGCTTATTTACACAACAGCGTGCTTCAAAGCAGATATTGTTGTATTCCAAGACTGAGGATGCCTTCTTGTTTTATGTGCTAAGTTCCAAAGCGCATTTACACAATTGACTGATGATTTGAAAATAGCAAATAGCACTTTAAAGCATCCTATTAAAATTTGTGTTGTTAGGACGTTTGTTATAGACAGTGACAGTGAATATCTGAGCATCTCTTCATTCTAAAAAACACGTTACTGCTACAAAATTAATTTTTATTGCCACTGAAGAGGAGTGATGATGGTGATGCACTGACAGCTGTTGGTTTCTCAGGGTACAGCTGTGCTACAGCGGGATCTTCAGTGTTTAGGTGGTGAGCTGTTGCAACTGAATACTGCTCGCATGCGCCTCACGGAGGACCTCCATGGAAAGGAGGCAGCAGCTAAGGTTGACTCCGCCGTTGTCAGGCTACGCCGTCGCCAGATGCGCCATCAAGGGATGCCATGTTATTTCCTGCAGGGCGCATGTTAATGTTGTAGCTGGGTGTAATGGACGGTGCTGGTCAGCCTGGTCCATTTGTATTCCTTCGGGTTACTTAACAGTGCAGTTGTTATTTTTAAACTTTATTGTATATTTTTTTGACACAGCAATCAAGACATCACACATGAACATGCATACGTAAATTGCACATGAGGCCACTAGAGGGAGCCATAATAAAACAAATAAAAGTCTATGAAGACTCAGTTGTCCAGGTGAGGTTATCTGGAAGTTTAGTCATGTCGTCATCTGGACTTCTTTCTTGTTTGGACGAGAAACAAGTCCAGTTGACATGACAAAATTAAAAATAAAACTCAAAATAATGGAATAAGTCATGCTTACAGCTGTCTTTTCTATGTTCATGCTTTAAACCCCATATGTCAATGTGGCTGTCAGATCATGAGTCATTTATGTTATCTGAGACAGTCGGAGTATGGAAGGCATGACAATCAATAAGTGTCAGTCCTTTCGTTGTAACTACGTACAGTCACATAAAGAATTCTGAAAATCTGAGTCTGGTACCTTTTATCTGTTAAATTTCTTAGTGGTAAATCACAAAGATATTCAGTTGCTCCATAACAAAAAATTCCTTTACTATCTCTTTTCTGGGACAGTGGGTGTTTCAATGTTTAACCATTTTGTAATTCTTGCTAAATGGAATTAATTTTGAAAACAAACTGGTGGAATGCAAACCATGAATCAACTTTTTCATGCCCCTACCTTTCCATTAAAATTAAGATTGAAGTCTAATATCCTTTTAAAACTTGTAGGGTTATTGGATCTAACGGAAAGTTAATTTACAAAGAGTGCCTTTGTAGTATTAGAATTACATGTTTGCATGTATAGACTTTGCATGATCACTGTTAATTTTTAATAATTAAACTGATTTTTGTGTGGAACTTGTGCGTATTGAATGTTTTTAAAACCTGATACTAATAGTTTTCCACCATATGTGGATGTGAATGTACAGTATATAATATGCTTTTGGTCATCTACAGTCAAGTGTGTACCAGTACTGCTCAGTTAAACAGACTGCTCTGCTTAACCAGTGAGTATTTTTAATTGTCGGGCTGTGTGGTGTTTTTGCTGCATTTAAACTTTGCTCTATAGTTTAATTGCAGTAATTATTCGAACAACTTATCCAATGGTTTATATGAGCATGTGCTGTTTTAAAGGTTGTTGTCAAAGTTGTATAGATATTGATCACTGAACTGCAGAATCCTACTCTTGTAGTGACCAATAAGGATTCATTTTCCCACGTGAGCACAAATGGTATGACAGATTACCAGATGAAGATATTTTATTATGCCTTAGCAGGAGTAGTACCAGATTACCAACAGTCTTGTCTGGTTTCCTCTTTTACTCAGAGCATTTTATCTGTAATAGAGCAGCAAATTACTGTATATTTCTAATTGTGTTTGATTGTGTGCTGGCCTAATGTTTCACCCAAAAAGATTTCAGATAGGCTCTAGGCAACTCTGAATGGGTCAAACACTTTTGTAGTTTAAGGAATATTTTCCAGTAGTTTATTTTTGGTAAAAAACACACTTTTTAAAATTTACAAAGTGAGAGTTCACAGGTCAGAATATACTGAAACGACAGTTTTTTGTCCTTGTCTCACAAATTACCTCCCGTTATAGTGTTATTGGTGTGATGGCAGAACTCATTTTTAAATCTGATCCTAGGTTTAAAGATATAAGTTAAATATTAAGATATCAACAAGACAAAAAAAATTCACTTTACAAAAAGTTAACATAGACAATTTTATTATAGGTGCAAATTTTTGAATCTGTATATTAAAAACCTGATCCTCTGTCCTGTCAAACATGGTAATGCTAGAACCATAGGTACGTTACAAAGGACATAAAGTGAGTAGCGGCATTATTTTTCTGTCAACTGTCATAACTTACTTCATGTATGTCAAAGTATGACCGCACTCATCCATGTGTTGTCTATGGTCTTGAAAGTTTGTTTCTTTGTTGTTGTTGTTATTACTATTATTATTATTAGGTATAATCATGTAATTTTCTAAGTTTCGACAAACGATTTCTTTCTTTTAGACGACTTCAATCTAGCAGTTGCACGAGCTGGCACAAACACTTTGCACCAATGCGTTTGCACATCGGGAATCATTTTTCTGCAGTTGAGCGCAAATGGGCGCCATGTCCACATAGGGGCACGGGTTGGCTGCAAAGACATGGAGGAGGTTTGTGAGTGAAACACAACACAGTGTGACTCTGCCTGAACAGCCAGTGATTTTCCACGTGGGCTGCAAACGTGGCTTTTCTGACGTCGGATGTCCGATACTTACTGCACAGCTTGTCTTCACAGTTGTCAGGACAGTCTGCGCACGGAAGCCCGGCTGCGTAAGGACGAAATCCTACAAAGTTCCCTCTGAAACACAGGATCAGGACACACAATGGTATAAGTGTTTCAGATACGATGGAATTAGTCCTCTAAAAATGTAACTCTTTGAGAAGAAGAAGATGAAGGCAGCCAAAGACATTACGCGCGATAGTAGTGACAGGCGTAGAAGTAGGTGGAGTTTGGACAGGCTGCAAACCCACATCCTACTTCATGTGAGCTGGACCACACCACCTGAAACAAGGGAAACACATTAGTGTCACCTCTTTTACCATTTTCTTCAACACATCTGTTATCAATGAGTGTAACTTTAGTACACTTATGTAATATGGAAAACCTTCAATAAGTTAGCAGGAACTTACTTTGGTCACAACAATGAAGACGTGCCAAGACTACATTTAATGTAAAAATAAATAAAATTATTACCTGTGTGTAATGACCAATGACTCCACCGTTCTTCGATCCAGTAGGATATTGGTAATTTTTAACTTCATCGTACCAGGCTGTCACGACAGCGCTCCAAGGCATCAACACTTTAGACTTAAATAGGTTCTCACCACACTGGTAGCCTGTTTGTCAGCAACACATATAGAGAACGGTATTGTCATAAATCAGTTAGCCAACATGGAGGTATGGCAGGTTTTCCAAACAGGGTCTCTAAGGATAAGGATAACTTTACTGTCATTCTGACCATGAGACATTGAAAGAAGGAAGTACAGTTCTCAGGTCTCAGTAACAGTGAATAACTGAAACATCACAATATTTAATTTGCATTTAAATTTAAAAATGGACACTTATGAAATCAGTAATAAAAGTATTAAAACCAATAAGGTATTCATGGCAATAAAAAATAAATAGTAATAAATACTAAACAGCATGGAACAAATAACAGTGTTTAAGAATGCAATAATGTGTTCCTATAAAAAAGTTAAAATACAGCATATAATATCTTTGGGGAAAGGGTACTAAGTTCATATTTTTGCAGTAGTACAGTTGAACTCAAGACGCTTCCCTTTTCCTCAAAGGGCTAATTTTTCTTGTTTACTCTCAAAATTGCGAAGGTGATACAGCAGTACACAAGTACAGTACCGTGAATCATCCTGTTAATAGGCCTGCCGTGATGTAGGGCACAGGAGTTGGCCCATGTCTGAGCATTTCTGGCCAGGTCCACGTTCCAGCTCTGCAGGTAGGAGATGAAGATTGGGCATGACGAGAAGGGTCCAGCAGCAAGGAGAAAAGACACGACCGGGATAAATTTTCAGAAAACACAAGCCAAGTCACTGCTGAGAATGAAGACAATAATGTGCCTGCTGAGCGTTTCTTGAGATTTCCCCAAATAACCATCACCATGGGTGGATCTAGGAGTGAGACCAAAGGCACTGGCCCCAGGTGTAATCCTTGGACCCTCTTCACACATTTGAGTTTGTCACATCGGAAGCCGTCACAGCAGGGTATAACAGGACAAAAATATCAGTGAGAAGCAGCATGACTCACAGTTATTGTAGTGTCACACTTTCCTTAAATTAAAAAAGAAAAACACCCTTAGTTTTGCTATGTGACATTTTAATATAAAGAACATCACTAGCACAAAGAACTGTTAATCAGGATGACGTTAATATAAGGCAGCACGGTGGTGTGGTCATTAGCACCGTCGCCTCGCACCTTCAGGCCTGGAGATATCAAGTGCAATAATTGTGCGATCTCATGATTTCATGTATTTTATTTGCAGTCTATCAATAAGCACAGTATAATTTTATACACGAGTCGCCACCTGTTCCACACTATGGAATTGTTATGCAATTAAGAACAAACTGCTGCATTTTAACAGCATGGACCTATTTTATCTTCAAGTCACCATTACTGAGAAAATAATAAAAAGTATCTGTTTTTTGTTGAATTTGAGGAAAGTGGGACACTACAATAATTGTGAGTTCTGCTTCTTGCTGCTATTTTTGTTCTGTTTTACCCTACTATGACTACAAACAAAGGTGTGTGAAAAGAGTCCATTGGCCCCTTTAGTGGCCCCATCCTGTCAATAACTGATCACTTCAGAAAATAAATTCATATCAACGTAAGAAATACGCATGGCCCCTCTATGTTAAATATCTTAAATAATCCTAGAACTGCCCCCGACCATCATTATGCACAACGACAAAATTGTGATGATGAAAATTATAAGGTATGTACTCTGCAGACAATACTAGAAAAGGCTAAACTTTGTAATTTTCAGCCAAATAACTGAAGAAAATTGGGGCAAAGATTTTACTGAATGGTTTTGCTTTTTTTTGTTTCATATTGCCTTCATAAAAGAGGTCAGTTCCTGTCAAAGAACATGAAGGAGCGGAGATTACCATTTTCTGCATGTTGCTTGCAGGTGGATCCACAGATCTTCTGAAAGCATTGTGTACATCCACGATCTGCTGCTGAATTGCAACGTTCTCCGTAGATACGTCTGTCAGACACACAACTCTGACTTTATCCAGTTCGTTAGAAAAGGTAGGACCAATGGCCTGTGTTATGTGTTTTTGAAACACTTACCTGTCTGCAGAAATAGCGCATGGGATAAAAAAGAATGTTAAAATTAAGGTCAGTAATAAGGATTTTGTTCAGATGGTTTCAAATGTCTTAAAAATATAAATCCTATATATATATATATATATTTAACAGATCTTACATGCGTGCAAACCTTGACAAATAAAGTTAATAAATTACCTAAACGTATTTACAGGTCAATCACAAGCTGAGTGTTTTTAATTTTACAGAACATTTTGACAAAATAACGTTTGCTCATTTGAGTAATGGTTAATTGCTGCGATTTATGGGATTACAGAGTTTTTGATAAATTCTTAAAAAGTTGTTACAACCTTTCCTCTATATTGTTATGCAAATAATATTTGTTTTCTCTTAAGTTTTGAAGACTTAATAAGTAAGTTTTCCTATAAACTTGATGTGATACAGATTCAAACTCACCAAGTCTGCATAGACGAGACATGCTTGCAGCAGTATGAGAATACTCAGAGTGAACGCTGACATGACAAGTCCTTGGGAGAAACATACAGAATCGAGTTATGTTTTCATGATTCAAACTCACTGCATAAACAGCTCCCGGTATGTCTCTCAAATAGGCTATGGAAACACTTCTGAAAACGTGGACTATTAATTACTTACATCTGACCATTTATGCCACAAAAAAAGATGAACAGAAAATAAAACTTTAAGTTTACATAACATATAGCTTATATTAAAAAATTGAAAACAAAAGCAAAATGTAATTTAAAAGCCAGTGTGAAATGCAAAATGGCTACCTTAAAGATCTTCGTGCTGGAGAAGTGAAAGGAGACGCAGTCGTTACTGAGTTGTCTGAGAGCTGAGGTGGACCTGCCCAAGCTTAAATACCTGGAGCCTTCATCTCCGGTAGTGTTTTTTACATTAGGCAATTAGGCAGTTGCCTAGGGCAGTAAGAGCACACATAGGCTGTACTCTCACGCCATGTAATTATGCCTAGGGCACCAAATGGCCCAGCACCACTAATGTTCTTCAGTGTGCCCAAAGGTGACATCTGTAGAAATTTTGCATTACTTCTGAACAATATCCAATCCAAACCACAACGATGGGCTGATTAGATTATGCATCTTTTTTGGAGGGCTGTGGGTATACATTGGTGAAGCCAAAAGAGATCTTGCAAGCAGAAAGTGTAAACACAGAACAATAAAGGATATTTTTCATTGTGTGCAAACCATGCACTGGAATTAAACTGTATACGATTCATTACCTATATAAACATGAAAAAAAACCTGTTAAGCCATCTCAGTTAGGAGGGATTAGTTTACCAGGACACTGAACTTTGCGTTTCGGCACACCTTTCACAGAGGTCAAAGGGTGACAACAATAAGACGTCGTAATATGGGAAAAACATATAAAGAGATCAAAATCAGAGGGCACTACACACAACTCAACAGCAAAGTTCCACATGAAACATGAATTACTTTTGAATTTGAATTATGAATCATTTTTGATTAACAAAGAATACCTTTAGTATAGGCTATGCAAACACACACAAGCTCAGTTAATTGCAAGCACACACGTACTTTGAAAATGTGTAGTGCACTGGGACTTTGTTAACTTGCCAGGGGCCAAGCTGCAAAAATTGGAATACAAACAGGGGCATGTCACATTACAGCTCTTCAGCTGTTAACACACAAAAACGGGTTTTATAAATGCAGTCAGAAAAACCTCATTTCAATGTGGCAAAAAGACATTCGTTCTGAAAATGGAGAACTGTTTTTGGATTCGTGTTTACAGCTGTGAGAAAATGAGGCATAGTTTTAGGAAAACTATATGAACAATTTTGAAAAACTGATACTATATGACAGGCGACTTTAAAAAATGACTCAGGTGCAGGTGAAGTCTCTCCCCAACTGCTCTCAGAGTCAAACTATGGTTGGCCACAGGGGGCATCAGCAGAAATTTTTCAATTGATTGGCCAAGGGGCACCCAGTGATTTTCATGGGGTGACACAAACACCAAGGCAAAATTCCAAGTAAAGACTGGCTAGCCCTGATGTTTGTCTAGAAATGTACAGTATATGTTATTTATCTGATAAATCTGTATGAAGAAATTAAACGTAATGTGAAAGATGTTACATGTGGGATTTTTTCCATACAGTCATACAGGGGTTTCCAAGGGGTGGTACTGCAGGTCTCTGATGATGTCGTATTCAACTGAGGTTTTGCTAATCACAGTTATGAAACCAGTTCTAGCGAGTAAACAAGTGTGACAAACTGTAATGTCACATGGCCACTTGTGTACTCACATTTTTAACAACTTGGCCCAGGGCAAATTCACACAATCTCAATGCACTACAATTTTTCCATGGTTTATACAGCAATTTCAAATAAACAGTTCTCCACATTACACACAATTACCAAAACTGAAATCTCTTGTTACCATTTGGGATAAACTGCAATTAAAAATGGCACATTCATTGGCTAATTGCCATAATGTAATTATCAAACATAAAAACACTTATTCTGATAACTTCACTTAAATAGCAAAGCAGGTTTACTACAAATAGGCAACAGGTAAGTACTTAAGGTTTGCACAGCAATGGAGGCAGACAATGCTTGGAAAGATGTGAGGATATGAGGATGAGGGCAACGAAGACAAAGGAGAACACATGGATGAAATCGGACCACCTAGTTGATCATGTGGTCAACCGTCGTTTCTGTATGAAGGCGGCTAAGTATACAGCCCAGTGAAACTTTAGGCGTTTGATGGTATCTGGTATCATATCGACATTCAGAAAACAAAACAGGTATGTAACCTAGTCTGCATGGCAGTATTCCATTGTATTTATGTCACTACATATTGGATTGAGGTACATTACTAGATACATCTATAATAAATCCATAAAAGGTCTTTAGCTAACATAAAAGCAGCATTTAATTTCACAAAGCAAAAAAATCACGCACCCTAGGAATTCACGCATTTGCAGAATTGAAAGACAATAGTTTACTGGTGGAAGAAACTGGATCTTCATCCCTCAGCAGGATGAGCACACTGTAAACACGGCAGTAGCAAACAGCAGCATTTGAAAAACACATTCTCTCAGACAACACCATCTTTAGTTAGATTTGTTGGGTTGGTTTGTCCACAACGTGGTAGTGGTTAACAGTGTTATCTTATGCTTCTGGGTTCAAATCCTGGTTTAGGGTTATTAAGGTCCTATAAAATAGGAGAGTTGCATCGGGAAGCATCCACCATCTGAACATGTGAGAATTTAATATGTGGATTGTTAACTGACTATTGGTAGATCTGTTGAGGGGGAAATTTATCAGCATTGTCCTGTGTCCTTCAACTGCTTCCCAAATGAATAAGCCTCATGGAAGTTTTTTTTCTCATCATGCTGGTGGAAGGTGTATGATCACCAGCCCTACAGACATATACCCATTCTCCAGGCAGTAGAGGAGGTTAAGGGGGCATGCCAGGGGTGGATACATCATTCATTTGACTAATCATTTGTGGTGTTTTTGGGGGGATTGCATGTAGAGTTTTGACAAACTGAGGTGTACTTTCAGGCAAACTCTAATTATAGTTATCCAACCTTGCAGGACATACAATTTCACCTCCATTATACAGCTGTATTTGAAACTTTAATGGTTATAAACTATTCAAAACTAAGCTTAGTGTGTACATTCAAAATGTGCTTACAGTTAAAAAGCACTTCTAAAAAGCAAATGTGTTTTGGTTAAAGTTCGCGCGGCAGAAGCCGAGATGGGCTTCCTATGGTAATGATTATAATCCCTATGTTTCAGCAGTGTGATGGCTCAGTGGTTAGCCTTGTTGCCTCACATGTGCAAGCTCAGGGGCTTGAATCCAGGTGGTTGGGGATGTGCAAGCAGTGTGTGCCCAGAGCTGGTCCCACCTCTGGGTAAAAGGGAAGGGTTGTGTCAGGAAGGGAATATGGTGTAAGGGAAGTGGGAAATCCTATGCATATTGTTAAATGGGGACCAGCTGGTTATCTGTGGTAATCTGCACATGGCACTACAAATGTTAAGCTTCAGCTGTTTGTTCAGTAAACAAAATATATTGTTTTCCTTTGTTGTGGAGGTCAGTGAGACAGAGTATGAACATTATACTAGTTTAATACTATAAGCTGAGTACTGAATGTATGTTATCTCTATTCAAATAGTTCAGTGATTAAAAGCAGACTTAAGTATTGGCACAGCTCCCTCCTGTGAAGTTTTGCTGACCTCCAGCCTCTCTCTAGTTTGGGCTCATCCAGTCATAAGGCTCACGCTCACCTGACAGCCCTTGCTATGGACTTCATGTCTTTCATTAAGAACTAATGTGTAACGTAATCAAATTTATGTTCTCTGCCTCTTTCATTTCTGTTTTCGGAGACCATAAGAACTGTAGTCTATGGTTCAGTAAAATATGTTTTTATGGCCGATTCACTCACGCTGCGCATGCTGGCATAAACCACTTTGTGTGCATCTCTACTACTAAATTTGCCTTTCATAAAAAAGTGTAAGCATATTAATATAAACCCCAGCCTTATTTATATAAGACGTCTGTAAATTACCCTCAAACACAGACTCAACCATGTTAAAGTACTGACTTCAATTATACGATTATGCTGCATAAAACTGGATTAAGTAGCAGGGTGGAAACAGATGAGTAAGATTCACTTACATTAAAGTTATCTACAGAGCACTACTGGAGAACCTTAGAGAATGTGAAAAAGGACTGATGCTAATCATGTGATGTAAGTTATATTTGAGTAAGCAGAGGCAGAGAGTCTGCTGAATAACATTTTTGTATGAAGATACGTTTTAAACAAAGAAAGAGGAGTAAAGTTTAACCAGGGACCACACAGTAAAATTTTGTGAAAAACCAAGGAAACGTAATTTTAAGGAAACGAAGTGAGAAAAGAGAAATGTCTCGCCTTTTTGGTTTTCTGTTTCTTCTTTGTATTATCCCACCTGTTGGTAAGTACTCCTGCAGGAAGCAAAAGCTAGGGAGATGGTAGTGGTGCATTTATAAGATACCTAATGGACCTGATGCATTTAACATATGTACTGATGGTTAATGAGTGCTTTATTTACAATGCTTGAAACCCAAATTTTCAAAGAAATCATTTAATTTATCGGTAAAGACTTTTTGTATGGTAATATTATCTGTAGGTCTTTGCAGTACATCAGCTTTCTTGTACTCTTAATGGTGCTGTGATTATAGTTTAGGGCTGAAGTGTGGATGCAACATTGCCACACGTGTTTTAGGGAAATGTAGTACTGTACTACCTGTGTTCATTACATGTGAGCCTTTTCTTTCAGCCTCTCTCTTTTGTTACACCTGTGTGTTTCCTACCATCTCTCCTTTGCACTGCATCAAGTTCCCCCAGAAATGTCCCCCAGGCTACGTCTGTCTGTCCAGCAAGGCAACTGGAAGCCGAGGTGTGATGTTTCACACAATAACTTTGCAAATTGGTTTTAGGGTGCAACATTCAGGTTGTAGGTTTATCTATATTTTACAAAACATACTGGTCATCTATTTTAAATGCTGGAAGCTATATTGGTTTACAGCTTGCATTGGGCAAGCACTTTTGGAATTGTAATCCCAAAAACACCAGTTCTGATGTTATTTCTCACTTACATAATGACATACACAGTATAAAGACATGTTACATACAGCACTATGAACTGGAATGAAAACAGCTAAATTATTATAGCAATTACTTTGCATGCATTGCGAAATACTATATAAAATACATTTCAGTACAAAATTTATTTGCTAGCCATTTAATTTTCCACTAGAATTATGAATATTGGGCCTCATTCACCAACTGTTCCTAAGAAGAAATTTCTACTTAAAACCTACTTAAGCACTTTTCACAGAGATTCTGACATTCACCAATGTCTTCTCATTTGGGATTTGTTCTTGCATAAAAACAAAATCTACACACACTCACGAGCATCCGTGCACACACATTTGAGCACTGACAAGTTCATGCAGAATAACTGGTTGTAATTTATAATATTTTAAAACAATTTTATTTTACAAAGCATTTCCTTTCCTATATATCTATCTATCTATATATATATGTAAATTTGACTTTTACAGTGTGATTATATTTTACAGTTAATCTCAAGACAGAAATTCACATAAAATCACTTAATCAAACAGGTTTCATCATATATCTTTATATACTTTTGAATTAGTAAAATTCTCTTGAAGTGTCTCAGATATTGTGGCCAGTGTTGAGTCTATCTTGTGTATGAACTATTCTCACTTGGTTGTCAGGACTAATTCTGACATCAGTTGTGGGGCAGTTCATAAGGGCCAAGGTGAGCAAATGGCCCTGCAGGTTCATGTCCTTTTATGGGGAGTGGTGAGGCCATGACCTATGATAATTATAAACAACTGGCATGCACTTCAGTTTGTGGCGTCTTGGGATTTATCATTATAAGACACATTTGCAAACAATTCTGCTGATTAATAACATTATGAATCAGAAGCAGACTTTTCTTAGAACCCTCTTAGCACTTTTCTCAAGAACAAATTCAAGAAAAAATTTGGGAATATATTGGTTAATGAGGCCCATTGTGTGCAAATTAAGAATAAATCAGTACTAAAGTTTGCAACCCATTACTTTTCACCAGTTGATAGAATCATCAATCAAAATAAGCCCCAATGCAATGTATGACTTGAATGTTCTGTGAATCTGTGTTGAAATAAACATCTCCATAATCCACAAGCTGTCACCCAATTGGTAAGTGTGTACGGTTCTAAGCCCTCTTATCTCCCACTGACAGGACACTTCTCTGTGGTTTTGTATGAAAAGAGCTGCATCTCTTCTTCCCTGTGTGGCCTGACTGGTGAGAAGTTTGCCATGGGTATCAACTTCACTTTCACTAATGCCTGCTGCGAGACCAACCTGTGCAACGGAGCTGGCACTCTGGCAGGCCACTGGGCTGGCACAGCCTTCAGTATCCACCTCCTCCTCTTCAGTACCCAGTGGTGATCAGGACCGGCTCATCAGCTCATGCATGGCAGATCCTACCTTATACGAATACTGCTTAAAGATACGTCCATGGAACAAATGCTGTGGGATCCAGGCAATGACATGTCAATAAAATTAGTATTGTGTGAAATAGCAGTATACTAACTACAGATTTATTAATCACACCACCTCTTAATCCAATTATTTCATGTAAAGTTTTATAAAACCAGTGAAGGTTTAAATATTCTCAGAGATAAGCAAATAAATTTATGCACATTTATGTTATCAGAGAATAAAGAACTAAAAGACTGTAAAAGATAGAACTGGCTATTTATGTCATGCAGACGTAATTTCAAATGCCTCTCTCGTCAATAAATTTACATCAATCTTGTAATATTTGCTGCATTACTACTATATGCCTATGTTTGCACAAGTCGTCTTTCTCTTTTCATCTCTTCTCAAAATAATGACCTTTAGAAAGACACCGTAAATGGTATTCCAGTTAAGTACTTCTCTGCCGTTTTCAGTTGCCAACATCCCACAAGAACTTATGTACTTGGAGAACACTCTGTAATTATATTGACAAGTGAACTCAACAAGTGAGTTTATGGGCATTTGATGTACCAACTCTGCATCTGTTAATGTACTGTAATATTGAAATATGCTACATATTCGTAATGTAAGTTTTCCAAAATGGAGATTATATATATTTTTAATTGACCATCTTAAAAGGTATCTTAAAAATAAATAAATAAATAGATTAAATTTATGATATACCAGTTCTATATATGCAGGAATGATGCATCCATCCATTTTCTGCTGCTTATCCGGGGCCGGGTCACGGGGGCAGCAGTCTAACAGTCTAAGAAGAGACGCCCAGACTTCCCTCTCTCCAGACACCTCCTCCAGCTCTTCCGGGGAAATGCCTGGGCATTCCCAGGCCAGTCGGGAGATGTAGTCCCTCCAACATGTCCTGGGTCTTCCCCAGGGAGGCATCCGAAACAGATGCCTGAGCCACCTCAACTGGTTCCTCTCAATGTGGAGGAGCAGCGGCTCTGCTCCAAGCTCCTCCCTGGTGATCGAGATCCTCACCCTAGGAACGTAGATTGACCAGTAAATCCAGAGCTTTGCTTTTCGGCTCAGCTCCTTCTTCACCACAACAGACCTGTACATCAACCGTATTGCTGCTGAACAAATTCGTCTGTCAATCTCACTCTTCAACTTTCCCTCACTCATGAACAAGACCCCAAGATACTTAAATTCCTCCAGTTGAGGCAGGATTTCTCCTCCAACCTGCAGATGGCAACCCACCTTTTTCCAGTCGAGAACCATGGCATCAGACTTGGAGGCGCTGATTCCCAGCTGCTTTGCACTCGACTGCAAACCACTCCAGTGCATGCTGAAGGTCTTGGCCTGATAAAGCCAACAGGACAACATCATCTGCAAAAAGCAGAGATGAAATCCTTTGGTCCCCAAACCAGACTCCCTCTGGCCCTTGGCTGTGCCTAGAAATTTTGTCCATGAAGGTGATGAACAGAACCAGGAGAAAGGACAGCCCTACCACAGTCCGACATGCACCGGGAACAGGTCTGAATTACTGCCAGCAATGCGAACCAAACTCCTTCCTAGGGTGTCCTGGTGCCACGTGCACTGGTGGACACCCTTATGCTCAAACAAAGTGTTTGTTATGGACAACAAGTAACTAGCACAGAAGTCCAATAACAAAACACCACTCAGTTTCAGATCGGGCAGGCCGTTCCTCCCAATCATGCCTCTCCAGGTATAACTGTTGTTGCCCACGTGGGCATTGAAATCCCCCAGTCCCCAGTCGGGGCTCCTTTCAGCACCCGTTCCAAAGACCCCAAGAAGGCCAGGTACTCTGCACTGCTATTTGGCCTGTAGGCACAAACAACAGAGACCTATCCCCTACCCAAAGGCGCAGGGAAACAACCCACTCTTTCACCGGGGCAAACTCCAACACACGGCGGCAGCATTGGGGAGCTATGAGCAAGCCTACCCCAGATGGCTGCTTCTCACCATGTGCAACTCCAGAATAGAAGAGAGTCCAGCCTCTGTAAAGGAGTTGGGTTCCAGAGCCTAGGCACTGGATAGAGGCCAGAATGACTATCTGTAGCCGGTACTGCTCGACCTCCCGCAAAAGCTCTGGCTCTGCTCCGGGCAACGTAACGGTTCTTGATATTTTTGTATTCATAAAGGGTTTCTAAACTGCTCTTTGTCTGACCCATCCCCTAGGACCTGTTTGCCTTGGGAGACCCTACCAGAGGCATTCAGCCCTCGACAACATAGCTCCTAGGGTCATTTGGGCACTCAAACCCTTCCACCACTTTAAGGTGGCAGTTCAAGGATAGTAGGAATGATGCAGTTCTCAAATTACACATTAGAGTAATGTAAGATGTAAATATACAGAAGTATATGGATGAAAGCAGCAGCATTTCAGGAGTGGCATGTTGTCCTGAAAAAGTACAGGATCACACTGGTTCAGTGATTAAGACAAGGAAAGGAAAGCAGAGCTCTGGGACAGATGGTGTATGACTAAGCAGCGGGTTTAAATGATTTTATTTTTCACATTCTACTGTCTTCCTGGCTATAAAGAAAGTGATACTGTGCTTCTTATTCTGCATCTTTTCTCCGTCTGCTTAGTCCTTACAATGTCACCTAATGTTACATAATTTATTTAAATTACTTCAGTTTCTCAAACTATATACAGTATCTAACCCAGAGACTCAGAAGCTTAAAGCCAATGACAAGTATCGCAAGACAGGGTACATTCTTGATGGCTTACCAACTCTACATGGTGCACACGCCCATTAATTATGGGCAGCACAGTTCCCAAATCCCATAATCGCATGACCTAGTGGCGTAAGAGGAAATCCAAACAGCAAACAAGCACAATGTAGAGGCTTACTGCAATTCTATTCATAGCTTTTGCTTTATTTTGCATCCTCACTCCAGCTTTCCTGATAACTGGCCTGTATCCTCTTTGCTGTGTCCTCCTCAAGCTTCACCCATAACAGCTTTGTTCATGACAACTTACAACTCTGTCCCGTTTTTTGTTCCAGCTTCAACCATTTTGAACTAATGAAGACTGTTAATGAGGGTGTTAGTGTTAGTAACTGGGATCAGTACAGACACAAACACTTACCATAAAGAAGTTTATTTGATTGTGCTGTAAGTATACTTCTTTTAAACTAAAAAACAAGTGAGTATGCTTTTAGTTTACTTTCTATGTACTTACCAGAGATTTTCTAAACAAAATTATATTTAAGTATATATGGCCTATACATTTATGTAATATTTTGATCGAGATATACTTAAAAAGCTGTATAATTAAGTGTTCTTGCGTTATATATAAAGTTTACTTGTCTCATAGTTTGGGGAGGAAAAGATTAAATAAATAAAAGTAAGTAGTACATGGGTGGAACTGAAGCTGATCTGTTATGTACACAGTATTAAATCGCAGACGAACAGATAAACATTTGTCAAGTACAGTTTTGTGTATTTTTTAAATAACAATACATGAAAATTCAACTGAAAATACAAATAGATTTAATCAGTTCTTTTATTTTTGTACACAGTAAAGCATGCTTTTTAGCAATAAAACATGATTGTTGCAAACTTGTCTTTATTATTACAAGCTGTTGTAAGGAACTGTAATTTGAACATGGTGATATTTTGTTATTTACACTTCAGAGTTACATACCAGTCATTTTTAAACTGTAAACAAAACAAAACAAATTCAGTCCCAAGTCACATTCCCAGTCTGTCTTTTTTAAACTTGTATTATTTCAAGTGTAAAAAATATCTAAATTAAAACAAAGTATACTTTAAATTGCAAAAATAATATATAAGTAGGCAACTATTAATATATAAGTAGGCAACTATTAAACTATTATTTACTTCAAGAAAATAGAAATGTACAGTGTATTTGCAATATAACAACTGTTAAGCTAGTAGTTTCCAGAAAGTTGAGATAAGTAGTAAGTCACTGTCTGGATAAACAGAGCATCCATCTGGAATATGGGAGTCCAGTTTTACCCAGTCTCTGTCCCTCAGCAGGACACCTAGCGCCAGCTCAGGGCGCAAACTCAGGTCACCAACACCAAAGACAAGGGCTTAGCCCACTGGGCCAAAGACTTGAGTCTTTGGCTCCAGAAGCTGATCAGTCACTCATCTTCAACTCTCAGGGTGACGTCACCATCTATATAGCCAACCCACCGCCATACTGCCCCCTTCATAGCCCCCCCACTCAACCTCATCCTCACTCCAGCCAAAGTGTCTCATCCCACTTCTGCCACCATTGTAATAAACCAAGGGCACAATCAGGGCTCGGAGTCAAGTTGCCCGTACCAAAGACAAGGGATTAGCCCACTGAGCCAAAGACTTGAATCTTTGGAAACCAATCGGTCTCTTGGCTTTGACCCTCGGGGTGACGTCACCGTCTATGCAGCTGACCCACCGCCATACGCGGCGGTGGCTACAATACACATACACACACATATATATATATATATATATATGTGTGTGTGTGTGTGTGTGTGTGTGTGTGTGTAAAATTATTAATATTAAAAATTTAAATTATGAAAACATATATAATTAATAAAGATTATTATGCTTACACCTAAATTATGTTTTAAAGTACACTTTTATAAACTAAAAAGTGGGCCAATGTAATGCGAAGTATTCAACCACTACAAGTATACTACTACGAGTAGTATATTGATATGAGTATACTGTCCTTAGTACGTACAGTATACTTGAGAAACACATTTGAATCTTACTGGAACTTATTTAAACGTAATAAAATTAACTTTCAAGTTTTTTTATAGTAAGAGATGTAATTTACAACATAACACCGCACATAGTCAATTATTTATAAACAGGAATTTCTCTCGTATGCGCTGTACAAATCGGAACATTTACACGGTGGGTAGAAAACTATCCGTTCTAAATAAAAATACTACTTTTTTTCTGGTCAAAATACACCATAAACTTGACGAGAGATCTAACCAGTTTGAACAGAGCTGAACTGACTGCGGTTTGGCAGCTAACCAGCATCCATACACGGTAAAGGGTTAGCGGAAACCTCCACTTTTACCTCAGAGTTTTAAGGTTATTGTTAAAATTATTCATATAAATAATTCGTTATAATTTAAATGCATTATTCAGATTTTATACAGCAAGTAAGGATTGTTTGCTAAGTAAATTAACTAATGCTATCACACCAAGTTGTAGATGTAGGTACAAAGGCTAATCTCTCAAAGCTAATGGTTGTAGTAAGACGAGGTGATTAGCAGTTTTTTTTTAAATACCTAATAACCTTAAAAATAAGTAGAATTAATGTTACTCAGTATTGTAAAGTCAAAGAGTGACATTTATATATTTTACAGCATTACTGTGTATAATGTTGGAATTTTTGTGTGAAATGTTACTCTTCGCTACTTAAAACTTTTGTATTATGTTAATGTAGACAAATCATTCACGCCCTGGAGGTTTTCGTTAATAGGAAAAAAAAAAAAACGTTTAGTACCTGTTTTTTTAAATACTAGAATCTCAGCTTCAGGGCAGTAAAGAAGATACTTGTAAAGTAGGTTGTGATTTGTAATCACATTTGTATCATTGTCTAGCTATAAGTTAATCTATTTTTTATTTATTTATATTCGTTTATGTGTGTATGTATTTATTTATTTATTTTGCAGTGGAAAATGTCAGTGTCCGGTGAGGACAGAGAGCGAAGGGCTGTGGGAACAAGAGAAGCCAACTTTACTGAGGATGACGAGGAGGAAGCAAATGAGGTGGATAAAAACACGAATTCGCATCCACGTTCACTACATATTGTATATGCATGGATGTCTTTAACGGGACAGCCCTTTTGCTGTCGTTTTCTGTGTATGTTTTCCCCAACTCTGTAAGACAAACCTCAGAAACAGAAGAGAACATTTTAAGAAGTGTTACTGCGTGTAGTTTTAGTTTAGCGGATTTTGATTCGCAAAGACACACTATGCACGTCTGCGATCATAATTATTTTCACTTTCTTAAGCCCAGTTCGTGCATATAGGAATTTATACAGCCTTTTAAAATACACTTACCCTAAGGTAGAGAACGTTGTGTAGTCTGTAATTAACAGGCCAGTAGTGAATTATGTAATAAAGCTGTGGAATAGTTTTCTGTCTCAATATGTATGAAATCAATTATGTGTATTGACGGGCAAGTGATTATTACTCAGTTACCGAATTGATAAAGGTGTTATAATTCCCTCTATACCTGTACCTCTCAGGTTTACCTGAGTGTGCTGGTTCACCGTGGACAGGTTGGGCTCAGCTTTTATGACAGTAAAGACTACACCATACACTACATGATGGACACTGTGGATGATAACAACCTACAATTTTTAGACCGAGGTAGTTTGTCAAAGATAATGGGGTCACTACCATTATGCAGACACTGACTAAGATAGCTAACTCACTGAATACCTCCATTAATGAGTTAATGTCAGCTGTTACATTTTATTTTTTGCATTGCAGTAGGTAATTTTCTGTTGTATGTAACTGCTTCTCCGATTCTAGTTGTTCAAGAAGTCAGCCCTAGTGTACTCATTGCCAGCATCAAGCAGGAACACAGTATGTCCAGGTTTATCAAGGCTCTTGGTGAGTGCATGACTGTTAGTGAGACAATGTAAGTAGCACTGATAGTTTACGCCTCGACAGAAGAGTGAGATGACATAGCATCACCCTAAAAGAGTACTGTTGTACACAAAGTTCTTGACCAGAATCTATTAATTTGACAAGAATTTAATGTGATGTTTGAAATGAGCAAATGGCTATATTTTATTTGACCCTAAAATGTATTCATTAATTCGTGCATGCATTCATTCATTCATTAAGGTATGCATACATGTATTTTCACTTATCCTGGAAAGGGTTGTTGGGGCCTGAAGCATATCCCAGGTAGCACAGAACCTAGGGCAGGGTTCTTTCACAACTACGTGCCTCAAAACGCTCTACACAATGAATATTGTTGACAGTACTCTAATAAAATATGTTGATATCAGTATATGTTATAATGCTTGTGCTCTTCTGTTTTTAATGTTGTCTTTTTGTACAATTATAGAGAAGAGCTCATACAAGAAGCCAGAGATTGTCTTATACCCAAATTCTGATTTTGGTAAGAAAATATGAGCAGATGTCTGCATTCTTGACAGATGGCCTGTTTGCGAGAGTGACGACATAAGAAGGCGAAGCAGATGAGCTCTGAGCTGGCCGTTGTCAGGCTTTATGCTGTTTGCGTTTGCAGTGACCAGCAGGCTGTTCTCTTCCACTCCGTCTTCTCCCCCTCAGGCGTGGAGGTCAGCAAGCAGAGGCTGTTATCAGCCCACCTGCCCTTTCTTCCTGCCTCCATCACAGAGAGAGAGAGAATCACCTACCTGTCCTCCTGCATTCCCTTCGACTGCACCCTCATGGTGAGCAGTCAACTATGGTGGTTCCTTCACTTATTATATTTAATTCAAACAATATTAACATTCTGCTTCTGCTTTTTCTACTGATGCTTAGGGTATCATATTTACATTTGTAGGACATCTAGCTGTTTGTGAGATCTCCAATTTATTTATATAAAAACTTATATATCTGATATTACATATTAAAAAGTAAATCTATTATAAGTCTTTCCTTAAGACCTGCTTCATTGTTTTTCTGGCAATATACCAAGTTATGGAATTAACAGTCATTAGCTGAATTAGGAATGATAATTAAGAATGATTTTCTTTATATTCCACATGATATACTGTCCCAGCCTGGCCTGTATTGTTGGCCAGCTACTGATGGTATCATGTGTAAGCGCTGACCATGCAGTGGCTGTTCTCTCCCTCGCTCTCTGTTTAAGGTGCGGTCTCTGGGGGCGTTGCTGAAGTGCCTGGACAGACGGAGGGTGGGGGTGGAGCTTGAGGATAGCAGCGTGGGCGTTCCTGTTCACCATTTCCTGCCGTATACGTTGTAATGCACCGTTTCTCAGTCTCTGTCAGCCTCCCTTTGGGTATTGGCATCTCTTGCTGTGCTGGCCGTATTGTCACAGTGAGAGTGATCACACTTTGTAGCTCTCAGCTGGAACTAATGGGTTTTTTTCTTCTCCCTTGGGTCAAGTCACAGGCAGCTTGTTTGTGTTTTTATTACTTGTGTTTTTTTATCTGTCTCAGCATGACTTTTATATTAGGCGATTGTGTACTGTGCTGCACACCGGTGTCATTGTTAGGGCCTCTGATGGCATGATTTTACTTTGTTTGTGAATAGGAAAGATGTGGTATTTATGGACAGGGACACTTACAGGTTAGTCACTTCCCCCATTGTTTCTTTAGAAAGTCTATCAACTTGCAATGTGGAGGCTCTTTTATAGTGTACACTGTACATTGCACGCTGGAATTTCTTATCTACAATACAAAATTAGAATTTTTCAGGTGCCCCAAAAGGCTTTTCTACAATAATACAATTATAATTAATACACTTTCCTAATTCTATTAGTGTTCTTCAGATTTTCAAACTGGAGCTCCATCCCTCTGTATACAAACTGCAATCAGGACAAAAGGAAGGGCTCAGTCTCTATGGTTAGTTTCACAAAAGGCAGTAGGTTTTAAAAATATTAAGATATTTGTGTACATCACACAGTAAAAGACAACCTGAAGATATTAATATTACCTATATACTGTACTGTACTTACAAAAATATTAATATTTTTCCTATAGTCTAAATAGGTACACACTGTATACTGTACATAGACCAGAGATATAAAGTATATAGATATGAATGTAATAACAGTAAATTCTTTGTGTGTTTTAGGGATTTTAAATCGTTGCAGAAGCAAATTTGGTTCCAGGTTGCTCCGGTAAATCACTTAATTTAAAATTGAAGTGTTAAAGCGTAGGACGGAAAGTTGTTTAAATCCTTCATGATGTTCCAAATATGAAACAGCAGTGCAGCAAAAGAATGAGTGTGCAAAATGTATCTGTAAAACGAGAACACTTACTATAATGAAAAGCATTTGAAACCCATGGTATGTGGGATTGCCTTGCATTATCTGCTCTGAATGATAGTGCTCAATAGTGTCACCTAGTCACAGTAATCAAGCCTAATTTCTCACTTCATTGTAATTTGAAGTAGTAATTATGATCATTTGTGCAGCATCAACATCAGGGATCTTTATGGTGTTTGCATGCTTATTATTTGTGTGTTTGTGTAGATTTCCACTGGAGATTAAATTTACTTCTCATAATTCAAGCACCTATTCTTCAAATTATGCTAAGATTGCTCTTGGCTTGCATCCGTGTGTGTGACTGCTCTGTCATAGACCAGCACCCTGTGTTCAACAACCCCTGTGTTAAACTTTGAATTTTGCCAGGATAGATACCAGATCACTACAAATTCAGGCTGATATGCAGCCAGTTGACATGTGTGGATGCAGTTTTTTTTTTTTTTTTTGTGAACCAAGTTCCTGCCGCTGTGTTTAGTGTTGCATCTCTGACCTTTCTCCTTTTCAGTCAGTGGTTCATGAGGCCCACCAGAGACCTCGGTCTGCTGATGCGGCGGCAGGAAGTGTTGCACTTTTTTACTTCACCGCGCAACGCTGACACTCTGAGCACTCTGCAGGGCTGCCTGCGCAACATTAGGAGCATTCCGGTAACCTGCAGGGCTGCCTGCCCCTCCACTGTGTTATGCATTAGTCTGTGTGATTCAGTGAAATCGTTCAGTACATGGCTAAACCTGATACAGATCACAATGTTTTCTGTTTTATAGATATGCAAGAAAATAATAGAACTGGACTGCAAAGTTTGCATTTCTTTGTAATTTTGTTTGCTTTATTAAGCAGTTTACATTTTGTGCTGGATTGTATTGTAGTGTTAGCTGGTATTCAAAATTTTAATGTTAAAAATTTGTGTGAATTAAAGTTCTAAGAAAATCAGTATACTGTGCTTTGTTCTGAACACCATTAATTAGGTTTTTTTGGCTGATTTGGTTATTTTGATGGTTATTTTGATTGTTTTTCTGCTTTCAGACACTACTACAGAGAATGTCCCTCTCTCACACTAAAGTTAGTGACTGGCAGTGTCTTTACAAGGTGAAACTGCTAGTGTTAGATGCACATGCCAATGTCAATGTCTCCATACTGTCAGTGTATTTTGGATATCTACCAGTTGTTGCTCTGTGTTCACTATTTTTATCTCTGTCTTTCTATTTGCAGACAGTGTACAATGCAGTGTGTATTAGAGACACGGTTCGCGCTTTGCCCCAGTCTGTTCAGCTCTTCCGACAGATCAGTGAGAGTTTCACAGACGATCTTTACTACATGGCCTCCCTTATTAGCAAAGTGGTAAGATGCCACACTGTAGATAACAAGAGACAACAGTTAAATTTGTTATTTTCCATCTTTCATCATTTATATCAAGCCTTTAATATATTGTTCTCAAAATATCCCCCTCTCATTTTGTTGGTCACAGTGAATGTTTGTGTTTTGAAATTTTTAACATTGCTGAAAGTATAAGCTTATGTATTATGCAGGTGGATTTTGAAAATAGTTTTGCAGAAAATCGCTTCACAGTCAAGCCCAACGTAGACCCTGAAATTGATGAAAGTAAGCCTAATTCCATTGTTGTCTGACACTTGTTACAAATGGGTCATTTTAATATGCAGTATATACTGTATAAAGTGGTGTTACAAAGAGAGGAAGAAAACTTCAAGTGAAGAAGAATCTATTGTAAACATTCTTCTTGTGTATATTTGAAACTACATATTTTTGATCACCTAACAATGAAACATGAACTTATAAATGTATTATGATTTATTATATTCATTAATAATAATCTAAATATACGAATCATCTGGTATATTTGAGATACCAGATATACAACAATAATTAGATGGTCGTGTACATTTCTGCTTCACTAAAGCCTTTACACGGCCATTTCATTCACATGTATAGCAGACAGTAGTCAGTGAGCCAACGTGATCAGCAGGGCACTCTTGGAATGGCTTGAAGTTTTGGACCACCACAAACTAACAAAAGACCCTAGTTTCTGATATTCACAGACTCATAAAACCCCTGCAGTCACCTGTCACTTCTTCTTCCCTCTATATTTGTGTGCTGCATGCCTAGAGAAGAGAAGGATGATGGGACTGTCCGACTTCCTGACAGAAGTTGCTCGCAAAGAGCTTCAAAACCTGGACTCCCGGATCCCCTCGTGCACCGTCATCTACATCCCCCTGGTCGGACCCGCTTCGGTGGCTGGTGTGGTCCTTATCTTCCTGTAGCAGGACTTGTGGAAGACTAAAGCTTGTGTCTCTCCTCTCTTCAGATAGGATTCCTGCTGTCTGTCCCTCGTCTGCCCACTATGCTGGAGAAAGAGGATTTTGAGATCGAGGGGCTTGATTTCATGGTGAGGCAGCCAGTGTTATGTAAAGCGTCAGTGCAACAGAGACTAGGAGCCGTCCACAGGTGGCTTTTCTCAAACTCACGTATAAGAAGATCTGTATTTATTCCTCTCCCAATCACATTAATTTCAGCCATGATATGAGCTGATTTTACAGTGCTCACAGGGAATGATGAAGAGCTGTCTCAATTTCTTTTTGGGTTTTAGTTCCTGTCTGAAGAACGTCTACATTACCGCAGTGAGAGAACCAAAGAGCTGGATGCAATGCTGGGAGACCTGCACTGTGACATTAGAGGTGCTGTGTGTGTGTGTGTGTGTGTGTGTGTGTGTGTGTGTGTGTGTGTGTGTGTGTGTGTGTGTAAACTCTACAGTCTTGTGATGACTGTTTTTTATTTTTACCTCCTGTGTCATCTTCATGCACCTCTGTCTACAACAGTATTAACACGTGTTCTGTCTTCTTTGAGTCCTGTTCTAAACTCTCTTTCAGTCGCTTGGCTTGTGTGTCACTCTGACTCTGCTCAGAAGTATACAGGTATATCCTTCCCTGCTCTGCTCTAACTGGCTGCAATAGCTGTTGCTGTGGGTGTCCGTGCTTCTCAGTACAGCCACGATTACCTCGCTCTGCTTGTAGTGTAAACTGTGTTCTGCTTCTCCTGTCTTCCTCTCAGACATGGAGACTGCGGTGATGACTCAGTTGCAGACGGCAGTGCTGCAGCGCAGTGCCTGCATGTACACGGTACTGCAGCTGAGCGCGGAGTTGGATTGCCTCATGGCATTGGCCCAGGTGTCCCAAGAGTATGGCTACTGTGCCCCATCATTTTCCCCTCACTGTCAACTCTTTTTCACTCAAGCTAGGTAGAGTATCTGTTAATGCCTTTCAGTGTTTTGGATTGAGTGAATCTGGCCCATCTGCATGTTCCTCACTCTCTCTGACTCTCAGGCACCCCCTGCTGGAGCTCTGCTCCTCTGTGTTTGTACCCAACCCTCTGTCCAGCTCAGAGGAGGACGGAAAGATCAAGGTTTTGACTGGTCCTAATTCTTCAGGAAAAAGCATCTACCTCAAACAGGCAAGGAATGTGCCACAAACATTTGCTGATGTGCACGGCTGAGATGTTATTTGGAAGCAAGCGCATTGTAACTTCATGATTTCAAATGTCAGCATTACCCTCAGTCACTGCTTTATGCTTTCAACAATTTCTGTTTTCAGTTGTGTAATTTGTCCCTTATAGGCTGGTTTGATTGTGTTTATGGCCCTCATTGGATCTGATGTACCGGCGAAGGAGGCAGAGATTGGCTTGATAGATGGCATCTTTACAAGGATGCAAAGCCGCGAGTCTGTGTCTGTGGGGATGAGCACATTCATGATCGATTTAAATCAGGCGAGTCACTGTGGGATTGCCTGCATGCCTAACTGTGTCATTACATGCACATTTTTTATTGACCAGTAACTCTGAGTAACCACCTGCATTCAGCCAGATATATTACCTGTGTCCTTAGTTCATATCTTCAGGTCCAACATTGCTTGTTTGGAGTTGAATGTAAATTGGCCTGTCTTTATCTGACAGATGGCTTACGCTCTGAATAACAGCACAGGAAGCTCTCTGGTGTTGATTGACGAGTTTGGTAAAGGAACAAACACGGTAAGAATTGGATGGAGATGGATGATGGGAAGAGCCTTAGAGGTGCAGTTGTAGCAATGGTGTGCCTGTACTGTGTCCATACTGTGCCCAGGTCGATGGCCTGTCCCTCCTAGCATCCTGCCTCAGCTTTTGGCTGAGGAAGCCCACAGCCGAGTGCCCACACATCCTGCTGGCCACCAACTTCCACAGCCTGCTTCAGCTCGGCCTGCTTCCTCCCTCTCCTCAGCTTTCCTTACTAGTAGGAGATCCTGCAGTCATGTCTTTATCATATAAAATTTGTTAGACGTTCAGAATTCTTTATGGTCTTATTCCTGAAGCTGTGTACATGGTTTCTGGAGTGTTTAAAAAAACCAACCTCTGTTTTTGTGTTCACATTCTCTGCTTAGACTCTGGAAACAGCCATAGATGGGGAAGAGCTAGTCTTTCTATACCAGCTGAAAGAAGGAATTTGTCAGTCCAGTTATGCTGCCAACATAGCTGTACTGGCTGGCCTTCCCAATTCAGTGGTGCAGAGAGGTATTGAGGTAAGGAAGGGTTTAGTTGTTCATGTTGACTAATTAAAATGCTCTGCATTTTTAAACAAAAGAGGCTTTTGTGTACAGGTATCTGAGCTTTACAGAGCAGGAAAGGCCATTAAGCACATTGACAGAGCATCAGCTGAAGATCAAACAAAAAGGTAAACCTACCCAGTGGGTAGTCTGTTTCCCAAATGTGAGACCAGTTGTGTTATTGCTACAAAATGTGTACAATTGTACATCAATAGACAAAGGTAAATTAAATCCAGGCATTTAATTGTGCAATATTGTCAAATAGGGCTATAAAAAAAGTCAGTTCCTTTACCAATTAGGTGTTTGGAAGTTGTACAGAAGTTCCTAAGCCTTGACCTAGATGACCAATCCCTGGATCTGCAGATGTATATGAAGGAAGAGCTACCATCTGCAGGAGAGCTTCTGAGGTGCAACTACACTAGCAATAAAGTCACTACAGCTCATGAAACTGCATGTATGAAGTCACATTGAGACTCAGTAAAACAAAGCTGTCACCATTTGTCTTAAACTCTGCTTTAAGACAGGAAGTCAGTTTGTATCCTTTTCATGCAGTTAGCACTTATGGCAGGGGGTATAAACCAGTCACTCCACTTAGAGTGAAAAAAACAGAACACCTGACCACATTCTGCCACTTGGTGTCATGTGCCAGTCTAGGAGATGAACCTGATGTTTCAGGTTGGGAAGAGGGATACAGAAGACTGCATACACAAAAAACCCCCCCACACTAGCTGCCTTCTGCCTCCATTTAAAGGCAGCATGTCCTAACTCTTTCCTATAGACTAAATGGTACTTACCCTGGTCAGAGGTATGAATATAGAACCATCCCCTTTAAATACTCCCCACACCAAGACCTAATGTCTTAGAAGGGCCCCTTAGTGGAAGGGGGGGGTCATAACACTGACAACCTCCCAGCACTACAGCCAGGGCCCATACAAGCAGTACAGAAGTGCTATATTCAACCCCCCACAACTTTCTGCAAGTAGCAGCACTTTCAGCACATTGACACAGCAAGTCAAGCAATTCTTAAAGTTCTTTATTAGTTCATTCAAATTCAATGCTTACATCTAGTTGCGCAAAAAGAAAAGCTACACCATTCAGTAGTTCCAGGTGGGCAGATACAAGCTTTTAAAGACTTGAATACAACCAGTGAACTACAGCAGTTGATTAAAACAAAAGGTACAACTCACAAAGCAACATACAGAATTGTAACAGGTGCCAGGAAATGGAGGGGAACCATTTGTGCAATTTTAGGAGCACCATTGCATAGGTCTTCATCACAGCATGTTTTGTTCATGGAATAGAGGGTCTTGTTTTTGAAGTATTCAACAGTTGACACTTTGTTACAGTCCTCACTGGCCAGACAGCCCTTCATTTTGATGTCAACAACACCAACTAGGGAACAATAGGCAGGTTAACAGGCATAGTCATCTTATAGTATTAAAAGCCTCAGCACCATCTTACCTGCTTTTCCAGTGCCACTGAAACAGTACTGTCCTGATGTACATGTCATCTCATGGGTGACACACAGGTTCCAGAAGCCAATGTCACACTTGTAGCATCGTAGTGCTTGACCTAGTTTAACAAGTTGAAGGACAAGCTTGAAGCCATAATACTACATGGCACAGAAAGCAAACATAAAAACAGCCATCCATAAAACATACCAACAGCAACACAAAGGACCACCACCGCAATACTAACACCAACCCTGGCCATTTTTGCTTTGCAAGAAACCTTGTTATGGTCTGAATACCTAGAGTACCCTTTTATAAAAGCTTAACTAAGTTCAGCCGCATTAAATTCAGGAAAACCAAATTCCTCACAGCTGTGGTTCATAGCACACATCAACAGGCCAACAATGAGCAGGTGGAAGTAATAAACATAATGGCAAACTCACAGAAGCGAATTCACTTTTTTCATATCTGGAGAAGTAAGTGTTGTGGGATTGACCTTGAGTAATTATAACAATGGTTTCAAGATGTATTTTTCATAAAATTGACATTAAAGAAATTTGTTGACAACTTAATGTGGCACATTGCAAATTAATACATTTCTGGACTTGGTTTCAGCGTTCAATATCATTTACAGAGCAGGTGACCCACCATATATATATATATATATATATATATTTAATAAAACATTTATCAATAGCAGCTGCTGGTGGTTGTGGCCTGGGATCTCAATGTAAAGTATTACAAATTTGAGAAGTAGTGTGCTCTGGATTAGCGACGAGACCTAACACTGTAATGATTTCTTATATGAGTCTCTCCTTCCTGAGTTTTCCAAGCATTAGTATGATATAGCTGTCAGATGCTGATCTTCAAGTGCTTTTGATTTTACGCCAAGTTTCTGTCTGCATTTTAGTATTAACTCTTTATTCATATGATAACATGATTACAAAATAATTCAGTATGGACAGGGGAACTGAGATCAACACAGAAAATTTAAACAAGGTGAAGCATTCCTTTACACTCTATATTTAGATGCTTAGGAGATTCAAGCGCTTCAGAATTTAACTGTGAGTGCACTGTAGGGTGGGTGTGTTTGCAGACAAAGGAACATAACAGCCATGTGGTAGCTGAAGATCTCATTACAAACCCAAGAACATTCATATGGAAGCACCCTCCCTCCTTTTTGCTGCTATAAAAGCCTCCACTCTTTACAGAGAAGGCTTTCCAGTGGGTTTTGAAACATGACAAGAGATTTCTTTCCATTCAGCCACAAGTGCATGAGGGAGGTGAAGTGTTCATTCCAGGCAGTAAGCCCTGGCACCTGTGTTAGTGAGTTGTTGTCCCAACATACTTTATGGACATTCGGATGCATTAAATGCCTTATGGCTCCTGTTCCTTTTGCTAGCTTAAACTGTTAGACCAGAAATGGCAAATTAAGAAAAAAGGCATCATAACAATGGTGAAATCCAATGGGAGGCCAAAAAATATATACAATGCACTCTTACCAAACAAGACAATACGCCTGCTGAGCTAAAGATGACACTCTTGCTTGGGGAACTAATTGCACTCTTAGACATAGACCACAGGTAGACTTGGGAAATTAATACTGAACACACAGGTAAGAACTGAATCAGTTTATTGTCAATTCTGAATTCTGGTCACTGTTACACAACTGGGGGAGGGGAAAAGAAAAAAAAAAACCAATAGCTTTCATATATCATCACAATAATAAAACATTAAAAAGTCCATTCTCCCAATTGAAAAAAATGACACAGAAATACATATGAACAAGTTGCACGGCATTAAAATGAAATTACCCATATTTCACTTTCTTTTCCAATGTATTTTACATAACCTAAACAGGAGTTCCAAGTGTACAGTAGCCAAAAAATATTCCAGAAAAAACGCCCGTTGAAGAGGTACGGAGTTAAGAGAGAACCTGAACCAGTGCACTGTAGCCTATCTGTAATCTACCATCTTGGGTACAAGTGTTCAGTCTTCACCTCACAACAGACCCAGATGCATCTTTACAAATGCCCTTTACAGTGTTACATTATCTATAGAGATTTTTTCAAATAGCTTCTTAAATTTAGGTACAACTGTTTTTTTCTTCTTTATAGTCCTTGTATTCAATGTAGTAAGGCTCAAAATGTATTCTCAAACAGCAAAATATTTAAAACATAGTGATTGGAAACAGCGGACTGAGGACAGATGTAACTACTGTGCCTATGAGGTTTTATTTACTCCACACTAACTGTTGAACAAGGAGACACACAGACATCTGTTTTGGCTGGAGTGTGTCATATTGGTGTACCTGCACATGTGTGTGTGTGCGCGCCCTTGTCACATGATGTATCCACATTCATACATGTCTGTATAATCTGAATTTTAAAATGCATCCTCCAGCGTCCTCTCCACAGGACTCCTAGCGAATCGCTTTGACGGGGCTCTTGAAGCTCGAAGCTGCCTGCAACTGGAGCTGATATGCCATGGGGTGGATCTTGAAACCATAAAGCCTGCAGGGGTTTTATACAGAATTCACAAATTTCACTATAGTGCAAAAGTAGGGATAGAGTAGAGTGAAAATGAGAACGTATGGGTTCACACAATACACAGGCCCCATGAGAGACAAACATGAAACTATTCCAAACAGGCTGCCTCACACCATGACAGACACCATCACACATTACCTACAAGGGCACCGTAATGTTTGGCGTGTGTGTGTATGTGTGGGTGCGTGTTTTAGGCTTTCTGTTCTTCTGAAAAGAACCGCTGGACAAAAGCCAAGCTCACAAAAACAAGCATATTAACATTTTTTAAGTTCAGACTTTGTATTATTTTTTGATTTGTATTATTTTTTCAAAAGCATTTGATCTAAAGCTTTAACATTTTTATAAAAACCCAGACATGAGGACTGAGTCCTCTGTGAATAAACAGTTATCCATAATGGAGGACCGCAAAAAGTTGCACCATAAAAATAATAATAATAATAAAATCAACAACCATAAAAAGGTCAGTGTTTTTATAATTGTGTAAAGACAGCTCACCTGGGCACAAACTGGTTGGCAGGCCTCTTGGGTCGATACTCAGGATGTACCATAAAGAGCATGTGGGGGAATCCTGTGCCAAAGTAGGCCCCGTCAGTGTGGTGGTGCCGGGATGACTTGGGCGTGTACACGTCCATACACTTGGGACAGTAGAGCTTTACCATGGCCTCTCCGGGAATGTCAGACAACCCTGCAGGAAACGGCAACATGTCCAGTGTGCATGTTCTCAGCTGCACACACTGCAGGACAGATACAACGCACCTACAACGACACAGAGACTGATGCACACAGACTGAGCCGGTGTACTGTGATAATGTCTAAGGTAGCCCATCACTTGGGGAAAATGGGATACATTACAATTAAATGGACAGAGGTCTGTTAATGACTGACAGTGCAGGTAACGGAGCTGAAAAACCCTTCACAATGCATTATTACATTTCACACTTGACACACGTTGTATTCATTACTGCAATTTTTTTTGCTTAACTCCAATTCTGCCGCCATCTGACATTTCATTTATAAACTGTAAGATTTAATTATACTAAAATAAAAACAAACTAGGCTTTATAAGAAGGTCTACTGCACAGAAGCCATTACAACATTAAGTAATAAAAGATTATCATATGATAAGTTATATGTACACTTAACGAACAGTGTGTGTGGACTTACCAATAGGTAACATTGGCTGGTTCTCACAGTAAACTCTTGGACAGTAACCAAAGTCACCCTGCTGGTATTTCTCCAGCTTAGCAAAAGAAGCAAAAGAAATAAAAGATAAGGTAGTGCTGTACATTCAGATAAAACATTATGTAACTTCAGTCATTTCAGCAGACAACAAAAGACTGCCATTTTAAGATGCATTTAGCTCAATGCACAAGTAACTGCACATCAGTGTCTCTTAAATGTGCTGAAAAAGACTAAAGGTCTGTTGGTATTTAAGGTGACTTCATGTGGAGGATTTTATTTAATGCAAAATTGAGAAGTGGTAAAAATCTAATTTTTGGATCAGGTAAATAAAGAAACTGAGGTACAGGCTTAAAAGAAGTTTGGACAAGGTAATTTCCTGTTTCTTACTTGGCATTATAGCCCCGTGAGAAGTACGTGTGGATGCAAATTACAACAAAGAAGACCGGGCCGTACCATCTGAGCGATGCCCCTGTTTGTGAGGATGTACCGGGCATGGATGAGTCCATACAGCATTTCAGCAGCTTGCTCAATCAGGTCACTCTGATTGGGATTGTCCTCCAGCTCCTCATCTAACAGAGAAAACACAAACTAAGCTCTAACACAGCAAATAAAAGCACTGCCTGAGAGATTTTAAGGTAGCAAACTGATGATGTTGTACAAACACGTGCACTCAATGTGTCAGCACCCAGACACAACGCAGACACGTCTTCATGCCAAAAACATTTATGAGCTGTGAAATCTGTATAAAGCCAGACTTCTAAACAGGGTGTTACATACACAAGAGCTGGCAGTCAATCTAAACTGCATCATACTCACCAGGTTCAAGGTCTAAAATCATGTCCAGTGCTTGGCGATAGTGGGGAACCTGTTCGTTTAGTCCTGTCAGGTTAAATTTGTCTTGTATGTAGTCTTCATCAACCTGCCAGAAAGAATGGGAGCAAAGGCTGGGTTACCAAGAACACCTACATAAAATACAGAAAATAGCTGCTACTGTTAATCCACATAGATCTGCGAATGCTGTTGCGGGAGCTATTGCAACAATTAAGATTTCTGAATGCTGTCTGAGGACCAGATGGCCGTATCACAAAGCGAGATTAAGGGTTTAACAGGGTTTCTTGGGGCTTACTTCAGAATTTTCCAGTACCACAAATGTTAAATCAGAGTTCCCAGGACAGGAAAAATGCACAGCATAAATTATCATGGAAATATACCTGTGCACACTGCACTGAACACATCAGTGCTACCCCAGATAAAAACCCTAGCATTTCATTACAGCACAGTGACGGAATGAAATTCATTCTGGAATGTAGGATTACAAATTTACCTCACAAAAGAACTCATTTCCCCTCAAACCACAGAACCAGGAGATCCAGGACACCTCTTCGGAGCTGCTCATCTTAGTTTCTGAGGGGGGAGAAAAAAAAAAATCTAACAATTAAGGTGACATCACTGAGCAAACTGAAAAAGGTGACCAGTTTTGATGATGGAAATTACATTTTTATGATTTGCAGAAGTATCTAAAGACAAAATACAAACAGTTCCATGGAGACAGTTGTGTGCACTCAGAAAACCCATCCAATCCAGCTGTATCTTTTCAAACTATGTATCCGAACACTGTTAGTTACTATTCTAAAGAGTAAGCACTAGTTACCATAAAACATCAGAAATTTTCAAAAAGCACTGAAACACCACACTCCTTTTGAAAATCATCATGTGTGTTAATTCTCGCATCTACACCTTTTCGTTCCCCCACGTCAATATCAATACACTCAAAAAATAAAACTATGCCCCAGGAAAAAAAAGATTCGTTATTCTATTTTTAACCGGGTACCTAGCTGAGAGTACTTACCTGCAAAAGTAGAGAGGCGCTAGACAAAACAGAGAGATGAAAATTAAGTGCATGCACCTAGCACTAGCCAGTAATAATTAGAGGAAATTCAAGGCAGTATGTTTCCGTACGTGCATCTTGTTAATAACTGAATCCAACAATGGACGTGTTGTTATCAATATGAGTTGATAACTTGGCAAGCTACCTCTGTCTAGGCCGCGAGAATGAACACAGAAAGATGAGAAACGATCACTGCTCACATTTTAAAAATTCAGACAAGGTGTCGTACTAATGTCTACATGGTTACTGACGTAAGGTACAAATATAAATCACTTACCTTTTTAGTGTTAGTACGTCTGTGACACGAGCTAGCTACACCCAGTGTAGCCGCTTTGCGGGGAATAAATTACACGTCGCCTTTCTTCCGGTACTACTAAAACTTCCAAATGGGAAGAAAAAAAAAAAATCGCTTTACAACGAAATGACGTCAAAAATATGAGACCACATAATGGTCGTAAACAACGCAATGACGTCAAAAATATGAGACCACAAAACGGTCGTATACAAAGATCGTTTTGTTGTTGATGTAAAAAAATGTTCCTAGCATTCCATAGATCTTTTTCTCTTGTTTGTTTAATGTTTCTATTTTTAAATATCATGTTCTATGTAAATGTTTATAACTTTGAGATTTGTATTCATGACAAATATTATCCATCCATCCATTATCTTAACCGCTTATTCCTGGTGAGGGTCACGGGGAAACCTGGAGCCCATCCCAG
>JABJVR010000106.1:8345204-8356840 GCA_025773905.1 Chitala chitala | reverse complement strand
GTGGCACTGACAGAGACAGGAGGCAGAGTTGGAGGTAGCAGAGTTGAAGATGCTAAAGTTTTCTTTGGGATTGACAAGATTGGACAGGATTAAAAATTAGCATATTAGGGGGACAGGACAGGTAGGACGGTTTGGAGACAGAGTGAGAGAGGGGAGACTTAGATGGTTTGGACACGTGCAGTTGAGGGATACAGAGTATATAGGGAAAAGAATATGACAAGAACATACATACCAAGATGAGCTAAAAGAGGGAGTGAGAAAGAGCTAATTAGACACATTCACTACATTTTTTGTAAAAGTTGTCAACATGGAACATAATGCTTTGTGTTGCAGTACTAAAAGCACATCATGCATGAGACATTTTACAAGGAAAAAGTTACATTACTGATGATTGGGCTGTTATTTTGTAATGTACAGGAACAGGCCTTATATTTCCTATAAACTGTACAGAATAAGGGCTCCACTTTTATTTCATTTCCACATGTTAAAGTATGACTAAATTAAATCCTAATATTCATTAAAATTTGTATGCATTATTGCCTGCTGGTAGCAGCCCTGTTGATTCACAACAGCAGACAAACACATTACACAGTCCTCAAGATGTGTGCTCAGATATGAGAAACAAATCAGTTGTGTAAAATAAACACTACAAAATGAATGCATAAAAGTCACCCTGTATTTAATATAAGCTTTTCTGTTATGTAGTTTTTCTTTGCTTTGGTAGTCATTTTGAAAACACAACTGACCCTGTGAAGAACTGGCTGTCTCTTAGTATTCAATCAGTGAAATAAAATTAAAAAGAACACATTCAGCTTCAGTGTAAAACAGCATTGTTTTTGAATGAGACATGAAATTATCTTTTTTAGCAATACTGACTTCATTGCATAATTTTATTGTAACATAAAAATAAATTTTCATCCACCAACTGTAATGCAGATGCTCAATGTACACTGGTAAAGTTATAATATTCTACTATTTGGTAAGAGAATTTAGCAGGACAGTTTCCCACAAAATATTGGCTTTTACTATATATTAAAGCAATATCACATGAGAGGGAGTGCTGTTATACTGAGTATCAGTATGGCTGTGATGTAGCCATATGCATGACACTGCAGGCCACAGGTTAACAATAGTAAGCGACAAAAGATTATAATTTGATTTTTATTTAATCATTTATGTGGCTGTTGCTAAAGAACAGAAACATTAATGATATTTGTGCACATTAGCTTACTGTACACAATACAGTACCAGTGTTTAAATACTATGCTGTTTGCTTTACTGTGTTAGCTTTATTTCTGCTCTTGTCCAATTTCTCAAGCTTGCCTGATGTCATATAAGCACACCAGGAGATTTGCACAAAAGTGTCCTGACCTTTTCTATTCTCCTCCATCTCTACTGGCTAGTGACTGATAGTGTAATTAGTGAATGATTAGAACACCTGTGAAGTGGAATGATACTTATACTTATTGTTAACTGTCCCAGTGCCATTATATATATTCATTGTTAATAACAATGAATTTTATGTATAATGTAAAGCCCCCTTTACATTATGGTATACTAATAGGTGTGGGCAAACATCACTTGTTGCTATGGCAGGAAATCTGTGAATGTACAAGAAAATATAGTGAATCCACACTCTCCAGCGTGACTTCACTGCTGAGTATTCATCCCTCATCATCCTGGCAGAAATTTTAAACAAATAAATTTTTATTTACAATAATAATAATAAATAAAATACAACAATGAATAAAATACAATACAAACATTAATAATAAATTACAGCAAAAGGATTATAAACACACAAATGCAATAATGCAGTACAGTAGAACAGCCACATTTTGAAACCCTAATATAAATATGTCGCCATGCCAACTCGAACATTTAGACATTATAGAATAAGTGTGGGTGCGCCTGATGAGAATAAACAGTTAAAAGTAACCTTTAAATACTCCAAATGGCTAAAAACAAGTTTTAAAAAGCAAAGTGATCCAAACCTTGTGAAGCACTAAAGGACACGCCCCACAAAAACCTCCAACACCCTTGAGACGAGGTTGTGTAAAACTGTTTGTCTTTACCTTGTAACAAAAGCTACAACCCAGACTTGTTCGCTGTGACAGGTTGTCATCCTGTCCAGAGATTCCCTGCCTTGTGCCCCGAGCTGCCTGGGATTGGCTCCAGGCCCCTGCATGACCCCGAATACGACAAGCAATATGGAACATGGATGGATGTATGGATGTATGGACAAACTGTGGTACAGCAGGAAGCATTATGATGCTTTTCAACCAGCACACTTTGTGTTGTATCATGCTGCACTTGTGTGCTGCTCCACTGAGCTTTAACTCACCCTGCACAGTGCCACACACACAACCATTTCAGTTTACATTCAATTGTCAATGTAGGAATGACCATATTTGAATACCTACTTTGCACAGGGCATCTATATTCAATAAATTAACAGGAGTTTGTTCTGATAGTAAAATGGGCAATGCTGTACAACTGTTATTTACTGTTACAGTTTATATATACTCTTATAACCAAACTGGAACCATGTTGGAATTACATGCCCTTTTCCTGAGAAAAGGGCATGTAATTTGCATATATGCCAGAGTGGGGGAGATGAGAGGCATGAGTTGACCCCTCCCCCCCCCCCCGGTGGATTCTCTGGGCATCCCAAGCATCATCAGCTCTACTTCTTCATTGTTACAATGTTAAATGCTGTTTATTTATCCATTGTGTTATTGCTAATTGAACTTTTTACCTTTCTAGTTGATTTGATCCTATCCTGCTAAACTGAATTTTGTGCACTTTTGACTATAGCACAGCACTTACTGTCAGCTAGATTCACAGAGAATTTCTTACCTCATTTTTAATATGTACTTACTCATTTGGAACTATCTTGTTCATCTGCTAAATGAATAAATGTAAATGAATAAATGCAGTAAGCCTGATTAGTCTGAGTCCAGGGGTTTACTGGTCCCTGTGGGACACTTTGGTGCCAACTACTCAGGGCTGCCAGGGCTGGGGTGACTGCCACAGGTTGGGTAATTTCGTCTGATTGGTGATATCCCCAACAAACTCCAGGGGCCCTGGAGAATTAGTATTCCCACTTTTTTGGTTGCCTTGAGCAGGTTTTTGTTTGTTGTGTATAAACAGTTATTACTGGGCCTGCAGGCTGCTGTTAGCTCTGTGGCTCTGGCACTACAGGACTGGAGAAGTAACTGCAGCCACTGTTTTGGCTTTTGTGGCTTCTTCACTGACCACACCTTGTGTTTTATTTTTATTCTTTTAGTTCCCCCAAGTAGGGCTGTGTCAGCTTTCTCTGTAAGTCTTTCTCATGTAGTCTGAGTTTCAGTTCCTCACTGTGATACTTGAAGAAAAAAATTACAGAAATATATAACAGAAAAAAATTGTTGACAGTATTATGTTGTCTTCAAGCAGGCTGGCTGTTCTCTTGGATGAGGCTATATCTCTGAGCCACATCTCTGGCATGATTGTCAGTTTAAAAGCCTTTATAAATGGAGCTCCTGGTTGAATTAGTGTCAAAAGGCAGAAGCTATAGAGGAAGCTGAGCTCATAAGTCCAGAGAATTTGTAGTTTTAAATACAAGATGAGCGGCCAACGGTTTCCATAATGCAAAGGCTGCGTGGAGGTCAAATGAAGCACTGAACAGACTTTGAAAATGCTAGAGGAAGACTATACAAGAAATGGCAAAGAGAGGCAAATTTACAGAGGCCTGGAAAATTGTATGTAAAGCAAAGAATTTTCATATGACTTTGTACTCGTGTAATACGCTGTCTGAACATGCTCTCAGCAGCTCCAGGGTCATTCAATCATGCTTTCAATAGCAGAACAGCTTCTGAAGCGCATCATTTGAGTGCTGGCATCATTCAAAGATTCCCCAGGAGCGAAATTGGAGGAGACGTTGATAGTTCAAGCTTCAGGAAATTTTGGATTGGTTTTCCTGGAGTCAAATACAAAACACACAGTCAATGCAAAGTGCTTCCAACAAAGCCTTATGAACAACATGGAGAAGAGCATTTCATTTGTTTCATGACCTCAGCATTCTGGACACATGCAGCTGGCCATCAGCACCTGGCAGATGGTAGGGTGAATCCCAAGTGGAACAACTATCCAGGTGGTTCAGTCTTTATGAAAACGAAGCAGTTAATGGCATGAGGGATTTCCTTGAGCACCATACAGGGAGCCTGAAAGCCTAAAATCGCTCATACAAAGAAAGGGGTTTCAGTCTTGTGAACAATGTATGTACTGACCAGAGATCGTAAACCTTAAATTACTTACATTACACAATATTGTTGTGTAATGTAAGTAATTTGATAATGATCAGTACCTCTGGCATGTCTTTTTGATCTAAGGAAGTACATTATGGAGATAAGTAAATGTATAATTTGCCTCCTTTCCTCTTTATAATATTCCTCTGTCATGCATGTCATGATTTAGAAGAGCTATCATGATAAACCCCCAAATGAAGCTCTCCATTGACTGTCAAAACAATGAATGACTCTCTTCTCCAGCCAGGTGAAAACAGCAGAGATGGTGATGATCACTAAAGCTGTAGAAAGTCAGTCCAAAATGTTTAAATCCCATCTATCAATACCACTGGTTGCTAAAGTCTGGTGTTGGTTATAATAAATTATTGACAACACACATACAATCTGTCAGAATGCTCTCAGCTGTATGCATTTGAGATTGTAGTAATTTTGGGGGGTGTCACTCGAAGATGGGTTTGATCCAGGCTGTGAGGTAATCATTACAGTAAACCCCCACAAAAAAGTAGACTACACCACTGGTGTATACTCTACCGTGTCCATGAGCCTATAGATAACATTGATTTGACATGTCGGTACACACCAAATAAAGGAATCAAACTAATGTATATATTTAAAACATGAATCACTGCTGCCATCTAGTGGAAACAACTCTAAACTTCATTTGTGGTAACTTTCGATTCAAAATCATTAATACAAAAATAAATGATTTCCTTACTCTGAAGTAAGTAAACACAAAAAGGTAAATGCCACTTCTTTAAAAAGTTACCTTGCTGGCTTATGTTTAAGGATAGCTCCATTATTGCGCTTAAACAAGAAGCAGTGAAGAGGGTGAACTCCACTGGTTAATGTGATTGTAAGTAAAGCCTGGATTTGATAGAGTAAATGCGTAACGACGAGCAAGTCCATTGACTACAACACTAACAAATTTGAAATCAGTATTGTAACACACCGAGCGAGCAGGTGGGTTTTGAACCTGAGTCATTGCTGCCTATGCAGTTTGTCAGACAAGAGGATTAGCCCACTGAGCCAAAAACTTATATCTCTAGCTCTGGGCAGAGGCACTGCAATAGGACAGGCAAGGCAGGCAATTGCCTGGGGCTCCAAGCTGGGAGGGGGCCTTTGAGGTTAGTCAGGTGCATAATACATATTGCAATGACAAATCTGCAGAAACCCCTTTGAAGCATTTGCCTATAGGGCCTCCAGAGTGTCTAGAATCACCCCCAGATCTGAGAACTAATTCAATTCTTGCTCTGACCCTGGGGGTGACATTGACAAAAAAGCCAACCTGCTGCCACATGCTGTGATTCCTACAATATAGTAGCTCCCCTATTACATTTTACAAAGTACTGGGAAATTAATATTGAACTTTAAATTGATACATTTAAAGGAGGGGAGTGTAAATGACCCAAACAAAAATAATTAAGTGCAAATCCAAGTTTTTAAACTTAGTGGATCCTGAAACCTTAACTAGTTTTAAAACGCTTTTTCAATATTTAGTAATGCAGTGTCCTGTACTAGTGCAGATGTTTTCAGTATTTAGTAATGCAGTGTCCTGTACTAGTGCAGATGTTTTCAGTATTTAGTAATGCAGTGTCCTGTACTAGTGCAGATGTTCTGACTTCAGCCTCTACGTGTGGCTCTCACAGCAACACTACAGTCTGACTGTTTCTGAGCTCCTTGTCAGTAAAGTCAATTAGGGCAGTAAAGTCAATTAGTCATTAAATTACATCCTCCAAATATTTATAATTTAAGTAACTGAGAGGTTAGCCACCCCACACACAAAGCACAACAGGCCAAGCCAGTTTAAAGATGTTTTAATATGTACACTTTTCTGAAATGAAAGGTATGTTTCTGAAACTGGTCATGAACAGGAGTTTGACAGTGCTCTGCAGGATATGTTTATAAACAGTTAAAAAAAAAAAAACAGGAGAGATCACAGAACACATCATGATGTCACGATGTGGCAGGGCTCAACTGAAGCATGGGAAAATTTGATTTTTGAAACATGCTTTTGACCTGTACAAATGCAAAAATATTTACAGTGTGAAAATCTCTCCACTCAAGCTACCTGTCAAAAGCAGCCCTTTACCACACACAGCCTTCCATGTTTGATCCTCCTTTCCCTTGATTGCAAATTCCTCAAACTGACGGAAAGACTAAAACACCAGGTAGAGATGCTCCGATCACATTTTTGTACCGATGCCGATAATCAATCCTATTGTGTCGGAACTGCCACTTTCCATACCGATGCCGACTGTTAAACGGGTGTTCTGTCAAATGGCAGTAATGTGGCTCCCAATAAAAGCCAGTTTGGACTTAAAGCACTTGGTGTCCTGAAAGCCCACATTGGCTTTCATTCACTGTTGGCCACATTACTGCCTTTGAGTGAAGCTCCACGTGAAATTTTACCGCACCATCAAGTCACGGCAACGTTAGTGAAACCTGCGTTTTTAAATCAAAACATATACCATGCAAGTTAATAGCAGAATAACATTAATGAACTGAATTCAGTGTAGCAGCTTGTGTTCAGTGGCAATATACTATTTTCTACTAAATGAAATGGTGAAAACAAATACATGCTTAAAAGGTATTTAAGGCTATGTATGGTTAAAAAAAAAAACCCCATAGTTTCTCAAATGCAAAAAGCCAGAGGCGGGAAATAGGATCATGCAGACACTGTCCACACACAATGAGCTCACTGGAGGTGTCTGAGTGTTTGCATCCCACTCTGATTAGTACACTACTCACCCACACTCCAATCACTATTTCTCTGCCTTTATGAAAAAGCATTATAATGGTTTTGATTAAAAGGGAGATGCATTTTTCTGCATGATGGAAATCTCCAAATGTGAGTTTAGATGGTAAAATATCTGACATTCCCCTTTTATTAACGAGACAAATTATTTTCTATGAGAATAAAATAAGACAATGAAAACTAAAGGTGTTTCGAAAGAGTGACACTGGTTTTTCTAGATAAGTTTGTTCAGTACTCATCACTTGTTTTGTATGACAATGTACTTTTGAACCAAGATTATAACATCTTTGGCACAGGTTCATATATTAGCAACTAGTTCACACGTGATGTTGGTGCAAAGGGGAATCACTATGGAAACGTCTGAAACTGATGTTGTTCCCAGACCATCCACAAAACCAGCATTTAACATTTGTGAAATTCGAGGCTGCCGATCAAGTAATTAAGACTGACAATAGGCGGGTTAAAATTGGCTGCTGATTGGTCGGGGCATCTCTAGCACCAGGTTTAATGACCTTTCATCTGGACCAGTCTTCATCTCCTCTCAGGGAGAATGGAGCCTGGACACGTCACAGGCTGAACAGTGACAGGTTTTATACAAACTGTCTGCGTTGGTTTAAACCCCTTAACCACATGTGCCTGTGCATGAGACACAACAAGGGAGCCGAACTTAAAGCCTGTGCTACTGAGTCAGGCCAGAGCGAAGGCAGTGGGAAGCTTATTAAATGAAGTCTTGTTTCTATGCAACAGCACAGAGCTATCAGTTTCCATACAGACTAACCTGAATCTGGGGAAAAGAGAACATAAGAATGTCATTCATACAAAAAGAAAATCTGCAAAGAAATAAAATGGAACGTTCTTTCCTTCTTCACTCTCCCTCTTTGGGAATTCTCTTTAAATTCTTCTTTATAAAAGATAGCAATATACATATATATACATATATTTACACAGCATGGAGATGAAAACAGAATACGTCTGACGTAGACATTGACTTTGTCAGTGCTCCTATTCCAGGACCCTTTCTTCAGACAGACATTTGGGACGGCCCACTTGCACCTGTGTTCCCTACAGGACAGATGATTGGGTCAGTGCTGCAAGAGAGGAAGCGCTGCACTCCTCCCTTCAGTCCCAGGATCCACCAGCTGATTTGCACTGTAGACCTGCCCAGTGAGCTCTGGAGCACCCAGCTGTGAGGCTGTCTCTCTACCACTGTAGTCCTGTTCACTTCTACAACTGCAGCTCAGCTGGAGTCAGAGTCGCTGGTGTCAGACGAAGAGGAGGAGGAAGAAGAGGACGATGAATCTGAGCTTGAGCTGCTGGCACTGAGGCGCGAGACCAAGGCGTGGGGCTCCGCTCCGCTGGGCTTCTCTGCTGGAAAGGAGTTAAAACACATACATTAAACGACAGAGGATGACACAATCGACACATGCAACCACTAAAATAGTACATGCTTTCCATCGCATCGCCAACAGTTCAACTGAATAATCAATCAGCACATCCTAAATTCTCATAGTGGTTTCATTATAATTTCACTGTTGTCTCATAGACCTGATGGCCAAAACAGGCTTGACAGAGTTCACAAGTTTGCAGTGGGACTAATACTGATTTAAGTCTCACCCAGAGACTGGAAAACAGCCTCACCCTTGTTCCTCTGGGGCTTCTTGGCAGAGTTGAGCTGGCCGCTGACATCCTGCAGCCTCCTCTCCAGTTCCCTCTTTTTCTCCAGAGCCAGCTCCTCCCGTGACTTTCCACTTCCTGTCTTCTTCATCACTGTAGCAGGAGTTGTTGTTCCAGGGTTAACAGGGCACCATGTTCATGCACACACATACTGCTCACCTTCACCCAAACAGTGTGCTCAGGTGCACTAAACTCCAGCAGACAAGCAGAAATGTGTGCTTTGACAAAGCTCCATGTTTTAATGAAATTACTACCCTCCACAGCATCTATTTACCCAGCAAACACATTTAAATACAATAAACAAGGTTGCTTGTTATGCTTTATACATGCATTTATTATTTTTAAACTACCTTTAAACTACTAAGTTGAAAGTATATGATCATCAAAAATTGTTTCTGTACAATAACTGGACAATTCAAATTCAGTGAAGGTTCTCTGTGACTATGACTATAGGTCCAGAGTCATCTTGGGTCACCATGACGACCCATCCTCACCATAGGGCTTACGGGGTTTCTTGCGCAGGCAGGTCATGACGTAACGCTCCAGCTCACGCAGCGTGGATGGCTTGAGCGTCTCAAAGTCGATCTCGATCTCCTCGGGGTTGGAGTTCCGCAGCGACGGCTCGCGTGACTGGATGATGTGCACGACGCGGCCCAGCTTCTCGCCCGGAAGCTTGTTGATGTCCAGGCTCAGCTGACGCTTCTCGTCATAGCTCATGGGCCTCCCTTCCTCCTCTTCCTCAGAGTCATAGTGGGGTAACAGCGAGGACGGTGCTGCTGCAACTACATGGGGTCCTCCACCAGACTGAGACTTCTTTGAAGGTCTTTTGGGGGGAAGGAAAATACATTTTTTACCACAGGAGCACCAAGAAACAGCAAGTCAGAACAACTATGAAAATAACTGCAGATGAAATACGAAGCCTGAGATCAGACTCACTTGTTCTTACTGCTCTTCTTCCCGCCGCCCTTCTTGCCCTGCGTCGAGCTGGGAGTCGTCCTGCTGGACTTTGTTTTAGGGAGTTTAGCTGGCCTCTCCCCATAATCACCAGCAGAACCGCGGCCTCCTCTGTGCTTCTCCGGCTTCCTCCTCTTCTTCTTCTCCTTCTTCTCCCTCTTCTTCTTGGGCTTGGAGATAGGTCCCTGGGACAACGCGGCCAGTTGCTCGTGGACAGCTCTCAGCTGTGACAGAAATCCAAAATGGCCATTAGCAACCCAGTCACTGACTGCTTTAACCACAAAAGGACCTGAAGGAGTGAAGCAAAACCATTCAGGCCACTGTTTACACTGTTACCTCACATAACGAGCTTCATTTACTGCAGCATTACCACTGTGTGGTACAAGTGATGTATTGGGAGAACATCCATTTATTACGTCCTGTAAATTCATTCCCATGCCAAAATAATTTGACGTTTTTAAACATACAAAGCAGCAAACTCCACCTCTAAAACCTTAGCAACATATCAAAGATGATAAACAGCTAAATTTTACTAGGAGCAGAAACAGTAACATCATTCCTCCTTTGTTTTTGGAGAGGACAAATAGACATCTCAGTGTACTGAAATGTCTACTGAATGTGTTTCACATGGTCATGTTCCCATACACAGGTCCAAAGTCTAAGATTTCCCTCTAAGCATCTCATCAGATGTACCAGCATCAGAGTGAGCTAATGAGTGTGTGTGACAGACATGTGACAGTGCGGTCAGCAGTGTCCGTGCGAGTGACAGGGTGCGACAGACAGGTGACAGTGCGGTCAGCAGTGTCCGTGCGAGTGACAGGGTGCGACAGACATGTGACAGTGCGGTCAGCAGTGTCCGTGCGAGTGACAGGGTGCGACAGACATGTGACAGTGCGGTCAGCAGTGTCCGTGCGAGTGACAGGGTGTGACAGACATGTGACAGTGCCAGTGACAGGGTGTGAGGAAGGAGGCCGTCAGTCTACCTGCGTACACACCTGGTCCTGCAGCTCGGCCAGCCGCTGCGCCCTCTCCTCCTCGCTGTCCGAGCTGGGGCTGCTCTCGCTGTCGCTGCTGAACTCGCTCTCCGAGGACGAGGATGACGAAGAGGAAGATGATGAAGAGGAAGAGGAGTGCTCTCCCAGCAGCCCGCTTCCTCCTCCCAAAGAGAGAGGGGTCGTCTCCTCCACAGGTTCGTCTGGCATCTTGGCAAATCGGAACTCAAACACGTCCTGAAAAAAGAACAAGCAGGTTTAAAATCCAGCTGTACTGCATTACAGGACTGCAGGATTTATGGAACAGAAAATACTACCCTAACCAGGCATCCTCTGTGATTCATATTTTGTCATATTTTATGGTACACATAAATACAAATATCTTAACTTCGAAGGACTAAACTTCTCCCGATTTTTGTAGTAAGAACTCTGCGTTTATGCTGAAATGGGAATTTTTAATAACATATACAGTATTATCAAGAATCACCATATGTCCATACCACGCGTGTATAGTTACACTTTTACTGAAACGGGTGCAGAGCATTTCGGCATATCCTGGGGTACTCCAAAACGTCTAACATGAGTTTATAAGATGAAACAACAATATCTAAAAACCTGATAAGTATCAAAGTTCATTTATTACATCCTCTCCTATTACACATTTTGTAATATTCAAATATTAATAGCAAAAATCTGTATGTATCGTGGTATCCAGTATTTTTATAATTTTAAATGTAACAATGTTATCCTCAGTACCAGCATACAGCCAAGGTAAGGCTGTACAATTTCTCTGCAGGTGTAAAGGAGCAGGCTTAAGTGGCCAAAAAGAGATTCCTGGAGAAAGGTTAGGGTTAGAGTAATGTAATCACTGAGTGTGAAGGTCTACCTGGAGCAGGGTTAGGGTTAGAGTAATGTAATCACTGAGTGTGAAGGTCTACCTGGAGCAGGGTTAGGGTTAGAGTAATGTAATCA
>JABJVR010000106.1:8325265-8345104 GCA_025773905.1 Chitala chitala | reverse complement strand
GAAGGTCTACCTGGAGCAGGGTTAGGGTTAGAGTAATGTAATCACTGAGTGAGAAGGTCTACCTGGAGCAGGGTTAGGGTTAGAGTAATGTAATCACTGAGTGAGAAGGTCTACCTGGAGCAGGGTTAGGGTTAGAGTAATTAAATCACTGAGTGAGAAGGTCTACCTGGAGCAGGGTTAGGGTTAGTGTAATGTAGTCACTGAGTGTGAAGGTCTACCTGGAGCAGGGTTAGGGTTAGAGTAATTAAATCACTGAGTGTGAAGGTCTACCTGGAGCAGGGTTAGGGTTAGAGTAATGTAATCACTGAGTGTGAAGATCTACCTGTAGCTTTCGCGCCATGGCCACCACATCATGCTCAGGGGGGTTGTACTTGTAGCAGTTGGAGTACATGAGCCTGACGTCTGCTGCAAACTGCTGAGCGTCCTTGTACTCTCTGCAGTCCATTTTCCTCTAAGAGTGAAGGACAGAAACACAACCTTATTAGTCCATCAGGGAGGCTGTGCTGCACCACAGCAGACCAGACGGTTTGCTCAAATGATTAGACCTTACCCAGCTCTGACAGCCATGGCACAGATATCACAACATCAGGACGAAGTTCTTTAAATGGGACATTTGGTACTTAAAAAAAACTGACTCTGTAACTTAAGTGGCTGGAACATAAATGAATGAATTTCACTTTTAAAATGGCTGCTTCAAGCACTGGATATCATAAAACAAGTGAATGAGACAAGCCAAAGACTCCCTCGATCCTGCAGCTCAGCTGAACAGAGACGCTAAAAATAAAAAAAAATAAAAGCGAACAGTTACCTTATACAGATACTGCTATAGTGACCTTTAACTGCTGTGAAGCCATGATTCTGGTCACGAGCAGAAACATGTCTGACCATGGGGCTGAAGGCCACAGGCTCTGACCCACCTTGATGGTGCTCAGGTCCATGGGGTGCTTGATGATGTCGTGGTAGTCGTGCAGGCCCAGGGCCGAGGCGTCCACAGGCTTGTAGAAGGGCCAGGCATATGCTGCGTGCTTCTTGGACAGCAGCTCCTTCAGCACGCCGCTGCAGTAGCGCAGCTGAACGCTCAGCTTCCCGCGCCGCGACGGCTGGTGCTGCATCGAGTCGGGTAGGTCCTTCCTGGGGGGCTTGATTGGACGTCCGCCCTCACGTCGTCGTCCCGGTGTCTTGCTCGTTATTGTGGGCTGCAAGTGGACTAGGCCTGACTTTGAATCGGCAAAGGTGCCCACAGCAGCCATGCCCAGACCCATGCCCTTGCCCATGCCACCCAGCCTGAGGCCTGGCGTTAGTGGGACAGTACTGGGAGTCGTGGTGTCTGCTTTACGCTTCACTCCCTTCTTCTGCAGGGGCAGAATCAGAGGGTCAGGTTAACACAGAGTAACAGCATCATCACAAAAGAAAATACAGGATCACCACCAAAACACAGCAGAAGAGCGAAATCAGAAGTATCATTAATTATATTACAGGAAAACAAACTTGTTGACATTTTCAACTCCAACAGCACAAAAAAAAATCAGTTGCACCTGTAACAGCATATATAAATGGATTTGTGAAAAACTACAAATAGTAATCTCCTTGGCACTGACCCCAAGAATGACTCAGGCTTGGAATTTTATGTAAAAACAGAAGTTAACCCAAAGTAATGTTTGAAAAATGTTCTGCTGCCATCTAGTGGATTAAATCAGGCAAGACAGTGCACAAAGATGCTTTTAATCTTCCAACCGCAACACCAATGACTGTTTCACAACATATCACAAAACATGTACTCCGCATCAATACAGCAGTGGACAGTAAATATACCTCTCCTTTTGGTATTAACATGTTTCTGTTTATGTTTTTTCAACATTTCTCCAGGGGTAAACATAATGCTCCAAGGGTTATAAGGTACACACAATGGCAGCAGTACCTTGGCAGTGGGCTGCGTGGGGGGGTGGCTGAGTATGGAAGGTGAGCTGAGGGGCGTGGGCGGCAGACTCTTGGCCAGCAGGGTCTGTGGGGGAGTAGACAGCAGCGAGTCGGGGGTGTCGGGGGTGGGAGGTGAGTACACTGACTGTGTCTGGGAGGACACTGCAGGAACCTGGTGAGCCATCGTCACGCCCCCTGACACTGGCAGAGAAATGACCCGAGTCACACAGAGACCAAGAGATCACAGCAGATCAGTTCACACTTCAATACGAAATTATTCAACATGCCTTCTCAGCTTCACCGGTCTTCCTGTTTCTCAGTGTTTAGGAAATCCCTTCAGACTCCCCTTTAAAAATTTGATTTCAATGTTTGATTCTTAATTATAAACTGGACTATGAATTTAATTAAAATTTTTTACTTTGATAGTACTTTATTAATCCCAGCGGGAAATTCCTTCTCTGCATTTAACCCATCCCCTGAGGGGAGCAGAAGGCAGCCAGCCACATGTGGCGTCTGGGGAGTTAACATTGAGTGTCTTGCTCAAGGACCAACCTGGCTGTGCTGGGATTTGAACCGGCGGGAGACTTCCGCATCCCTGCCTGATGTTCTACCCATTGAATAATTAATAATTAAGTGGTCTAGTGGCTCAATGAGTTATTGGCTGGTTACTTGCTATTTTGCTTATTTGCAAAGATACAAACATATATCTCTATATAAAACAGAAGGATCAGAGTGGCACCTTGGCCTTGGTACTAGGGCACCAGGACTCACCAGCAGCCTTGCGGCCTTTGCCCGCCTTTGCCGGCTTGCCAGGTTTACCCCTAGGAGCTGGTGGGGCCAGTTCTATCTCCTCCTGGGGCATTTGGGCGACCTTCTGCAGGAAAGCCTTCTCCAATGACTGTGCCATCAACACGATGTCATCTGTGGGCTGCAAGGAGACAGCAGTTGTTTTCAGTGTCCTTCCAGCCCGTATGCCACAGCTCAGAATCGAGCCCAACGGAGCACGAGAACAGACCTTGTTGTAGATGTAGCAGTTGGTGAACATGGAGTTGAAGTCCTGCAAGCACTCACTGGCGCTGCGGTAGTAGTTGTTCTCCAGACGCCTCTTGATGGTCCCCATGTCCATTGGATTTTTGATGATCTTGTGGTAGTCCTGAAAACAGGGAGGTTAAAAAAAACAACTCTAATGATATACTGGAACTTTTACAACTAGACACGACTTTACAGCACAGGACATCCAAGCAGTACTCACGGGCAGGTTGAGCCGCACAGCGTCCACGGGCTCGTGAAAGGGCCAGGCAAAGTGATGCCTCCACAGAACCTTCACCATGGCCTTCTTGAGGAACTGCAGCTGGTTGGTGAGACGACCTTGCCGGGTTGGGTCCTTCACCAGGGGGTGGAGCAGCTGGGCTGGTGCAGAGGGCGGAGCGTGAGGGAGAGTAGGGCTCTCGAACCCCTCAAAGAGCTGTGACGGCTTTCGAATCCGCTTTCCGGGACCGGACGCAGTTTGCTCCATGCCGCTGTTTCCTGGTATCCCCACGGCCCCGCCCACAGAACTGCTGCCATCTGACATCAGCCTTTAAAACAAAAATGGATAAAAAGTGGGGAAAAGTTAAAACTAAATGTGGAAAATGTCAATTTGAATGTGACACATGGAAACATAACACACAAACTGGACAAATCAGTGAAACACATCAGCACTGACTTTCAATGTCTTCAACACACCAAACTGAGTTGTAGGCAACATTACACGGAACACAAACTTGTCACTTTTCAATAGACGCTTACAACATACTCAACAGTGATCAGCAGGATTTTGAGTCATACGCCTAACATGCATATTCAGTGCTGCGTGTAAGGATGGCGTAACAGCCGAAAGCCGATGCGGTCTTGACAGGAATGCCTGACACAGTGGCTGAAGTGCAGCCAAACTGTAAAAACGTTAATAATCCACAAACACGAATTTACGGGCAGACTACTTAGAAAAGCAATGTAACAACCGCTCTCATAAATGCATGTCCCTAGAGTAGGCCAAACTATTGATTTAATATACTATAACAAATACTATCATTAAAATTCAAATACACCCTTTTTATCTGAAAAAACAATACAGTAATTATATACCTTGCCTCATTCTTTCACAAATGAGATTCTACCCTTTTCATCTTGGAATCTGTACTTGCCCTGACATCACAGAACACTGCACAGACAGAACATTGTCCTTTTCAAAAGAAAAGTTAACATTACAGACTGTTGTTTCTACATTCTGGTAAACACAACCCTCAGAAAAAAAAATATCTACAATGAGAGAGGCAGAACTGCTGAGTGGCTGTTACACTTCTAACCCAGAGAATGACTGTTGTAAACCCAGGACAATCCTGCAACTTAAACAAGGTCACAAATGAGTACAGAAATAAAAGACAAGAGCCTCAGTTGCAGCGTATAAATGTGCAGTAGAGAATCAATATTCAGATTCAAAAGCTAATTTTCTAATAAATGGCTTACATGAAGTCACGTGGAATGGAGCTGTGCTGGTAATTTGTAACGCTGACGCCCTGAAAACCAAGCACAGACACGCGTGAGGCCGTCTCCCAGCAACTGCGTTTTCACCCCCGTGCAATCACCTCTATTTCCTGCTGTTCATTTCTAAGCTATTAAACACACGACAGCTTATGAAAAAGAATCCGCCAATACATTTCGGAAGGATGTAATACAAATTTAAAATCTACATTCATGTCACCGGATAATCTACCAAGCGCAGCCATAAAGCTAAATGAAAGTGCAAAATGCATTTCACTGTATTGTGCTGGCTATCTACAAAACAATGTCCAACGGTACATAACCACTGTAATACGAGTAAACCACTGCAGCTTTAACAACTTGCACTTTCAAATACAACTGGGTGGTTGATTAACAATGAAGGATAAACACTGGGACATGTTACAAACTAAACCCATTTATAATCTGGTAACTGAACATAACCACTTTCCCAAAATGATGGCCAATTTAGTCAACTAATCTGAAGTCTGCTATCACTACCACCAGCAGCTCAGTTTGGGTCCAACTTTACTGTAAGCACAAAGAAACAGATCCACAAAACAAAAATGTTAAAAAACAGCGACAAGATCAACTCTTGCTTAGGAAAGGATTTGTCTGCCCAGCTGCTAGCTAGGTATAGCAATTAATTTATAATATTATTGCAATATTTCTAGCATTTTGGCAGTCTGTTCAGCATAAAATTAATTTAAACATGTTTGTACCCATCAAAATTTTTGATGGTGTGATAATGTGTGTAATATAAAAACTGGAATTGAAATTCCCACAGAGAGCAGGAAGTTAAGTTTATTTCAGGTCTTTAGTTTGTCATTCACGCCATACCACCACAAAACCACATGGCGTATTTTCAAGTGCCTTCAGATGTTGAGTATTAATGGCATGATATACAGTACATTGATCTGATAACCATATAAACATTTTGACAGAAATCCAAGAAAAGAAACAACTGAGCAATCCAATACTCCATCACGAAGTGGCTTTATTGAACTGAGGGCAAGTTGTCTCAGCTCTGCACCTTACCTGCCTTCTCCAATACTGTGGCTACGGTAGAGTAACAAACATACATGACCACCATATGACGATGACAATTCCTCTGCTCCTGTCACGCTTCAACATGAAGCATCATACCATCAATCCCAGCAACTGCACATTTATCATTTAGACACTGAGGCTGCACGTTTGCATGGTTGTACAGTGTCCGGTCTTCTTGGCAGAATCAAGAAAAGGAACTGTAAATAAAAGCATTTAAATCCTTGACAGCTCTTCCGATGCTCAGGTTCAGTCATGGACAGCAGTACCATGTCAGATTTACACCACATACTTTCAGAGCTTTAAGCTACTGCAGCAATCACTTTATTTTCAGGACATCAAAAACCACATTTAGAATCATGATACTGTAAACAGGCAACTCTGTCCATACCATGTAAAATTGTGACACTGTAGGTGATAATGAAAATTAATGCTTTAATACAAAAAAAAAAAAAATGCACATTGTCCAGTTACAGCATTATTAGAAACTGTGGCCTTTAAAAAGTACTTTGCTATACTGTACAGCCCTTTCATTCTGTCACAGACGGTTATAAATACAGGATTTTGTATTAAGAAATTTAGAAACAACCTGATCTTACAAAAATAGTTTAGAAACACACAGACATCTTTAACAACAACTTTATTATGTATGAAAAGGAACACACAAACTACAAATTAGAGAAACAACCTTGACAATTGCTTGGGTAAGATTAAACTGAAGTAAACAATTACAAACATCAGAACAAAAAAAAACACTTTTTTTTTTTTTTACATAAAACGTTAAATAGCCAACCAAATTATTGTTCAAACCATCACGTTTCTGCACCGTGGTCCTTAGGGGCAATTAAGTTCATATTTTGTCCTTTTAAACCTGAATCACGTTCACCTTAACTACAAAAGTAGTTCTCATCTTTACTTCACCTGGAGACTTCAGTCAACACAACATGTTAAAATAATCTAATGAACATAATCACGGCCGTAACACAAATGCAGAAGAAAAGTCGTTCGGTCAATACGACACACAGCACGAAATGAGGAATTAGGCACGAAACATCGCTGAAGGCGAACTGCCGTAAGTACAGCCGCCAACTCTCGGCCGGTCAACAAACTCTCGCGAGAGTGTCGTTTCCCCATTAAAGCGTTCACGCACCCGCGTTTACGAATCTCACGGAACTCCGTACGCGTCGTAATGTAAACAACCGCCACACTCGTCAGGAAACGCCAGCTTCGAAACGCGCGCACTGATAAACATCGCTCTGCAGGACTAAATGCAGCCGGGAGCGCTGCCCTTAGGCCAACTAGAAAGGCATCAGCACGCCAAAACGAAACGACCGTGAAAACATCACGTCGACAGGCCGTCAGACAAAGTCGCACGTTCGAAACTGGAACCGGTTCTGCGCTCACAACGTCCAGTCCACTCACCTAAAATTAAAGGTTGCCATCTTATTTATTTATTTTTTTTTAAAGGAAACCATTCGGAGCGGCTGCAAGACTCACAGTAAACATTTCATTGCCCTGCGTTCTTCCACAATCAGCCTATGCAGCTATACATATTTGTACATAACTAGCAAATTTAAAAATCAAAACATCATCACCACCGTCAACGTACCCGTACCGCAACAGCTGTCCCGGTAACCACTGTAGTCGGAAGGAAAATGGCGGAGGCTCAATGACGCTTTGAGAAGCGCGTACTCAACCAATTCAAAATAGTCCATCAGGCGCTACCTGCTGCGGGCGCGTATTAAAAAACAGCAGCGACAAATAACTGCCATGACAGCAAAAACAACTGAATGTCCAGACATCAACATGTTAATATAACGGAAGTCAAAATCTGATACATTATTTCACCTGGGTTGGCAAATTGTAGATCCGTATACGAATCAATTTCCAAAACAAATTTATACTCCAACGTCAACAATACTTCTGCAGATGTCAACATTTATGTCTATAGGCCCGATTTATACCTGTCAAAGGAAGGGCTTAAGGCCGTATCCATCAGGATGGATCCGGATTCTGATAAAAGTCCAATCTTTATCTTTTATGCAGCGCCCTCTTCCCCGAGATCTCCCTCAAACAACCTCCTTGCACATTAGTGAAATGGCGTCGTGGTGTCACCGCCCTATGGCTTAAATACTCGAGAATTTCATGCTCGCAGTTTCCGCCACGTGTCACCAGCTACTGAAATTCAATAGGGCAACTCGCTTGTCCATCAGAAAAGCCACACCCTGCGGTTTATCTGAAACCACCCACAGCAAATCTCGCAACCTAATTCGCGTATCGCTTGTCAATCAAACAAAAGTCACCATTGTCAATTAGTTCAGTTCACTACATAGACGAAGCTCTCGAGTTATACGCACCCTTCAAACTCCTACTTTTAAAAAGAAAGATTACGTCATTTTAATTCAAATAAGATTAGCGCGGGCAAGCAAATGGAAGAATTGCGAAAGGACTGTCTACGGATAATTCTTGCATTCTAATCGTTAAACTGTCTGCAAAGAAGTCGCCATGTTTTATTACTAACGCAAAATCCTTTTTGTTACTTAAAGCCATATCAATTAGTCCACAAACCACTGCACAATATTAGCTCCATTAGTCCTGAATGCCACAGGCTAAACCATTTACCTACAACATTAGAAAACCTAGAATATAATGTTATAAGTGGTAAAAACGTCCATATACTATTCCACAAATTCCATTATTGCACCTTGTCCTACCAAACTTTAAAAACTAATGTGTAAACAGCTAAAACTGTAAACTGTTACACAATCCCCAGTAATGCAAACAACCAGCACGGTCAAAACTCTGCTGGGATTTTAGGATTTCATTGACACGATTGAAAATATGCAAAATCGCTTAAATTAATCAGGGCAAAATTAAACATATTTCCTAAATATTTTAGCAAATATCAGTGACAGAAATATCTGTCACTGCGAATACAACCGCGAAACAAAACATTTCTAGAATCCTTTTCGAAATCCGCACACTTTTTTCGTGGTCTTCGGTCACTTCTTTCCAAAACATTTCTCTAACATGTCCGCCAGTTTCTTCCATCGGTGAATCGTAAGGGTAAGGTGTACAGGAAGTCACGTGACACGTTCGCTGTTATCTTTTTTACTTTAAATAAGATATATATATACATCCTTTATCTATAAACCGATGTCATCCTTGATCTGAGAACAAAGTTCTGCCCATAATTCATACGAATGCTACAGTTTCAGATTCCACACCAAGAGTCTAATTGGACAACAGTATATCACATGACGAAAGTAAATTCGATACCATGCAATGTGTTGACAGATGTATTGTTTTTTTCTTTCTTGTTATTTAGACAAGTGTATCGACACGAGTCAGAGTATTCTATCATACACAATAAACGCATTCCATCTTACATATATGTGGTTATGATATGTCTGGTAAAATATTATTTTACTATTAGGTGCATTTGCAAACTTTTAAAAATTCCCTTTGTGTATGGGTGTGCATGTCCTACCTGCAATGATTTATCAACCTCTCCAGGGCGTATCCTGCTTTAACCCACCGAAGACAAAGGATAAGCAGTTTGATAAATAGATGGATGGAGTTTTCCTTTCTAGGGTACCTGAAAATTCAGCAATAAATTCTTTTCGAAATAAACAACTGATCTCTATAGCTATCGAATTGTGTATTTATGATTTTGCTTAAACAAAGAACTACAGTTTCAGTCTGTGTACCTTTACAACAGGCTGTCAATTTACATTTAGACCAAGAGTACTTTGCATTGTAAGGAATTGCAAGTTATACTCAATGAGGTCTAGGGGAACGATGCATGATCAGGGCACCAGTAAAACATGTACACCATAATTTAAATTTTGATCACAAGATGAGGGGTACATTTAGTTTTCAGTGAGTCCTGTAATACCTTAAAATGTCACCAGAATGAAGGGAGATGCCACTGTCATACAATTTTCAAGGCTGTTGTGTTCTATGTTGTCAGATAATATGAATTAAAGGGTTATACCATGGTTCCTTAATCTGGGTTATGAACCCCCAACAGGATCCAAGAATAGGTTTCAGGTGGTCCATAAATATGGACAAAATATTTATGTCTTTATCTTCACAAACGTCTTATGTAAATTTAGCATTTAAAGCATTATTTTAAGAAGTGCTCAAAAGGCTTCACCAGACTATCACAGAGTTCCAATTTTTTAGCAGTAAATATTTACATTTCATTGAGCAATTGGATCTCTTTTTTTCGTCGCTAGATGGCAGCAAGAATAATGGTGCGACATACACCGATTATTAGCTGTGACGCTATAACCACTGACAAGCGAACATGCAGTGGCACCTGCAAAGGGTGGGATGTATTAGGCAGCACATGAACATTTTGTCCTTCAAGTTGATGTGTTGGAAAAAAGGGTAAGATAGTGCTACTTCTGACAGAAAGGTATCAGAACACAGTGTGCCACAGACCAGTCAGGGTGCCCATGCTGTGTCCACTGCCTTGTCCACTGCCAAAAGTGCCTACAATTGGAATGTGAGCATCAGAACTAGACCTCAGAGCAATGGAAGAAGGTGAACTGGTTTAATGAATTGTTTTTTCTTTTACATCATCTGGATAGCCGGGTGTGTGTCAATCATCTGCGGAAAATATGGCACCAGTATGCACTATAGGAAGATGGCAACTGGCAGAGGCAGTATGATGCTTTGACCAATATTCTGCTGGGAAACCTTGGTTCCTGCCATTCATGTTGATGTTACTTTGATATGTACCACCTACCTAAACATTGTTGCTGACTAAGTACATGTTTTCATGGAAACAGGATTCCCTGAAGGCAGTGGCCTCTTTTAGCAGGATAATGCACCCTGCCACACTGCAAAAATCGTTCAAGAATGGTTTGAGGAACATGAGCTGAGGTGTTCACTTGATCTCCAAATTCTCCAGATTTCAATCCAATCAAGTATCTGAAGGATGTGCTGGAGAAACAAGTCTGATCCATAAAGGCCCCACCTCGCAACTCATAGGACTTAAAGGATCTGCTGCTGACGGCTTGATGTGAGATACCACAGCATACCTTCAGAGCTTTAATGGGTCTGGGCACTGTTGGCAGCAAATGGGCAACCTACTCAATATTTGGCATAATGTTATGGCTGATCGGTGTATATCAGCAGTAACATATCACTTTTTTTCTTTTGTCTCTAAACATTTTGCCAGCATTTGTATTACAGAGTATAAGGTGTATAAAAACTGTTCAGCTTTTTAATGAATCAGTATATTTAACAGTTTTGCACCATTGATGTGTTCAGTAACAAAAGCATCATATACATGGATTGGTTTACTACAGCTGACATATATTTAGATTTTTTTTCAAGGGCAGGTGGGTTATGACTTCTCTGCCTTTTGGCTAAGATTAAGCATAGTATCTGTTCTTATCATTTTTTTTTTTTTACTAGGAAAAAAATCTGTTCTTATCAGGGCCAAAACAGTCCTTTCTCCAAGAGTGACTAGTACCTGTTTGAGTTGGGGGCCATCTTGGGTGTGAGTGGGGAAGAGATCTGGGGTCTCCTTAGTTTTATGGTTTTGGTGTTTTAACCTCCCTTTTAACTGTTTAATCTTCAGGCTCCTATGGTGGATTTTACCGTTTTAACTGTGAATGTCAGGGGGTTGAGGAATCCTCGCAAAAGGACTGCAGTCTTTGAGGACTTGGCATCCTTTCCCGTCTCTGTTTGCATGTTTGCAAGAAGTCCACCTGAGGGACGAGCAGGATGCTGCTCTCTTCTCTAGGTTACAAAAGAGGGGTGAGTGCCACTGGAGTGTGGGTGGCGCCCACTCAACAGGTGTTGGCATACTGTTTGAGGACCAAGCCTCCAAAAGGCTGACTGCTTTCACTGTAGTGCAGGGAAGGGTGTTGGGGGTGGACGCCACCTGGAGAGGACAGCACATCTGTGTGATGTCTGTGCACGAAACCCTTGTCTTACATTACATTTTTTGAGGAACTGTCTCAATTTTACCACTAACAGATGCTTAATTTTAGGGGGATACCAGTACTAAACTAGGTGACCCTGCATACCTGTCACACAAATTCTTCAGTCTACTGCCATCTGGCAGAAGGTACCAGAGCATCCCGGCTGTGTAACAGCTTTTTTCCCCAAGCCATAAGACTCCTCATCTCTTAGGAACTGGACTGATAGACTGATCTCCCTCACACACACTCACCTTCACTGCACTGCTGCACATTATGATCATCGTACACAGCTCATGAAACTGTATACTTTACACAGAACTGTGTTGACGCTACTCTCACTGTGTTTACTTCGTGTTTGCACTATATATATAGTAGTGCTTGCTGTCTTTGCACCCTGTATGTTCTATTAGTAGTCTTCTGTTATTGTGTAATGTAGCAACTGGTGTCCTGGGGGAACATTGGTTCGTTTCACTGTGTACTGTACCAACTGTATGCAGCTGAAAAGATAATAAAACCACTATCCAATACAATTCTATCCTTAGCATAGGGGAACAAAATCTTATCTGCAGGTTCATCCTTACTGATGGATTTAAGTTTTGCAACCCTACAGATCTGGGCTTAACCTGGCACAACAGACATGGGGCCAATAGCCAGCTGGACTACATTTTGGCTTCACACTCCATTGTTATTTAACAAATTCTTTTTGTCTCTTCAGTGGGTCTCAGACCACATATTATCAGAGGCCACAGGTTCCTTTAACAACCCAATCTTTGGTAGGGGCTATTGGAAGATGAACGTGGAGATATTACAAGACAATTTTAGTCTCTCTTCAGGGAACAATTTTTAGCAAGGTGAGGCTGTAAGGGAGCCTACCCCTCCACAGGTGCATGGTGGGAGAGTGTTAGAGGATTAAAGCTAAAACTACATAAATAAACAGTCATAATAGGCATTACGTCATGATTAGAATGTTGGTCCTACTTTAGACGTGATGATACAGTGGAGATCAAAACTTCACATGCTGTGTACTGAATATAAAATAAAGTAGAGGTCTCGGCCAGTAAGCGATATTTGGCGAAAATTAAAGGGCCATTGTTGAACCTCTTGGGAAGTCATGGCATTTCTCCAAGCCAGTCAAGGTAATAAAGAGAGATCTAACGGCATCGATTGGTGAAATTAGTTAAAACGTGAGTACGATTTCACGGTACTTAGGAAAATAATTTGATGAAATGTAATGAATTTACTGGTATTGCGCAGGACTTTCACTTTCCGTCCAGACTGGTTGTATGTATTTTTAATCAGTACTGCACCTGCAGTTTCAGAGGTAAAATAACTGTTTAACACTTGACACAATCTACGGTTTTCTTATTTTAGGAATACAGTACATAATAATAATTATCTGCTATAATTTAGTATCTGATGTACTTTGTTAATGTCACAGTAAACCACAATTTGTGAAATACGCGACACATTTTTAACATGACCACGGCTGTGTCCAAAATCACACCATACTTACTAAACAGAGAAATTAACGCAGCCGTCTTTAAAGGTGCAGATCCGAAAGGAGGCCAAACAAGTTATTCACTATTGCCACGATTGGTAGAAAGTACAAACGATGTTTCTTTTCGTTAAGCAGCAAAAAATGAGTGCATAACCTTTCCTCTTATGATTTTAATGCTGCATGAGGACAAAACATAGCAAATTCGTAATTTGAGCCTTAAACTACGTTGAAATGAGTAAATAAAATACACGTCGTTTATCATTTTTACTGTTTAACATGTACATTATAGTGAGTTAAAATCTTTACACTAATTTTAATTAATACTGAATAGCTGTTTATTTATTTATTTATTTTTTTTGCCTACGGTGATGTGCCGTCATTGGTACCATAAAGTACCATCTTTGTATCGCAGCTACATCGTGGTTCCAAAAGAAAAGCGAAAGAGACATCAGGGACTTTCCCGCTGACAAGAATTAAAAAAAAAAAAAAAAAAAACAAGAATTAACTTTGGTAAATACGTTTTACTATATTAACCATCTGCAAAACTACACACATACGTGAAAAAAGACCCATAATAAAATAACCTGAATACCCTTTTTATAATTTTCTGTTTCATCTATTCTTACTGGAAATGTGGAAGGTAACAGTGGCACTAAAATTTTTTGGAAATTAACCAATATAATTATAATTACTATTACCTTTTCATAAGTTCTCATTTATAAATGATTTTTAAAATTTCTACTGACGTTTTGTGCCTTTGAACAGTATGTAAGTCATAAAATAGAACAGTACTGAGCAAAGATTGTAGTGTTAATTTAACAGAGTGTTTATATGGTTCCAACTGGAACCATATGGTTGGAGCCATATAAATATTGTATTAAATTAACATTGCATTTTTTGATGTGTAACATAATTACAAATACTGTATATATTTACATACTGTGAGCCACTACGTTCGCATCAAGTAATCTTTGGGCTGAGCCAGCCAACACCCTCAGCCTGGCACAAACCCTGATGTGCAGCTGGTTCTGTAACCTCAGAGATCGTTAAACCAGTTGTGCATACAGGTGGTCTATTTTTTTTTTTTTTACTTTTTGTATGCAGTTTGTTGTTAAAAACCTTGTTTTGCATCTAGATACTTAAATTGGATTCTTTGTAACCATCTCAACCTACAAATGCACATAACATTCAGCAGTCTCAAAGTCTGCAAAACTCCTAACAAGTTTTACCTTTTAACATTCTTGTTTCTGAAACCACTCTGAAGCTATGGGAAATTTAGAATTTAAATAATCACATATCACTGCACTCCCCATTCACTGCAATACATTTTCAGCACTTACAACGTGCAACACTAAGGGCATGAGACTACTGTACAGTACACGGCAGAGAACAGAGCTGGAGAAAGGCTCTCACACTTCATGTCACACAACATTTGTGTCAGAGCCTTCCTCTCCATTGCGCTGGAAGGCAGTGTTCTGTTTCTCAACAAGCTGGGCGTAGGCGCCGCCCTTAGCAAGTAGCTCTTCATGGGTGCCTTCCTCCAGCACTCTTCCTTCTTGCAGGAAGATTATGTGATTGGCATCCTCTACAGTACTCAGCTTGTGGGCAATCATCAGAATGGCATAACGATCGGGAGACCTCCGCAGAGCCTGGTGCACCTGGACAAACAATAAAAGGAAAGCTATGCAATCTTATGAATCCTCTCAAAAATCATGCAGTAAAGTCAGCGCAGAGGTGATAGCTTGTTTTACTGACAGCAAGGTTTTCAAAATTTGTGTTTGTAATTTATGAGTGTTAAATTTATGAATTCCAAAAAAACTATATGACTGACTTGTTTGAACCCATCACGTGTGGTATCATGTGTGATGTTTAGGCTGCTTTTGTGGGTCTTTTAGATGACATAAAACATACAACATGCCAGTGACATACCAGGATGAGATGAAAAGCAAAAGGAAACTAACATTAGAACACACCCAAACTGGCAGACACTTACCAAGTGTTCGCTCTCTGTGTCCAAGGAGCTGGTAGCGTCATCCAGAACCAGGATCTGGGGCTTCCGGATCAGGGCTCTAGCAATGGCAATGCGCTGCTTTTGTCCTCCAGAAACTTGGCCTCCTTTCTCCCCAGCGTCTGAGACACACAAGAGGTCGGGGGTGAGTCTGAAAAGCCTGATCTATTTGCAGCAGTACAGGCTGTGTGTTCATGCAGCCACCATTAACTGTGCTTATCAACACAGTACAGAACACGTGTTGAGTACAATCAATGCACGTCTCATCACTGTTCGAGTTAGGCTGAAGTATTCTTAACAAAGGAAGTAAATGCCTTCTAAAACGTTCGTAGGAGAGAGGGCAACAGATGCAGCATGCAATCGTGCATTCGGAGCTGGGTGAAAATGGGAAATTCCATAAGGGAAATCCAGAGTTCTGTTTTATCTAGATACAACAGGACCATGACTTGTACACATTCGCACTAATTGCAGCAAACAGCAGTGGGGATAGCGTGTGGAGATCCTTCTCCAAAGGCCCAAATGAGATCCTGCAGACTCACCTGTGTTATATCTTTCAGGCAGGCTGTCGATGAACTCATGTGCATTGGCAAGCCGGGCTGCCTTCGTCACTTCCTCCTCAGTGGCATCCTCAACACCATATTTGATGTTCTCCATTACAGATCGAGCGAAGAGCACCGGTTCCTGACTCACCACTGCAATCTGCACAGAATGTAAAGAAGTCCAGTACACCGAACGTGGAAAAACAACTATTGAACAACACACAGTCAAACATACCTAAGTATACCACTACAGAACCTTTGTTTTCCAACGCTTGCACTTAGCATTTAAAGCAGGAAACGTCACTGCAGTTGAGAAGTGTGGATCTGGGAGTTCAATTCACAAAATGAGAAAAGCTGTACAATCATATAAAGTAAAGGTAATAAAGGTTACGGGAGATATAGAAAAAAAGCATGAGAATGTATGTAGCCTTTATGTAAATACAGACAAAATGTCCTCTGCCTGGATTACCCATCTTTATCTATTGTACATACACAAAGCACTAAAATAGCCCAGATCAACCCTCCTTCACTTCAAACAGCACAGTTAATGTTGCTGATTTAAGAAAACTGAGGTCTTCATATGGACTTACTTTTAATAAGAAAATTCTTTAGAAGGTGATACTAGACTAAGAGAAAAGACAACAGATTACTAATACCAGCACTGTCTGACAAATTTGGTCGAATGTGTTACATGAATTAAAAACCATCACTACACTGATAAATTGCATCACCTTTTCATGCAGGTATTGGTTCTTATAGCTTTGTAACGGCTGCCCATCAAGCAGGATCTCCCCATCCTGGGGCTGGTAGAACCTCTCCAGCAGATTGACACAGGTGGACTTCCCTGCCCCTGAAGGACCAACCAGAGCCGTAATCTCTCCAGGCCTCAAATTCAGAGAGACACCCTGAAACACAGAGACCATAACAGCCAATGTAGATATAACTCACAAACAAATCTGTGGAGCCTCACTCACCATCTCTCAGAGCATCTGTCTCCACATACCTTGAGCACAGGAGTGTCAGGCCTCCTTGGGTAGGCAAAGGTGATGTTCTTAAACTCTACATTCCCCTTTAAATTAATGGGAGCTAAAGATCCCTCTGGAGGAATCTCAGGCTGCCTGTCCAAATATTCGAAAATCTTCTCTGAGGCCCCGACAGCCTTTTTCACATGTGGATAATACGACATCAGTACCTGAAATGGGAATAAATAATCAGAGGCTGTGTGAACAGTGGCAGGTGCTCCTTTTTCCGTTCAAGATCCTGCCTTTTCTTCTGAACCAGTAAACAGGCTGCTACTGACATTGTAGTGGCCACATTACCTGCAGGAAATTGCACTGGTGTACTGCTGGTGTTTTGCACATTACCTCAACAGCAGAAGCAAACTGCAGCTCGTAGAGGACAAAGGACACCAGGTCCCCGCTGCTGACATCTTTCCCAGTAACCAGACGTCCACCGTAGTATAGGATACTGACCTTCAGGGCCAAACTGGACAGCTATAGAGACAATAACAACAGACAAACATATAACACAAGCCACGTACAGTAGATATACAGCAAATTCCCACACATTCATTTATTTATTATAATCTGTTTTTTTACGTCTGCTAAACTGAGCACAGATGAATCACAGACTCACACTGTTGGTCCACGTAGATGCAGCGTAGGCCGCGGCTTCGATTTTGTTCAGGGAATAAGTCTCCTCGAGACGTTTCTTGTAGCGCTCCGTCTCACCCTCCTCGTTGGCAAAGCTGCGCACGGTTTTCATGGAGGAAAAGGTCTCCATGGCTACATCGTTAGCCCGTGCAAGTGAAGCCTGTACCTTCACTGACAGTGACTAGGAAAGAAACAGTGTGCACACATTTAGCTGACTTGTAGAGAAAACCAACAGGTTTTTTCAACCTTTGTGCACAAAAGCACACTTGGCAGACTGTTCCTAATTTTCCAACAGGTCCAACAGTCAGGCAGGAAGACTAAAGTTTAAGTGCAGCCTGGGACTTTTCTGAGAGAACTGAGGCAAGGAAAGCAAAAATGAAAGTTAAATTCAGGACAGGGGAAATCCAGACTACCTGGTAGAACCTGCCAGAAATTTCAGGAATGACCAGGATGATAGGCAGCCCCATCGCAGTGAAGGTGGACAGCTTCCAGGAGAGTCGTAGCATAAAGACAAAGAGGAAGATGACGCGCATGAAGTACCACATCAGGAGGCTGAGCTTTTCGCTCAGGGACTCGCTCATGGTGTTGGTATCCGTGGTAATGCGCGACACAATATCACCTAGGAGACAGAGGCTTTCTTTTCAGTGAATGATTTTTGTAACACAGAATTGCACCCAAAAAGACTGTATAACATTATTTTGGTGATGCGTGCCCAATCTAAGGCTCTGTCAGCCCTATACTGTAGTAGAAAAATTAAAACTGCTGTACAGTAAAATATAGAGCATAACATTTCCAAACCCAGAATTATAGGGGCTGCGTTCCCCAAGACAGGTTGATGGGATAGACCACTGCATATTATTAATTTTAAGAATGCTTTCATATTGCACATAACAGAATCCACACAGAGAAGTCCAATCTCTTACCGGTGTGTGTTTTATCGAAGAAGGCTATGTCCTGCTTCAGCACAGACCTGAAGACCTGTCCTTGGATGAAGGTGTGTATGCGGCTCATGGTGATGTTGTAGATCAGGTCACACACAAACTCAGACACGGCACTGAAAAAGCAGAAGAGTGTGTGGAGCAATGATGGTAAGTGAACACTAGTCTGGCGTCGTTCCTTCGTTAACGGTTACACGCTGAGGCAGCTCACCTCATGATGGTGATCAGTGACATGACGGTGATGGCGTGGGTGAAGGCCTCTGGCTCATCCTCGTTCATGATCCAGTCTGTCATCCGGCCAGTGTAGTACGGAATGGCCATCTCACCTGAGCACAGAAAACTCTATTACACACTGCATCTGTCATCTGTTGCAGTAAATATACTGTTACTGTGCCATCAAGGCAACAAATTAGCAAGTAAAACATCTACCATGATGCTGTCATTAGCTAAATTAGTCATTTAGCGGACGCTTTTATCCAAAGCAACAACATTTCACATGCATGTTACAATGAGCCAGCGCAGGGTCTTGCTATGTCATTACTATTACACAATAATATACATTACTTAGAAATACTGGATAATACTCTAAGGCAATGTTAAATAAGAAAACAATACTGTAAAAAAAAAAAAAAAAGTTTAGTTTTATTAATTTTCAAATGTTTGACCAGAAGTAAATTAATTCAGGAATGCATATGCCAGGTAGAAAAATAACATCTATCTACAAAACTGTTTTGATAGTTCCAATAGTATATATTCAGCAGCAAAAGTAATGAATCAATCTACCTATACCACATTACACACATATTTCCAGGTCAAATTTACCCAAGGAGGAGACAGTCACAAGAAAAATGACAGCCAAAAATCGCGTGGCATATGGAGTCATAAATCCCAGCAGCCTCTGCAGGGAGGCTGCATTCTTTTTTTCTTCCTTCTGAGATCTCTGGGTTGTCTTGAAGGAAAAAGATGGGACGTATTTCTGCCAGAACAGCAGCGACACAGCTGTGACTCCATATCCCTGTATTACCTGGAAAATAAAAGGCAGCACACACGTTTTAAACAGGCTCGTTAAATGTTTATAACCATTTGCACGTGCAAACAGTCATGGAAAACTAAAAAACATATACAGTGTAATGCTGTGGTACAAACCCCTTGCCAGGAATGCCATCCCCAGAGCAGCTCAAGTGTAGACTTTCCACAAGCCATCAGTAAGGTGACGTACGCTGGGAAGAGGAAGCTGAGCACCAACAAGGTGTGCTCCGAGCCCTTCAGCCAGCGCGGGCAGCCAGGAGACAGGGTGAAGGACAGCAGGAGTGAGGCACGAAGCACGCCGCCACACCACAGCATTAAGAAAGGGTGGGGCAGGAGGGCAGGTAAGAATTGGGCCCAGCGCATCAGCTGCAGGCTTAACACATCTAAGCACATGTAGAGCAGTGGAGAGAACACCATCTTGTTCTGCATCCTACGTGTCCTGAGAAGAAGAAGGGCACATACAATATTAAAGATAATCAAAGAAAGTTGTGCTTATCAAAAAGAAGGGTCATTGTCCCCGCGCAGTATTCAGAAATTGGCTCGGTGTGCATTTTCAGCATTAGGTTTCAATATGTTTCAACCAAAGTTAAGGGCAAACAAGTCCCGTAAGCTTAACTGTTAAGAGTTGAGAGAAAGTCAGGAATTCCCCCTCACGTTAGCAGTTAGAGTTACATGCCCAAATCTATATAACGAAGTGTTAACTTTAAGCAGTAAAACACAGAAATACTGTT
>JABJVR010000106.1:8289376-8311626 GCA_025773905.1 Chitala chitala | reverse complement strand
AGCCCCTCCTGGGCATCCTAACATTACAGATAGTAGTGATACTTATAGAGAGTTGGATTGTTCCAAGTAATTTTATAAAAATAGCACAAAATAATCCAAGAAATCTAATAGTAGCTTTACACTGTCTGTAACACCAGCCGCAGACAAAAGTTTTCCTACCTGACTCTCTCTGGGGCTGTACAGTCTTTCTGAGTAGCGGGACTGAGACACGGAATCCTGGCCAATGCAGGAGACAGGAAAGGTTCATAGTTATATTATAAATCTGAATGACAAATCTGAAGCAATCAGAATGAGAGCAAAACATTAAAAACCATGGGTAAAAAAAAAAAAAAAAGTGCAGCCAGTAAAAGAGAACATTACTCTACACACCGTATCTAAATGAAGTGTTTTGATGGCTGTAACAATGTGTAATGCGTACCTGAGCCCCAATGTGGTATCCTGACTGTTCTCCATTCATTGGCGGAACTCCCAAAAACAGGTCTGCTGACCCAGAAAGAGAGAAGGACCCCGAGCCTGTCAAAAGAGAGACCTACTCAGAAAGCACAGGGAGTACAGATGGTTTCCTAAGAACTGAGGTAAAACACTGCAATGGGAAATATGTAAGGAAATTGTAAAAATGTGACACAAAAATACAAAAGAAATGTAAACTGAATCTTTTTTATGTCCATCTGACCTGTAGAGTTGGGAGTCTGAGGAGAGTCAGCACTCTGAGTTGCCCCTATAGCTGTTTTCATGGCGTAGAGGTTGGCCTCCTCTTGGAACTTCCCAATGTTCTTCTTATAGCGGATTCGCTTGTTACCAAACCAGTTGGACACCTATTCAGCAATCGGTGCCATCACACACACAACATATGCGTCCCGATATAAATGAGGAATAACTGCAAAACAGTCTGACAGATGGAATGTGCACTGATTTCCTTAAATGCTTGAAACAGGCAGCGCAGAGAGAGACACAAAGAAGAAAGGCAGCAAAACTTTCACAGACGCGCAGACCGGTGCTGCCCCTTTAAATACATACCTGAGACACGGTGATGCCACACTGTTTGGCTAGTTCTTCTTTAGCTTCTTCACTGGGGTACGGGTTAGAAAGGTGGGAATAAAAATACTCATTCAGAACTTCTGTTGCCTGCTTGCTGAAGTTACGCCGCTTGCGCCTGCATAAAAACAGACAAAAAAAAAAAAAGGGACCAATGTACAAATTACGTTTATTTACCCCAAAACGTACACCTCTGCCGAGAAGTGACTGCAACGTGATGACCTTACAGCTGCTACAAGCACACGGGGAACACACAAAGCCCCCCCCCCGCCTGACCTGGCATCCAGGAAGCGAGAACGCAGGATCATGACAGCCTCGCACGTGCTCTGCTTCAGCTGCGTCTGGATGGAGCTGAACTTGCGGTGGATGATGGCCACCATGCGCTCGATCTCGCGGGGCGACACGGGCCGCGTACGGGACTGCTCCCGCAGCAGGTTCATCACATGAGTGGTGAACTCGCTGCACGCCTGCAGAACGAACAAGGGAGGTCGCCATGAGACCGTTAGTGCGAGGTCACATCACGACACCGTAACAACAACAGTTGCTCTTCCAGACTTAAACTCGTATTAGCAAAAGACCTTAGACACTACACTAAACTTCCCATCTTACCATAATAGTAAATGTGGTTTTACACACATCAGGAGTACATTTCCCACCAGAGGAGTAAAAAGTACGGACAAGCAAAGAACGTGTCAGAAATGCTTCAGCCTGTTTTTCGAAGAATGTCATTTAGAAATAGATTACTCCTAGATTTGAAGCTGTTTTCTATGCAATAAATAAAAGCATCAGTGTTGATATCTAAGTTGTCATGTATAATCAAAATAAGGGTTTAATTTATTAAAAGCACACAGAAAAAAAGTGTTGTGCTGAACTATACAGTTACAAAAATTTCACACATAACACTATTATATATGCCCCAAAAAATGACTTAAAACCTGTTTACAGCATACTAATACCACCGTCTCTACTTACTTGGTAGGATCACAAATCAAGCTATAGTGAGAACTCTCAATTTCCAAATGAGCTTTCAATTAACAAATGTGATTAATTACTTTCATTCAAGGGGTCTCAATTAATATTTAATTAAGACAGTGGTTAAATTAAAATGAATGAATTGGTTGAAAGAAAAACCTGCACCCACAGGGGTCCTCCAGGAGTGGAACTGAGAACCCCTTGCCTTAATCAAAAGGACTTTACTCCTATCCTGAGATTTTAACAACCACAGGCTCATAAAAACCACTGAAATATACAAGGTCTACATTTGCAATTTATGGTGCCAAATTCAAATGACCAAACAGAAAATAGCATCTTAAATGTGATTAATATAACATGTGCAACGGATATAATTTCCAAATGACTTAGCGCACTCCAAACTGGCAGGTGGCAGTGCCCACCTAAAGGCCAGGCAATACCTGCTCATATTTCTCCAACTCAGTGTGGTAGATGTTGCGGATCTGGCTCAGCTTGCTCTTGTAGTCAGAGTGCTCCAGCGAGCTGTCTGGTGACATCCCTCCTGAACTGGTGGCCGCAGAAACAGCAGCCGCCGCCCCACCCCCTTTCTCTGGGCCGGCGACACCTTCCGCCAGTAGCATGTTGTCCAGTCGTACGAGCTGTGGATCCTGTGGTTCCTCCTCTTGAGTGCTCCGCATTGACAGGCCTAAAATGAAAGCGCACGCTAACCGTAAGTTACCCAAAGCAGACCCGTGTCTTCATTCACTTCATATCATGTTTAAAATACTGTACCGGCATTCAGCAAGTATCTAAGAAAAACTGACAAACTGTTGTGCAACCCTGAGAATATGAGTAGCCAAAACGCATCTCTTTAGCCCAATTTCCCTAATATTCAACATAAGACGCTGTGCCAACTGCCACTGGCTGCCCTACTACTGGCAACACGTGGGAATAACAAATTTACTTTTGGAGGGACACCCAAAATGACCAGAACTCTCACAGTCTAAGGCAACAAATCTTTCAAGAAACAATAAGCTTTTATTTAAATAAGGAACTCTAAAAACTACTGCCAAGGAAGAAATTAACTACACTCACTATAATTACATCCCCATAAAAAAATCCATCGGTAAGTGAAAATATTTGTGTGTTGCACAATAACAAATGTTTACATGAATGTTGAGAAGTAATTGTTTTTGCATATAAAGTATTCCAACTAACTGGGCAGGTAATATTTTTTATAACTGGACTGCAAAGAAATATGCATTTTGCTGAATTCATAGCGAAAGAAGCGGTCAATACACTTTAGATTTTCACGAGAATTATGCAACATAAATTCATAGTCAATACATCTGAACTAAGTAGGTACTTTAACCTCTGGGAAAATGCACGTGCGCTTTAAAAACATTTCCCTTAAACAGTACATTTTTCAATAAATTCATATAAAACGCGAGATTACAAGTTTTTATTTGTTAGATGTAAATATAATATCATGGCAATTGAAAATCTGTTACATGTGGCCAGAGCTCAAACTGAGGATGTCTGCGATGGCCATCGATCAAAACACAGTCCAGTGGCCAAAACAGGGACCTATTTCATAATATAAACCTGCAAACCAACATTACAAGTGATGACAGAGACTGGACTCTACACTCCAAGCGTGCGTTCGGACATTTTCCCGAACTTTTCATAATTTATTAAACGTTTCAAGACGTGTGAACAAAAATGCCCCAGAATATTTTTTTTTCCTCAATTCGTTATTCTAAGGATTCAGACAGACGAGCCAAAATGGCGACGCCGCGGCTGGATATGGGAAACAAAACCACCCCGTTACTTTTTATAACATTAACGCCTTCGTTGCATACACAAATTTATGCGTTTCGACACAAAGTTGCGTTTATTGTGTGCAGGTAAATGAGGAGGTAACGTTTAATTTTTACACACTAGTTCCTTTTCAGCAGCAGAACCAACATGGCGGACATGGTTTTAGCCCGTAGTTTTTCCTCTTCAGCCTGATCAGACACAAAACGTATGCAAACTTTTAACCAAATTAGCCATCTTCTGCTCTTTGCGCTCTTCCGACATTTATCAGATGAAAACTCACCGGTTTTCTCCTTGATCTCACACAACACGCTGAAAAGAGCCGGTTTCATCCGATGACAATTCAAGGCGTGTTTTCTGTCAAATAATAATAATAATAATAATGGAATTAAACATGTCATCTTAAAACACATTGCATTAGATGCACTAGATGACCGCCACTTAAGCAAATGGTTATGCGTGTTTCTCATGTCTTGCTGACTGCCCACATGTGTTTTTATTTATTTTCCTTGTGCAGTATTTCTATTTACATCCCACAGTTTCCAGCTATTAAGCCTAAACAGGCTGCAGGAGGCCAGCGTTTAAGCAGCTCTGCTCCAAAGGCAGGACCACAAGTGACTTTTATTTGTTTAGTTTCGTATTTGGTAGTAAATGGACCTGAAATATTATACGATATAAAATACAGACGGATGTAAACAAGTTCAAATATCCCAACCTTTACCCAACTATGCGCTGCTAGCTACGGCGCTACATTGGCTATAAGACATTGAATCAGTTCACAGCTAAACCTGCTCTCCAGCACGCCTAATTTTCGCCGACAGTTCTAATTACAAACGGGCAATTAAAATAAGCATTGTTAGTTACTAAAAAAAAAAATGTTTAAGTAATAAGTCATCGAATGGTCCTGACCAAATAGTCCACGTTAGCCACAAGCATGCTATCTATTTAGCCGTGCAATCGTACCGTTGTTAAACAACTAATCTCTCGTGTACGGTATTTAATCTGTTGTCGTAACACGTTTTAAAGGCATAAATTTTGTTTCCTTTAGCGCATCTACTTAAACCGACTGCCGGGACACACAAAAGGTGCCTCTCTGGCCAATGTTTTTTTCCCCTCAACTACCGAGTCCCGCATCTAAACTTGCGCAAACTTATAACAGTGGGCGACGTGCCAAATCACAGCACAAACACGCTCAATGGCCGGATTAAACGTTTAAAATCTAACTTTGCTTGAGCTTCGTCCAGACTCTGGTCGGTGATGGTCATTATTTGCTGCAAAATGTCCCCAATGTCTCTGCGGGTTTCGAGTCCGTTTTCCGAGCCGTCCAGGCCCGGTTCTCCGTCGGCGCGGTGTTGCGAGGACGGGTGGACCGAGTTGAGCGGCTGCAGAGCGGGGTGGGAGCCCAAACCGAGGCCCCGGGCGGCAGGCCCGTTGCCCGTCAGCGGTTGCTGCTGCAGCATTGTGTGCAGTGGCTGCGCTTTCTGTGGCAGTGTGTTTTCACACGTACCCTTGAAAAGTTACACACGCTACGGTCCCCTAGCGATTTTCGCTGAAATGACTGGATAGTCTAGGGGGCTTCTCGGATTTAGGGGGAAATTACTAATGTATTCCCTTTACCCCCGATAGTGGTTAACAAAGAATACGGCATATCACGATAACGCAGATTAGCAGAGCGGTAATTATGCATGTGAACTACGGCGCTGTTATATTAAATTGGATGTTGTTACGCCTGAGTGGGTAGTTTGTCTTTATTAATTTCAGTAATATTTGTTCACGTATGCATTAATTGAATATTCCAGATAAATCACAATTATATAGCTGTCAGATTATTAATAGAATGTCTGGCCATGAAAAATGAAGGAGCCTTTGTAGAAATATACTGTAATGTTTCCGATATCGTGTAAAGTAGTTGTATGATCACCATGGTGCAGGAACATTGTTGTCCTACTCTGGACAATAACTTAATACTTCAGAATAGAATAGTCTGTATTGTTATTGTGCATGAACGAAGTTGAATGCAATCTTTATTGTTGCCAAAAGTTTAAAACTGTTAAACTATAAAATACTTTGTTCTTAAAAATAAATAAAAAATAAAAACAGCCATGGTAAGTATTGTTAATAACAATAAGTGAAGGACATAAAGCCACACACACATACATTCCACATTCTGCTGTCGTTGAAGCAGAATTCTCTTCATCTCTTAATACTTATTATATTGCACATAATACACATTGCACAGAAGGTATGCATCTGAAAGTTATTATTGCCCATGCCCAAAATTAGTTCATAGGAGCATTTAGTGCAGTTATGGGTTGAGCATAGAAACGTTTTTAACCTATTTGACCGTGTTTTTATTGTCCTGTACCTTCTGCCCAAGGGTAGCAGTTCAAACAGATAGTGTCCTGTGTGGGATGAGTCCTTGGAGAAGATTAATGGCATTTCTGTTATTTTAAACATCAGTTAATTATGGCATTGTGTTATTTTACAAAAACTCTGATATATAGTTTTTGTTTAAGTGAGTTTGCTGGTATGCACCCCCCCCCCCCCCAGAAAACACAATTTAATCTGCATTGTAGAGGCAGGGGACTTTTGGTATCATTTTAAGCATGATGTGATGACAATTAAAGTATACTTGAAGTACTAATCTTTTTCCATAAACACTAACCATCTGTCTTAAAATTGAACTTAACGTAGAGACTGAAGAGTAATTGTTTAAATGGAAAGGTTATGGTTCAAATGAGTAAATATGTTACCAAAGGTAGATTTTACAGGTATTTTCCTAGGTGGTGATGTTTGAGCAAGGTTTTTATCAGTTCATTAATTGAACTTTTTTAAATTAATGAACTGAGCCAGGTTTTTTACCATTTACAATGTTCCAATTTAGATCCTCTTCTGTCTAAAAGTATGACCAGTGTATTCAAAGAATATATTCCACAAGAGAAATTGTTTTTGAAGTATTAACTATTATTATTTTTAACTGTAGTAGTCATCCTTGAGATGATTGTCATCTCATAAATACCCGAAGGGGTGATCTTGTTCCAGTTTTAACCCTGACTATGTTTTTTTCATGCAATATCAGATAACACTAATACAACTATCTTAAGCAAATAGAAAAACTGTGACATTCAAGGCTGCTCACATTGTGAGACCTTGAGAGATGCTAGGACTTTCTGTCCTAGGCCTGAATAAGGAGATATTGTCCAGTCACACACACTGAAAATGGCAGTGTTAATTTAACACTGAACATGTTTACATAGATCCAATTGGACCTATATAAACACTTTGTTAAATTTACATTTCAATCTTTTGTGTGCAGACATCTGGGTTAAAAATCCTTGTGCATCCCAAGTCTTTTATAAAATGCTTTCAGTAAGAATCTGTCATTTATACTTAGTTATCTAGGTTTCTGTTTCCAGTTAAAGGTATAGCGGTTCTTTTGTAAAATCTTATACGTGCTTTATATAAAACAAAAATACATGTACAACATATAAAAGTATACTTTTGGTTGAGATCAGATAGGTGTAAGTGCACTGAATGCAGTTCATACATTTTATGAAACATTAAGGCAATGTAATAAATTATTTGTCCAGTTCAGGGCTATGAAGGGCCTGGATCTTAACTCAAACAAACAGAGTGTAAGAAATGACACACCCCAGATGGGGCACCAGCCCACAACGGCAGGGAATGTGTGTACTTTTGGAAAAGCCGATGGTTACTATGTGAATTCCCAGCTTTTGTCACTATGTTTATGAAAGCTGCTCTGCAAAAGGGGATGTTCCATTTTGTGAAATATTTCACAATTGTATGACATCAAAAACTTTACAACTAATACCATTTGTACAGTACACTGAAGACACTAAGGTTGACAGACTTTATCTTAAATGGGGATTCTTTTAGTTAGTAAATTCAGTTGTACTTCATGTACATTTGGTACATTGATTTATAGAAAACATATGCAAGAGCTTACATGTGTCACATGTTTAATTCTGAAACTTTAATAATGTCCTAATAAACAGGGATGCCAGCCAAGCGACTGCCTATCTTAGTCTTGTGATTAGGATTAGTGAGTTTAACAGCAATGCGTTTACAACACTAAACCCTTGATTGAAAACTTTGTAGCTGTGGTATTCTACATTATAATGTGCTCAGAGTCTGCCTGCTGTTTAAAGTTCACAGTATATTTAATAATTTAGAACCATATGGCAACTAAATGTAGCCAAGGGTAATCTGGGAATTGCAAGCCATTCATTCTAATCGTAAGCCTATAATCATTTTTAATGATTTCTCAACTTTGAAAACATTTCTGTAAATAATATCTTTTAGCCTATAGCGTTATCGGCTGACTGTAAAGACATGTAGTGTTTTAAACTTTGTAACGTAGCTTTTTTTTCTCAGTAAGCCCTTAATTAATTGGGCCAGTCAGTATTACATTCTCACAAACGCTGATCTCAACAAGAAGAAAGCAGTTCATTAAGCAATAGAAGCTTAAGCTCTTGAACATGGTTATAAAAATTTAAAGTTTACTACGAGGCTCAGCAATTCTCTTCCGTAATTGTCCAGAATCTAGAAATCAGAATAATTAATTAAACAATTACTTATGGTCTTTTTTCTGTCATTTTGTCTCAGTGCCATTCTCTTGGTAATTACTTTCTTTGTCTGGATTGCGTTGAAATGGAATAATATGCAACGCAAACAGAAACTTCAGTCTTTAGACAGCAGACAAACCATGCACAAGAGTCAGAGTGCTGACCCGCTTGTGTTTTTGACTTGTGGTTGGACATAGCGCTCAGAGAAAGTCCATGCAAACATGTGGAGAAGATACCAAATCCACTATTGTTTCAGGTTTGTTATTGAGGAGGAGTCTTAAAATGAGAACATCAAAGTGCAGAAGGCTTCCAATGCTCTATCAATCAATAATTTTCAATTCAACCTATGCCAAACTAAAGTTTGAATTTGCTTTTAGATATCTTGTTCAAAATATGACTCCATAAAACTTTGTTTTCAGAATATTGTGTTAAGGCACTCTGAACCAGCTGGACTGGTTGATTAAATATCAAATACTGTTTTGTTACCCTAACATAACGTGAAATTTCTGATTTTGAAATGGTTTTCAGAAACTTTAAGAGCAGGCTCTAATTTGAGTATGGAGGTTTCAAAAAAGGGTAAGGCAAGGGCACAGTTATCAGAGTTAAAAGGCATCTGTTCTCTGGAGTTTGCATAATCTCCCTTTGTTGGCACAAGTTTTTGGTTGTATAGTTTCCTAAGTAAACATTCAGTTTAGGCACAGTGGTAATTCTAAGTTGCCCATAGTGATCAAATGGACCTGTTAATGTGAACGGGCAGCAATGGACCAGAATCCTCTGGTAAGATGGTCCTGGATTTCACAACATGCTCCCAGGGAGAAGCTCTGGAGAAACCCAGCACCCACACTTGGATAAGATGTTCCTGCTCTTAAAAGTGACGAATGAAGTTGCCACAAAGCAAGAAGTATAAGAGCAATGCTTTTTCCACATACTCATCTATAACTACGCCCCTGTTTGTAACGTTCAGAGAACGAAGGCACAGAGGCAAGGGTTGAGTCTAATGTGCGAAGGGGGTTTTAATACAATGAACCGGGTACCAGTACATAGAAACAAGGTAAATCACGGATCTTCACACAAGACCAACAGAGCGATAACTAACACAAGGGTTACATCTAACAACTGGCAAAGGAACTCAACCAAAAGGGAGGTATACATAGGAACAAACATCACAGAACACATGCAGGATTACTAATACTATTAACAAGACAAGTACACAGGGCTGGGAACACATAACGAAGACTAGTCAGGCAGGGAAGAATGGAAGGAAGGGTGACACCTGGTGGACACAAGGGACCATAGCGGGCAGGGCGTGACACTGTTCAATAAACTAGACATTCTTGGCCACTGATTTAGCACATGTAATGTGTGAGCTCTATTTTGTTATTGGACTGAATAAAAAGGAAAAGAAGTCCACAATGAAGGTGTTCAAACAAAATGGTGGTAAGATAATCGCCGTGGCCTGACCTGTCACGTCCTGACATTCTAGCTGTGATTATTCCATTGCCTTTTTGCGCCACATTTGCAGTTTTAACTATAAAAGCACAAACCTTAAAATTATTTGAGATGTGAAATGATAATCCTTTTTTTAAAGTCACATTGTAAATTCTATTGGCCCTGTCCAACAGTTATGACTTCTTGAGTGGTTCTCTTTCTTTCCTTCTATCTGCCTACTTCTCTTTCAGCAGCAAGTCAACAGGAAATCAATAAAACCACAGCTTCTGTCACACAAACAGGCAGCAAGTTTCAACACAGTTTGTATCGTGCCATACATCACTGAGTGGGTACTCGTTTTCCAAAATTTTATATTATACTATTGTGTTTTGTTTATTATAATCTCTTACCTTTATGTGGTGCTGTTTTGTTGAGACTTAAAAAGAAGCGGATTTGTTTTTAGTATCCTTGGTTAAAAATGATATTTTACATTCATTAAATGTCATTACAAACGTGGGTATATAATAAAACCAAGACAACTAAGTATTCGTAATAATTTTTATAGTGGAAGACTGGGGAGGCATAATGTGAAGCCTGTGTGTGATCGCAGGACGTGGGTGCGAGTTTAGCTCGTTGTGCTGTACACTTTTACGATGCTGCGCTGCAGAGTCCTGATAAAGTTCATAGCTGATATAACCCCGTGGCGTTTTACATTATAAATGTGCTTACGCTGTCCTTGTGTGGGACGCACAAACATTTCAGACACAGAAAGAGGGGGGGTTGGGGGGTAAGAGAGAGGAACAGGAAGAGAAAGATGCAGTCAGAGAGAGAGTGAGTCTGTATTCTGCCCATGAGCCAAGGCTCACTTCATTTAATCAACAATTTGATTGTTTATTATTGTTGTTATTTTGTTGAATTAACGTTGCGTTTGGTGTTAAGATATGCTGCCTTCAGTCGTTGGAGGTCTGAGAAGGTGATGCCCAACAAGGCACAGAAAATAAGAGGGAGATTCAGGTAAGAGAAAGGGATGAAGAAGAAGAAGGAAGTGGAGGAATGGGGGTGGGGTAGAGCCTCCAGCACATGCGACTGCACAGTTTTCATGCAGAAACGAGGGCTGTTTGTGAGTCTGCTCTTTGCACAGCGGCAGTGACTGGCAGTGCCAAACCCACGCTGAGCTGCCCAAGCCTGCTTTGTGGTGTACCAGTCTACACATGTTGATTAATTTATGTAATTCTGAAATGTCTTGCACAAATCAAACTCTGTGTCGCTTTTAACTTTGCAATGAACTGAGGATCCAGTCTGGTGAAACATCAGATGTTTTTTCATGCTGTTTTTTTTCATAAATTGAATGATGTGTATAATTTTAAATGGAAGAGCTGGCATGTAAACTGTGATGAGCGTGCAAGTGTGATGCAGGTTATGTATACAGAGTAAAACGTATGTTATCAGAATCATCCCCTGTTATTGAGTTCCAGAAATGATTGTGTCTTTTTACATCAAATACAACCTGGATTTAGCATTTAAACTATATTCAGTCAAGTAACTCCAAGACTGATGAGGATTTATTCCCTTCTTCCATAGGTTCACATGCTATTTCGCTGATTGATACTGAGGTCAATGGAAGACAGTGCTAAAGGCTTTATTGTCAAATATGAAACCGTAGAACTGGAGCAGCTTGAATCTCTCTTTATCTATGAGAAAGGGGATGAGACAACCGGTGAGGTCAGCAGCAGCAGAGATAATAACAGCCAGCCACCTCTTTTAAAGGAAAACCATGGTCAAGCCTCCGATGGGGACAGAGAAGAGAGAGAAAACAGTGATACAGAGGAACAAGAGAGAGCAGGGAAGACAGGGGCAGCAGTTCACGATGTAAGAGTACAGACACAGGAAGAAGATGAAAGACAGATGGAGAGCAAGAAGGAGACCATGGAACTATGTGAGAAGGAGGTGAACGAGAAGGAAGAGACGGAAGGCAAAGTGGAAGATGACGGTGAGACTGTTGGAGAAGTGGAGAAGATGGTGGACGAGAGGCCCAAAGACCAGGGAAGTGCAGGAATGGAGATGGAGTCAGACCAGGAAAGAGAGCAACAGACTGAAGCAAGATTTGAAAAAGTAGAGGGAACTACAGGAGGCATTCATGTAGAGTCAACTGGAGAGACAAAGCTGGAAGACAACACAGGACTTCAGGTGGCTGTTGAGCCATCTTCCATGCTAAAACCCAAGGACAGGTTAAGTCCTCTGGATGCAGAGAAGCGGGTAAAACTTTTTTCTTATAATGGCATAGATTACTTACTTATTACAACTACAACTACTTGAACAAGGATGATCACAGAACTTTCAATAGGAGTACCCTTCACAGTGTGCATTTCACTTCATAATAGCATAACAAGGATGATTCATTGATTTATTTATTGTCTACATGCTCATTAGAATATTTATTTATTGTTTAATGTATGTATTTCCTTGCTGTTGTTCCATGTTAAATTGACAGGTGGCCTGGAGTTTATCTCACGTTACATAGGGTACAGGTTAGGGTACATGCTAGACATGGTGCCAGTCTAATGGGGGTAGAATTAAGATGTTTATACACAGCATGAACTGTAGTTATGATACATCACCAGGCTGAAAAATTGGATGTTTCTGTTGTTGTCAGCTGTATCTCTCATGACATACCAGGATGTATGTCAGACTTTTTTTTTGGGACCAATGACTGATATGTTTGTGATCTTCAAGGTTGACTAGACATTCATGGTAAGGTAAATAAATTTGAGAAGATTTGGAAACATTTTGTTTGTTTTACTGTTTGTTATTTTGGACATTTTCATTTATACAGTATTTATGGGGGTACTGCTACCATTAAAATAATACATTTGAAATGTAAGTGATTTTGCTTTGGACACAGGAGGATTAAGAACATGGTATTTAATTTTTAATATGGTTTTGCATTGCTTCATGATATCCTCAAATCATTATCTTTTCAGATAGATAACAGTGGTAGATAAATTTAAAGTAACACCAGTGTGATACTGTTACCCTTCATGTGAAATGGCAGGCATCCAACACTTTTGCTGTGAACATGGCCTTTCTGAAACTCCATTCTACTCCATGTTATTTCAGATGCGGAGGTTAACCCCTGACTTCCCGGACTCCCTGTACGAGTTGCTGTGCACTCTTCAGGAAGGGAGGAGGCTGAATGACCAGCGTTGCTCCTTCATGTTTGAAAGGAGGTGCCATTCAGAGCCCAGCACCCCTGTCCCTCGACACAAAGGTGGGAAAGGCAGGGAACGAAGGCCATAAATGCTAAGCGAATGTGGACATCAGCCCTCACCCACCGTTTAGTGTTATTTGACTAATTTGTCTGTTTTTCTCTCTGGTCTGGTTTTTTTTTTATCATCACTGCAGCATTATAAGTCCTTGCAAAAGATAAGAAAAGTAACCATGACAAACTGAATGATTAAACTGTTTTCCAGTAGGGCAAAATTTACCCAATTTAAGAGCAAGACTGTAAAAAATGTAGATGCTTTAAAATGCTTAATAATAACCTGCTAGGCTCTTGATAACCAGCACAGAAGGTGCCTGAATGGTGCTTTTTGTTACTGTAATGGCTTTAAACTGATAATGCACCTTAAGTGGCTTTAATAAGCTTTGCAGATTGCCATTAAGCAGCGTTTTACTGTGAACTACTCTGAGAAACAACTCTCTTGATTCACGTTTCATGCTGTGGTGTTAAGTAGCTGCTTTGGACGGTAAAAGAACAGAGCCCTGACTCACATTTTGCAAATAATTTTCATGATGCAATCCACCTTTCAGGGAGCAAATGGGAACACCTGAGCATTTACCTGCTCTGTGCTAGACACTGTTTCACTTTGGTAAAAAAACCGGGCCTTTATTATATCAGTGGACTGGATTGCTAAATGTCCATATAACAGAGTAGTTTTTATGGTGGATTCTTTTTTGCAAGTAATTTACCACAGGGCTTTATGTTTGGTTTATATCTTTCAAAATATACATTATTCAAATAAATACATGTACAGTAAGTTGTTTTCAAAGGTTGCATTGATTCCTAATGCAATTGAATATGTTGTCTTTTTTTATTCTCATTGAACTGGTTACGGTTATTTTAATGAAGTTGAACTTATTTCCTTTCTTCTGTCTCCCCATTGCATAAAAAGTGATCTTCTCATCGATGACATCACTCCAGAAGGAGGAGTTCTTTGATCTTCTGGCTACCACCCAAGGCCGTCGACTTGACGACCAGCGGGCAGAGCTGCAGAACGCTCCTCCCAGGCACCCTCTGCCTCCGAACAAAGTTAGCAGGAAGAAGAACAGCTTGAAGGTGGCGGTGCTGAAGGAAGTGCCAATCAAACCAGCAGCCAAAGAGGAGCTGTATGACATGATCCTGACGTCTCAGGTAATCCTTAAATTTGCTTTTTTTTTTTAATTGGGTGAAATAACTCATTTACCTTCATATATGGTAGTGCTGAAATGATCAGAACCAAGTATTTTTTTTCCTTGAATAAATTTATGCACCTAATGTAGATGTATTTTTATCTGTTGTTCACATACAGATAGATAATTATACAATACTGGAAAGGATCCAAACGAGCAACCTTATTGCAAAGCATTACATTACCTATCCGTGGTACTAATTGAACAATGTAAATAAGATGGACTTCCAATAGGCAATAAGCAGATTTATAAGTGAGATATTTAACAAATCCATTTGGTATAACCTATTTACATATGTTTGTTAATGTTCAATATTAGGAATACTGAGGAATTAACTCTATGTGAATCCACGTTTTTTAATTATTTATTTAATGGCAGTGTGTTATGTTTGACCATAAAAACATAACCCTCCATCCTTCCCCTGTGTGTGTCAGGCCCAAGGGAGGCTGGAGGACCAGCGCAGCGCAGCCCCTGGCCCCATGGACGATGAGGATTTTTTCTCCCTGCTGCTGAAGGTCCAGGGGGGTCGCATAGATGAGCAGAGGACTGAACTCCCACTGACATTTAAGCACTGAGGAAGAGGGCAAGAACAGCAGGGGGCCGAGGAAGGTTTTGTAGTTGCATATGTGGAAAGCGGCAGGCCGAGTTTCCAGCTTTGTGCTGGTGGTGTCTCCGTGTCCAGATTCACTCACATTAGGTCTGTCACCAAGATTGCTTGAGTTACCTGTTTGAGTGTGGTAAAAGTGCTCAGCCAATTAAAAGAGTCGGTGTCAAAGGGCCTGGGCATCACACTGTTCTTGCACTTCAGGTTATTCAGTAGTACAATTCCACTCTTTAAATGTGTGCAAGCCATTGCTTAGCCACACGTGCCAATGTGAATTTGCGTTTATCCGGTTCAGGAATTGAGTGTAAAAACAGTACAATATTTGTAGCGGAATTCATCAGAAACATTGCTCACTTTTGACATCCACTTTTAAAATGTAAGTTATTTAACTTTGCATAACTCCTTGTGTGAAATTTCTTAAAGGCTTTGAGCGTCAGTGTTATGGGTAAATGTCAAATAAAACTACATGGGTCCAATGAAGTCTGTGTGTGTGTTGATGTTATAAAGAATGCACAACATGCAGTTAAATTGAAGGGCAGGGTATCAGATAGTAGGCAGCCACACATAGCACCTTGGGAGATGTAGTATTTAGAGTTTCTTGCTCAGGGACACACCTGTGACTCGGGCGGGGATTTGAATGAGGAGACTCCTCCATTATAGCCTGATGTTCTACCCATTGAGCCACCAGGCCAAAGCATTAATGATGTAATTGTGCATCATAGTACATCATAGTATAATCAGTCTTTTCTGATGGAATTAAACTGCAAGTATGTCAAAATGAATTTGGCATTTTACTGTGGAATAACAGTGCAAACAGTGGACATTATCAAATCTTTTTTAAAAACAAAATGGGCCTGAATTGAAAATGTAATTTTTTAACTGATTTACAATTCAGTTTTTGCATATTTTCTACCTATACCTAATATAAGAATACAGATTTTAAATTTGCATTTATTCATTCACAAACATAACTGACATACACTTTAGAGCACAAGAAATGCTGAGAGTACCAGTATATTTGTTAGCTCCTCACTACATGTATATAAGTAAAGGTTCTCTCTGTATGTGTATGTATTTGTCAAAGTGTATCGCATTAAATGGCAGTCTGTAGCTAATCTGAAAAACTCTTTATGATTACGCTCATGGTCCAAAGCCACTGAGAATGAATAGTTGTACTGAAAATGTAAACATACAGAAATTCAAAAGCAGCTTAGTGCTCTACTGACTAAACACAATGCGATAAATGTGCAGGAATCTGGTATAATTTGTCAAATGCCGCAAAGCATGTATTAAAACTTTAACTATTTTAAAAGACTGTGCTCCTATTTGCCCAAAACACAGAAAAGCTGCCTCATATTGATTAAAATGCTGGTAGCATTCTGCAAATGTTTGAACAGATTGCTGGCTCTTTCACTCTACCCACGCGCTGACAGCCATTTCTGAAGAGGAACAGGATCTGACCTCCCTGTAAATCTCAGCCTTTGCAGGGTTGTCCCTGACTCTTAAGTCTTTCACCTTTTCCCTGCCCGACAGCCTGATGCCACAGCCATGAAGACGAGAAACTGGAAGCCAGGTGGAATGGTACGATGTTCTCAATGTGTGACATCTCCCAGCTCTCACGTTTCTGAACGGTTCGACACTGTTAGTAAATAATTAGCCACGAACAAAAAGGAAATACAAGGACAGTTTGAACTTATGTGTTTCTGGGGGAGGGGCAAATATAAACATGACCAGGAAGATACAGAAAAAATGATTACATAGGTTGTCATTAAAATTTTTTTTGATATAACCATAATTACATGGCTCAAATAATGTTTTTGTAGTTTTAAAAATTTATCAATATTTTCTTCAGCTTCATTATAATTTTTCATTTTCATTAATAGTTTTGATTACAAACATATTGGGGTGGGACACCAGTTTCTCACTTCCCACCAGGGCATCTGATAATTGTCCAGTACAACTTTACTTCATTCTAACATTCTCCTGAGACCCAGTGTATACATTTGTGTCCACTGTAGAGAAGATATTGTTTTGCATCTCTTGTTTTACTAACTTGAGTGATATTCCTAACACCTGGTCTACTGTAAAGGGGAAATCCTAGGCTGTCCAATGAGTTTTTTTTTCTTTCAGCTGCTCCCCATGAGGGGGTCACTACAGCCATTAATGATCCACATGTCAACTTAGCACAGGTTCTTAAGCCAGGTACCCTTACTGATGCAACTCTCCCATTTTAACCATTCTTGGGACGAGCACTAGCTGAAATTTGAACCCCCAACCTCAAAAGTAGGCCTCAACAGCACTTACCACTGAGTCCAATGATACCTAATTTATTGGAGTCAAATGCTGACAACTTCCTCTTTCTTTCTTCACAAAATATCATAGGAATACCACATAATTTTCTTCATCATTATCAGGAGGTTATGAATTTTAATGGATGTATACTGAAATAAAATATATGGCAACAAAAATATACAAAATATTTAGTTAAAACTACAAAAAAAAAAAATCAATAACAGGTGTATGTCAAAAAAAATGAAATTAAAATTATAATGATAATTCAAAATAATAATTATTATTATTCATACCAAAAATTTTCTTCATAATTTATAATAGCAAGCACTGACCAATGTGAAATATGACATACATTTCCCATCCAAAAGGAAATAATTATTCCTTTTGAGTGATCACCGAATAATATTGACCATGATTAATGTAAATCATTTGAACGGTGCCGAAATAAGCAACCATATACCGTGCACTGTGTGCCACTACTGCGCTTAAAATTGATCGTAAGCCCCTCCCACACGTCTTAGCTCCGCCCACTTAAGATCTCTCCGCCTGTCTGTATTGTGTTCCGCCGGTTTCCCAGCTCCTTAATGTCACATGAGCAATCAGAAGTTAGAAGACTAAGGAGGTTGGTTTGACCCTTGAGCAAATACGTCCAGCAGAGACTCGACGAAGTTTCTGTTTTCATTTGCTCGGGTAAGCGTGACCTGATTTTCGCGTTTGTTATATGCGATTGTCTCTGTCAATTAAACTTACGTTGAAGTGTTAGATATTTGATGATCTTGGATTTTTCTATTTAAATCTGGAAGGTGTAGTGTCTCCGAATGTAGTTTGTTCTGACTGTATGTTTTACCTGATCGCTTGCAGTTTGACAGTTTAAAATAGTTGCTTTTAGCCTTCGAAATGCACATTGGTAAGTCTTATTGTCATACTTTTAAAATATTTATTGTATTTTTTTTCCAGCGTACGTTGTCGTTGTAGTATCATGTTTTTCCTGGTGTACCTTCTACTCGCTCATCTACCGGCAGATGATGCCGCTTCGCCCATCTCCTGTTACAATGACCAAGGAAAGCCCACAGACTGGTAAGCATCTAGGTGGAAAAAAAATCACAAAACGTAATAATACGCATGTTCTGTGAAAAGGTTACATGCCTGCTTTACTAACCAGGCAGTGGGATGTCGGCGAATTCTCAAATTCAAATTTTATTTATCACCCACAACCTTACACGGTACAATGTGCAGTGAAATGTTTTTTACAACCTTAAGTAGTTTACCTAACCAGAATGAACTAGTTAACAGGTTTTCAAACGTTAATTATTTGCTATAACCTTTACTTGAACCAGAAGTCTCGCCACTCTACTCTATATTGTCATTTCTGCATAGTTTAACAAACTATCTTCAACTGTACAAGTAACCAGTCTTCAACAGTGTTCTCATCTGATTTCATCGTAGTCATGTGACATGGCAGGACCTTTGCTGTCATTTCCTGTCTTGGCTATAAGCCCTTAAAACAGTCAAGTCAGGTTTTGGAATGGCATGTTGCTGCATGTACCGTGCATGTATTTTCTGTCATCCCATTGCAGGTTCTATCTCTACAAGTTACCTCACCTTCCTCATAAACACCACAATAATGGACTAACGTACCTGCTGATGGACGCAGGGAGCGAGGGGTGGACGGACGGGGTGGTGTTGGTGAATAACAGCGCAGGAGCTCTGGGCAGGACAGTGGGACAGCTTTATGAAAAGAGAGAGGTCTGTCTCATGCTGTACTGACCATGTTGGATGACACCTTGAGACTGCTTTTGAATATAGTGCAGACACGTGTCACCCTGTCCCTTCAGCTTTCACATCCTCAGTTTCCACTGTGAACAAATCTGTGATGCAACCATCACACTCGTGACTCTGCCTGCTTTTGCAGCTTAGGTTTGTGTGTTACGATATATAACAACCCTTTAATGGTTTCCCTTATTTTTTTATTCTTTTTATATGAAAATAACATAATCGTTTAATTTTTTTGCCAAAGCTGAAGGTTAAGTCTTTAAGAAGAGCCACACACCTGTTAATGTGTAGTTTCAAGCTTTCCTTGTGTTCAAAGAAGGCATGGAAAATATTTATAATAATAAACATTGAAAATGAGGAACTGTGTACGGTGCTATGTTAAGTCCAGTTGTGAAACTGTCAGTGTTGTCTTCTCAGAAATCTAAACACTTATGCTCTATATGGGGCCCCCTTTGAAGAAAACGACTTCACAAATTCTCATTATCTCACAACTGTAAATGTTGTTCTTTCTTTACTTTGTTAGTGTAACCTATATAAAACATATGCTATTTAGCTTATGAAGATTCTTAGTTATCTGGGTGGAACTGTCTGGAAGTTGAATCAGGTAAACTGCACTTCTTTCTTGTTGTTAAGAATATTTTGCTGCATATTGAAATAGCTTCTTTGAAGCTTCAAGGTAGCCTGGCTGAAGAAGCTACTTGGATAATCAGCAAAACATTCCTGTCTAGAAGAAAGAAGTCCAGTTGACATGATTCCAGACATTTGCTATTTAGGTTAAGTAAGGTTATGTAACTCAATACATTTTGGATTTTTATGGTGTTTTATTTTGCAGGTTATTTTAGGCAAAATTTATTTTGAGTTCAGATTAAATTAATTTAAATTACATTTATAGAAGTGTGAGGAGATACTTGAATGTTTCTCTGTGTGCCGTTTGATTTGATTATCAAATGCATTGCTTTCAGAGTGAAGACATTGCATACATTCTGTATAATGACCAAAAACCTGACGAAAAACAATTGAATGACAGAAATGAACATGAAAAAGGACACACAAAAGGTAACAGGGTCTTTAATTTACTTTCTGCCGTTTAAAAGTATAAAAACTTTTTGAAACTAAAGTTTTACTAGATTTTTTTTTTCCTCAGTTCACACTTTTATAAACATGCTCAATTGCTACACCTTGTGGCTGGAACTTTATAATGCATTTGTTAATATCTGGAAACACTTCTATACAGCACATCATAGACCAATGTTTTCTTTTCCTTTGCATTGATGGAATGCTGGTCAGTGGAGTTATTGTATTATGCTTTGGTCTGTCTGTTATGTCTTAAATTCTTACATGATCAAATAAATTCTGCACAATCGTAAATTTCAGTAATCTTACCCAACTGTATCCTGTAATGCTGTAATATATTCATAGTTAGAGGAGTTACAACTTGCATTTTATATAAGCAGCTGCACATATGGTACAAGTGACCTTGCACTTCATGCCAGTGATTCTCCTGTACACACAGGCGTTGTTTTGGTGGATAAGACCCAAGGCTTCTGGCTCATCCACAGCACACCTCACTTCCCACATGACAAAGAGAAGGGCAAGTTTGATTTCCCAGACACGGGTGAAAAGAATGGACAGAACTTCCTCTGTGTCACTTACCCGCTGGACAGATTCAACACTATTGGTAGGTGCACACTGCGGCAAAATTAACCAGGGCAGCCAAAAAAATTAACAGTTAAAAAGAAGGTAATGCATAAACCTTTTTAGACGCATACTGCTGTGTTTATTCGGATAAAGATAAACTGTAGCGGTAATAACTGTGTATTTTGCAAAGTCATTAACAGTAATGGCTTTATGGACTTCCTCTTTAATGGAGCTGCCAGCCAAACCTCTGGTTCCGTTGCCATAGTGATTATGAAAAGCACCCTCATTCTCTCCTTGCTGTCATTGTGTCCTTATATGCAAAAATCTGACAACGCTGACTTTAACTGAATGAAACTAGTGGAGGAGACGTCCTCAGTAAAGGAACATAAGGTTAAATTCCTGGAGTCAGACAAATATGGTGTCTTTTACAAGAGGGTGGCAGTGGGTGGGTGGAGCACACAGCTCAGAACCTGCTCTCTGTGTATGGATACATGTGGAGGAGACTACACCTGAAGGCCTGCTTTCACCAAGAGTCCTTTTGGTGATCAGTCACTTGGTGAAACGCTCTCTTGTCAAATTGACTTTTAACATTAATTTCAAATAAAAGCATCAATTTACAATATGATTGTGTAAAGTGATACAATCAGATTAATACATTTTCATTTAGAAGAGCTTCTAGTTAGAATGTGCACTTCTTATCGCATTATCAATTTATCACATTTAAAGGAAGAGTAACAAGAAGCTTTGTGAACACCAAGGCTGTACCGGTGCATGTTGCATTAAGGTTTTACATCGTTTTTCTGCAGGTGAGCAGTTGACAATCAACGAACCGCTCATCTATGACTGCCACGTGCCCAGTTCTTTGTCTTCACTCGTGCCTTCAATGGCAGAGCTCTGCGATAAAAGCCGGATTAAGAAGGGGAACATCAGTCTCCCTCACTCAGCCCACCCACCTCAGACCTCGTCCAATCGCAGCGTGACTCTCACCTCATCAGCTGGAACTCAGTTTATAAGCTTTGCGAAAGGCTCATCCTTTGAACATGGTGAGCTCGACGATGTGTTAGTTAAAGACTAATGAGCTGGGCTATAAAGAACGAGTTTGTCTATTACTGCTGCTAAGGGGAAACAGGTGACAGCTAAAGTAGGCCTGTTGAATATGTAGTAATGGGGGTGCAGACCGAAATGCAGTATGTGTTTTGTTCTGCGGTATTCATATTGAGAGGTTATCCCCGGAGATCATCTTTGCTCATTGTGAAAGATGTTAATGCAACAGTTGAACATGGTTTATTTATGGCAGTGTCAGTATTGTTAAAAATACTCATCCAAGCTGCCACTCAGGAGAGACTATCCAAACGTGTTAGTTATGTGTGGATAGCAGCTCTGGTTTCAGGGCGTTTGTCTGGGTGGTATCCCTACTAACACTTTAATATTTTAATACCTTACTTTACGCTGTTATTCAACACAATGTTTTACCTTGTTATACAAGTGGAGTTTGTTGATGCACAGAAAAAAAATGTTTTAAAAGGCATGTAAGCTCTTTCTGACTGTCTCCTTCAGATCTCTATCACTCCTGGGTAGCACCGGTGCTCAAGTCCGACCTGCACAGAAAAAAAATGTTTTAAAAGGCATGTAAGCTCTTTCTGACTGTCTCCTTCAGATCTCTATCACTCCTGGGT
>JABJVR010000106.1:8274429-8289276 GCA_025773905.1 Chitala chitala | reverse complement strand
AGCACCGGCGCTCAAGTCCGACCTGCTGGTCCAGTTCTGGCGCCTATCATCTGGTGTTCTGCCCTCGGACTGCTCTGAGAGCTGGAAGGTTCTGGATGTGAAGGTCCTGTCCCCTGGCACCGTGGGCAAGTACAGCACCACGAAGGACCACTCCAAATGGGCCGTCAGCATGGTGATGGACACCGGGAGCTGGATATGCGTGGGGGACATCAACAGGAATGAAGCGGAGGAGAAAAGAGGCGGGGGCACGTTGTGCCAGAACGACGCCGCAGTGTGGAAGGCCTACAGGACGGCGGTGGCCGACTACTACCCCTGCCATGACTGACAATGGGGGGGAAGGGGTGTGGAGGCCGAAAGCACTGCAGTTTTGGGAAGCATACTACCTTAACAATGTCTGTAGAAGTAATGCAGGCATTAACGGTGGATAGAAATGATTTAATTGTAATGGAATGGCTAAGGAAATCATTAGAAAGATCTGCAAGATTTACTAGTTGCTGCATTAACACATTTAGGGTAAAGCCTTGCTGCTAACAGGTTTACATTTGGGAAGCCATCTGGCAAAACCCTTTTGATTTGTCAAGGTTTTCAGGCTGGGCTTTTCTGCAGCGTGTGCTGTACATCACACGTCAGAGTAAAGCATCAGGCTATTCTGTGTGTCATTTCATGATGTATACATGGTACAGAAAGTACAAGGAGTACAAGGTGCGTGCTGGCCATGTTAGGTTATGTGTGTGTGCATGTGCGTGTGTGTGTGCGCGTGGGGCAGTCATTAGTATAGCTGTAGCAGCACAGTGGTGGGTCAGTGTGTTTTTCCTGGTCGGATGCCATCACAGAGAAAAAGAGCAAAGGTTGATGGAAAGAGGAAGTTTGTGTTTCCAGGCAGAAACAGCACAGCACTGACTGTAGCACAAATAAGGGTTTGCGTCACATTTTTCTAGTGGTGCTTGTAATCCTCTCAGGTGTGTCATGCAGCGTGACTTCTCTTTGTAACGGAGTGTCACTAGTACCTCAGCCCTCAGCGAGGCGTACGTGGGGTTTAAGTCCCAGAACACAGAGCAGACAGTGTATGGGTATTTAACAAGCGTTGCCTTTTAAGGCTGAAACGTTGTTTGTTTGGGATGAAAGCATATTCCGTTCATGGAACGTTTTTTTTACAGTGCTACACTGATAGGTTTGGTTTCAACAGGTGTTATGAATGTGAACGATGTGGTGGATTAGAAGAAGCAGATCTGGGGGTTAAAACTAACAGGTACGGATACTGTAACTGAGGTGTGTTACCCATTGTAACTCATTAGTTTGCTGTTTTACACTCCATATTATTCTCCAAGAACAACATTTTTGTGTGTGTTCTAACTGAACAGTATTCAGTATTTACAGATTGGAAATACTGGAAACTTAACTACAGCACTGCACTGAAATACACTGAGTGTTGATGGAAAACAGAATCTCACTGGCCTGCTTCCTGCTTGCTGTCATACTGAACAAAACAGCTTAATCAATTTTTATTGTATTAATAGCCTGGCAGAGATAAGCAAGGTAATTGTCTACATTGTTTTAATATGATGTGACCACATATGTGTGTGGCCTTCCATGCAAATTATTGTAATTATAAGCAAAGATGAGACTCTTTGTTAAAGTTGTAGTGTAGCATGAGAATTTGTCAATTGTGGTTTGTAGCAGTTTATGTGTAACAAAATAAATTAGTTTTCTAACAGTGCTGAAGCTGTATAAATAAATGAAATACATTTAAAATTTTTCTTACGTTTACTGCATACAACTGCACTTTATTACTCTCATTAAATGTTTGAAAGGAAAAAAAACTGTAATATGGCACTTCCCCCCCCCCCCAGACTGAAACGATCCATCTAAAAAAGAATTTTCCTTTCTGTCACACAAATGGCAGAGACGGTGCCATGGCGACGGTCTGTTTGAGTGCACTTCTTCGCAAGGCGCAAAATGCTTTCGTGTGCAGTGTCAGCGTGCCAAGACTGAGCAAGGTTCATTACTCTGTCGGCGTATGTGGTTAGGACCTGACACAAGTGGCACAGCGGCCTGTAGGGGTACGAGTAAGACACACAGGCTGACCCTAAGTGTCTGCTATACACTCATACTGTGACTTCATTAGTGACAAAAATTAATGAAATAGTTCCTTCCTTTGTCAATATAGAAGTGGTGGTTGTTAAGACATGAATAGGCTTGTTCAGCACTGAAGGCATTTAAATTCTTGTTGTACAAGTTTTCTAACTAAAATAGAAGAGCTTGTTGTATACAATTCCCAAGTACAGCGCCTTCAGAAAGTATTCAGCCCCATCAACTTTTCTCAGACTTCGCTGTATTAATTCATAGTAGATTAAATTGATTTTTTTCATCATTCTCCCACTCAATAGCCTTAATACCAAAGTGAAAACATTTTATATATTTCTGCAAATTTATTACTTAAAAAAACTGAAATCTCTCATTAGTTTAAGTATTCACACCTGTCATTCACTGCTTTGCCAGGCCAACTTTAGCAGCAAATCTTGTTGTAACAGCTTTGCACAGCTGAATTTGGACAGTGACTCTAAGTCTTCCATATGAATTCTCTAAATGTCTGTCACATTGGATGTTTTAATGCAATCTCCAAGTCCCTTCACAGGTTTTTTAATGGGTGTCGGGTCAGGGTTTTTGAAAGGTATTCCTATCTTTATAGAGAAACTCTGAAGCTTTGAGGGTGAAAACTGGCCTAAAGTCTATGACCAAAGCTCTTCTTGCCAAAACACCCAATTTGGTGAAATGGCCGGCTTTAGAAAAAAATTTGGTGGTTCTACGTTCTTCCATTTGGCAGTGATGGAGTCCACTATGCTTCTATGAACTTTGAATGTGTTTTATACCCTTATGCGAGATCTGTGCATGGATATGGTCCTATCTCAGAGGTCTAAGGTCCAAGATCATATTTCAGTGGTCCAAGATCCTATCGCAAAGGTCCATGGAAAGTTCACTGGGCTTCATGGCTTGTTTTTACCCTTTCATGGAATATGCACCATGGGACCTTATAAAGACAGCTGTGTGTCTTTTTAAATATAGTAATTGCTCAGTCAAGTGAATTCCCTGTAGGACTGGCTACAGCCATGTGCTACAGGCCTTTCAGAGATCATCAAGTAAACAGGATGTGTCAGATTAGTGGGTTTTCAAAGTATAGGGCCTGACAACATATGTAAAATACAAATCTCAGGTTTTAAGAATAAATTTGCAACTATTTCAGAAAATTTATTTTACCCATATCGTTATGCAGTGTTGTGTGTCAGTTCAATAAATTCAATCCATTTGAAAATACTACTGCAGCAGGAATGGAGGGAGCTGAACATTTCCTGGAGCTACTATAAGTCTGCTTTTACCAGCCTAAAGTAAACGCACATGAAAGCGGATTTTCTGGTTTCACAAGGGCAGTGTTGTTGATAACGAGCAGTAGAGGCTCTATACTGTCTTCTGATGAACTGCCGCCTTTGTGAGAGCAGGCCCCGTCACACACGCTCAGCTGTAAAACGTGTGGAATGCACACTGCAGCGCGCGGCATGTAATCGCCCTACAGTGCTGAAGACTAAATGCTGTCAAATCAAGACCCAAGGGGTTCCACTCAGTGCCCTTGAGCATGTTACGTCCACAAAAGTGAACTGAGTATGGCCAAAAGCTCCAGGCAGGAGCCAAATTCACACGTGTGGGGTTACTTTCACCTGTATAACACTGGAGCTGGATATCAACTCTACAGCTCATCTGATTTTAAAGCAGCAGGCTTCTTCTCGCAGGGCTGTCTTGCAGAGACAATGGCTAACACAGCCATATTAATGGCTGCTTCAGCTCAGGGAAATGAAGGGCAGACTCATTTTCACTGAAGGCAGTGGCCAGGGTGTTAAAGTTTCACACAACATTATTAGTCTAGGAAAAGAAATTGAGCAGCAGCACAGGTCAAAGTGGTCTCTGGACCACGTAGAGCAGATGCTATACAATACAGTGTGCAAAAGGGACACGTTGGCTAAAGGAACAGAGATATTTGTCCACATAATGTAATAATTTACTCTGTGTTGATCTTGGGGTTATTACTTCTAAAATTAGTTGTTTTGAAATATCTTGTAAACTGTGAGAATTAATGGTCCAGTTAATTAAGATCTAGTATTTATATTTTAACATTGTTTTTGAAATTCTCTTTTTAACTTCCCAAATATTTACATTTCAGTCACAAGAGTTTGTATTAATTAGTATTAATATTAGTTAGTATTAATATTAGTTGCAAATACAATATAGTGAACATTCAGAGCAAGACAAGAACAGCAAACTAAGTCAGTTCTTTGTGTGAAAGGCTTGATTGCAATTATAGATTATATTCAAACTCTTCAGTGCATCAAGCCGAAACTAATTTAGGTATACACAATTACTTTAATGGACTTCAAAATTTGTCTCAGTTAGCATGCAGTTAGGGGTTTTTTAAATCGTGATTTTTTAAAACAAATTGTGAATCAGTGAATCAAATGAAGAATTTTAAAAGTGCAATGCGAAGGTTTCTTTTGCCGTTGCAGTGTACTTACCTGCGGGTATCACCAAACTATGGCACAGGCTGGGGAGGGGCAGCCCATGATGAGCTCCTGGAATCAGTAACTGCTCCGAGTCAGAGATCACTGACTGTTATGGTCAGGTGTAAAAGTCAATTAGCCAATGACGTCTGGAGCTACATACCACAGGTCTGCCCATCACTGAGGTGAAGTGTGCTTTCACAAGTGGTACAAAATACCCCTTTGGTGCCAGTAAACAAGCTGAGTTAAACCAATTTTTAAATTCTAAAGCATTAAAGCAGGCACACCTGCACACATTACACGTGCTGTAATGCACATTATTTCTAGCTACTAATTAAGTTGAACTTTAGTTTAAGTGATCAAAAGTGTTGCACAGGAAATTTTGGTCTAAATGACAAGTTTAAGTCAGAACATCATTCATGGTTATACCAAGTTTATGTGTACAGATCAGAACCACTCATTTGCAGATTGGTGGTCTGATGGAAGTGATTACAACACAGCTCATCTCTGTCTTTAAAGTCCAACACTTCAATTTTATGTAAATGTTACATTTAAAGATATACAAAATAAAGGAACAACTGTAGGAAGTCCTACTAGAAGCTATTACACCAAATGTAAATACATATGCACAATTTGTGTCAATTTCACCTGTTCTGTATTTTTTCCAGTTTCGTTTTCCAATTTAGTTCTTAATTTCTCTTTTGCAGAGAGAGTGACGCCCCGTCGTTAGTGCCTGTCAGCCCTGGCTCTTCGAGAACACGGCATTATATACTGCAATCCACACAGGGAACTCTCGTGAAGTATTGAGCTGGCGCACACACCACTGAGCAATCTACAGCTTACCTGTCCCGTTTTCTTTCCCCTTTGTGGTTTCCAGCTGCTGCTCCTCTCCATAACCCTTCATGATCTCCTTCCCTGTCCTCGTCTCGGACTGAACCTCCTGCTTTTCAAATCATCTCATGTTTCTATGACCTACGACTCTGCCCTGCGCCTCTTAACTTGTTTCTGGCTTAATAAAAGACAGCACTGCACACTGTGATCTGGACTTCTGTCATTCTTGCCGAAGCGTTACACATTATATGATATTACATATTTTAGAAAAGCTATTTTAAAAATTAAAATAATTTCCCATGTGCACACAAAAAAAAACAAAGCAGACATATAAAAAGGTTTATTACACAGCACAATTAATAGGTAGTGCAGAAATGGCTACAGTTAAAGGCTGATAAACACAAACAAATGAATAGACATTCACACAGACATTACACACATTGCACTGCATGGTTTCTATGCATACAATATTTATATATAAAGAGAGATCATGGAAGGGCAGGTCTCCTGACTCTGTCATCATATATATTTTAATATGTATGCAAAAGCTGAAACCATGCTCCTTTTAGCTGACCTTTTTTTTCAAGAACAAAGTGAGGTACAGTAAACCTATCCCATAATGAGGCACTTATAGGCTACAAGAGCACTACAGTTCCCTCCACAGCCAGTTACATGATCGCATCAGTCCATCGTAGCTCTGTTGCAGTGCCTCACTTTCCTGTGTAGAAACTTCATCGGTGCTGCCTTTGAATGGAGTCCGGTGGAGTGTGTCGATCGCACCGTGTTGCTTCTACATTAGTCACACTCACAGGGACAGCTCATTAGCCCATATGGTCAGCCCACATTCACTCTGCAATCCTTCCTAGTCTGTACAAGCTCAAAGCAAACTGTTGTCCCTTAGAATACAATAGGGATAGTGTTTTGTAAAAGAAAAAAAAACCTACCACGCTGGTTCTTCTTTCAAAGTTTTTCAGTCAACTGACAGCCTACTGGAAAAAAGATGTTCTCAAAATAAACACAAGGGTGTGAGTAGTGTGGCTGTTCTGAATTGCGACAGAGTCAACAAAAACAACATTAAAAAGGTATTATATACTTATGTATGGCACTTACATACAATTATTGCATTAAAACTGCAGACGTTTTTCAGATTTCAGATTTTAAATGAATGCTTGATTGATGTAGAGCAGTAATGCTGTACTTTCACTGTTGCAGTAATGTTGTGCAGATTGATAAATTAACTAATTTAGCTTGTCGACTCATTGATGTTTTACATGCCAGTACTTTATCAAATTAGGAATTCCAATAAGGAAAAAAAATTAATTTAGCATCCTTTTAAGTTACCTAAAGAATTTATCCACACGAGCTACGATTACTACAAATTTACATTTGCTTCGGATAGGAAGATTTATCCGCCATAAAATCTTTTGAGAATATTTCTTAACACACCAAATACTTTCCTTTTTACAAGTGCTCTCTGAATTGACCAGCTAATGTTACAAAACCAATTTTAGCTATTATAATGCTAATATTCTGGCCATTTTCACCGTATGTGTATCTCCAGGAGCCTTGACACACAGCTGTCAGAATAAACGATAAACTCCTGGCATTACAGCAAAGCATTACCACTGGGGCAGCATCATAAAAATGCCTGACGGTAACGTCCTGGTGCTTTGACGAGACTGTAAACACATATTAGAGACTCAAGAAATCTGCATACAATAAACATAGATAAATACATAATAGATAGAAAGCTGGTATAAAAAAATTATAGTGTATTACAATGTACCAAAAATAAAAAGCACATTTTATTTGTCAGAATATATTCAGCTGCTGTGTTTCCACAGTAACATCACTCACTGACGTGTAGAAAAGCTGCAGAGCTGTGTATGTCAGTGTGTGTCAGCTCCTGCTATCCTACACTTCTGAAACTGCAAAGTGTTCACAGATGAACACTTTCCTATCCATTTCAAACTACTGCTGCCAAGCAGCTGTTAAAGACTCACAGCGCCTGCGACATTCATTCTAGAACCTTCACCTACAATAAGGTGCCTCTGTTATGCCTCAGTAGTGATCTCAGTGCTTTTCCCAAGTGCAAAATTTCTGCGCCTACCTGACATGTGGATGCTCAGCTTTGTCATAAAAGAACGACTGTCAATTAGCGAGCGGCTCATCTGCAGAGGTAAGTTCTAGAGCTATTGGAAAGTGTTGCCTCTGAGACAGATACAGGACACCACAGTAAAGTCCGCCGTGAGGGGGGTCAGATGACGTGCTGGTGTTTTACTTTTCCGTCCCTAGGATTAAGGATTAAGCTTGCATAGCATGTAAACAGAGGCCACGGGGACACAGTGAAGCGGCTTTCCCATCGCTGGAGCCGTGATTTTGTCTCAGCTTTTAAGGTCACTTTGTGTTAGCCGGCCATACGTAATACTGATAACTCGCTGTTAGTGTCGTGTCTGATAGCTTGAGAAACCTTCTGGCTGATGTTGTCTGTCTCTCGCAAGCACAATGCCATTTGTCGAAGTGACAACATTAGAAGTACCAGTGACAGACTCTAGCCAAGTCAAGGCAAAACTAAATGTCCAAAGCTGTACAAGTGTCTGCTTTTACTCGTTAATGTCACACCACCTTCTTGAAGCAACCAGAAGTGCCGTTACAGCAGACAGGGTGATCCTGAGAGATCCAAGACGTGCATGAAAAGTCAAAAGAGCGTCCTCACGAGTCTGCGGCCCTTAGCTTTGATTCGCGGGAAGGTGGCACTAGTCTCTATGCCGACAGACGGCGAGCTGGCGGGCATGCCCACTCCCTGTCTCCTCAGCAGGAAGTCCACACTGGACGAGGTCATGGCATAGAACACGTTTCCTGTCGCTGGTATTTTGAGTTCTGGCAGGTACAAAGAAATGATCTGCATTTATCTGTCATTTTTAAAATTCAACAAAGCCACATCTGACTCAACAAAATCAACTAATCTGGTATTATATAATTTTAAAGCACTTACATTTTTAAGGTCTGCAGTACCTGACCAGTCTGATTTCAGAGATAAAAAAACGTGTGTCTACCTTTTCCTTCAGGCAGCAGCTGGATCAGCTCATATCGTGACGCCTCTTTTGGGTCCTGATTGTGTTTCTCTAATGCGTTGCTGATCACAGATGGGGTCTTGTCATTGCTTGTTACCTGGAAGTACAGCAGTTATAACAGCTCTTTAAACAACATGAACCGTGCATTTTAAGGCCAAAGCAAATCTGACGTCCCGGCATACAGACTGTGGCACGGAGTCCACATGACCAGCTATTTACACACACATCCAAATCCAATGCACTTCAAATACTGAGGTTTTTAGATGTGATTCTGATGTACTTCACTGATCTCTTCTTCACTATACTTGCTTTACTTAGTTTGGTTCTTATGAACAATTCCATTATTTTTATGTCAGACTTGGTAACAGCCTTGTACTGTCTGTCAGTACCAATATACTGCGATACAGATTTCCATCTTGTAAATCCATTCGTATCCTGATGATTCGTATGTCTGGCCCTGCTTCTTGGCTCTTATTGGTGGGAGTGTTGCCACAGGAGACGGAGCGACGATGTGATTTGACGTTATTGTCCGGTGTCAGCGAAGGACTGGGATCAGTTGGTGGAGGGGAAGTGTCAACATCCAAACAGGAAACAGAAGGCGACTTCATGTGCTGAAATATTTATAGTCATGGAATAAATTTAACAGTAATAAGAGAAAACATAATACTAATAATAATAATAATAAAATAATAATAATCATCATTATAATCACCATAAGAACAGGAAAAAAATAAGATTCTATAATTTTCTTTATAATTATTAAATATAATATTTATTAAATATAATTTATATGTTAGTTTGTGTAAGCTAAAAAGCAGTATTTTCGCGATCAGCTTTAAGACATCAGTAACACGATGAAAGTGAAAACCTTCGAAGTGATATTTCAGTACCTTGGTAAGCTTAGAAAGCAGATGATTGACAGGGGAGGAAAAATCAAAGGCACCCTCAGTATCAACAGCTGGAGTGGCCACTGAGGACAGGATGCTGGGAAACAGGGGAGTTCGTGAGATTTAAGAAACACTGACAGCATTAATCTGTGACCATCCTCTGTATCTGATCCTCTGTATCTGCTGTGTCATACATTTCACGTTCTGTGTATCTGCAAACACATCGTACGACAAGACATGCTAACCGAGAGTTAATATGCTGGCAGACTGTTGGTTTGTTTGTACTTGAACCCTTTAAATTAGGTCACTTTATCTGTGACCAAGTTATATTTTTGCATATGTACAGTTTAAATTGTAAGTAATATGAACATTATACTTCAATGAAGTTATAGCAGGGTCTTCAAGGGTTTATAAATACCTACAGACCTCACTGAAAGAGACCTGCAGAGTATACATACCATGATAAAGAACTCTTATCCAGAGGCTGCATGCTGTGTGTATATGTGGTCAGCTGTACAAGTGCTATATGACTGTGTGCTCTCAGTGTTGCCTCTCAGTACAAACTGACTTGGTCACCAATGCATGTTCACTACTTGTATTTTTGAAGTCTGTGCACTATGGGCTGATGGTTTATCCATGGTACGCCTCTGTCTGCTGCCTCTTTTTTTTTGGTTGGGTTCCACCCTCCCCCGCAACCCTGAAATGCATAATTGGATTATCAAATGATGAGTGAATAAAACCGATGGCTTACTCACTCTGCACAATGTGTGATGACTACTGTGGGATTGGCGACGCGGCTGGAGGTAGTTTCCGTGGCAGCTTCGATCAGATTGGACAGCCTGTAACTGTGATAAGCAGACATGACTGAAAGAGCACTATTAGTGTTTGTTCGCCGATCAGTAAACTAAAGCTTTTGGTCCTGTAAGTCTAGAGATAATGTGTGCTTGTAATGTTAAAATGAGTGTAATAATGGAATGGATAAATTTGACAAACTGACTGAAATATTAAAAATGACAGTAAGGGCGATAACCACAAAGTCTGTGATGCCTACCTCTCTTCTTCAGTGAGTGTTGGAACGCTATAGTACCACTCAAGAAAAGTCTCGTCACGTGTGAAAGAACAGTTTCTACATGACGCCTGTAGGAGTTTTATTTGTGATAAAACCTCAAACTCCTGGAAAGGAAAACAGCATCATTAAATTATTTGGAACCTGAGACCTCTAAGAGTGTGAAATGCTAAAGCCAGCAATAAAAGTCGCACACATAAAACATGATTATTTCTGCACAGAGCTGCAGCTCTGTTTTGTTTTTGGATGCTACATACCCGTCGTCGTTTGTCAAAATTGATGTACCCGTTCTGTAAGAGAGAGCAGAAGTACTGCTAATGTCAGAAGTACTCTTGCCTCACCATTGCCAAATCCAGCAGCACGAGCCATGAAGACGGGCAGCTCAGGCAGACACGGAGAGTGTGGAGACAGGTAGCTCAGGCAGACACAGGGAGTGCGCAGACGGGTAGCTCAGGCAGACACAGGGAGTGCGCAGATGGCAGGTGGGTAGCTCAGATAGAAACAGAGAGTGTGGACACAGGTAGCTCAGGCAGATACAGGGAATGTGCAAACGGGTAGCTCAGGCAGACACAGGGAGTGTGGAGACAGGTAGCTCAGGCAGACACAGGAAGTGTGGAGATGGGTAGCTCAGGCAGACATAGGGAGTGTGGAGACAGGTAGCTCAGGCAGACATGGGGAATGCGCAGACGGCAGATGGGCAGCTCAGGCAGACACAGGGAGTGCGCAGATGGCAGATGGGTAGCTCAGGCAGAAACAGAGAGTGTGCAGACGGGCAGCTCAGGCAGACATGGGGAGTGTGCAGGTGGGTAGCTCAGGCAGACACGGGGAATGTGCAGATGGGTAGCTCAGGCAGACACAGGAACTTGTGCACACAGGTAATATAGTCATACACAGGGAAGCGTGCAGAGAGGTAGCTCAGGCAGACACTCTCTTTCACTGTCCTCACCTCCAGCCTGTCCTTGACTGCAGCATCCAACATGGTGAGATCAGTGAGAAAGATGCCCAGATAGGGCACCGTCCCACGCACCACAGTCTGAGTGACAGAAAAGGGCTGTTACCTCACACAAGTGACACGTGTGTCCACCATAGCCCATTACATGAACAGGTCTACAGTGACTGCTGATCTTCACATCAGTAGAGATTTAATGTAGCACAGATTTAAGGCAGCGCTCCTCACCCCAGTTTGCTTTCGGACGTTCACCTTTCCGTCTGCGCTGGTGCATTTTGGTGTTCCCTCCTGAAATAAGTGGACCATTCAAACCTCCACTAAACACATACCACAATAAAATGACACACACTATTTTCACAACATTGTCTGCTTTTCTGACCACAAGCATGTGATGAAGGTAATCTGAAATTATCCATAATATTTAATTCACATTCTCTGCATTTGAAAACAAATTCTCAAATTCAAGTCCTGCTGCAAAAAATGTCAATCACAAAACGCCTCTGAACGATACAATGCACGATTACACGCTATCAAATTCAGATATTCTTATCAGGACAGTAGAAATAATACAATGCTAAATCATAAAAAATTCAGGAAATGGTGGTAACATTAATGCAATTCACACAGCATTGGCAAGATGAGCTTTCTCCAGCCAGGTTTATGTGTCTTAGACTCTGTTCTTTTCTTATCTTGCTAAAGGTGCCAGAGAGAACACTGGAGTCTGGGCTCCAAGGACACACATCCCTCCTCATTGACAGGCAATTTTATAAATAACAAGCAAGAGCCCCCACGAGGAAAGCAGTCCGGTAAATGGCCAGAACATGATAGAATCGTTTGACAGTTCAAATACGCTCTCTCCCCCCCCTCCCCCATTTCATTTCTTGACAACCACCTCTTTAAAATTTAAGGCCACCCAAGTGGAAAGGCGTTATCAGAGCAGCCAGCACGCTTAGTAGTTTTACACAATGTTCTTTATTAATTCCGATATGAAAAGAAGCACAGCTGCAGTGTTAGCCACTATTGCGTTGAGACATGCTATCGCTTTTCAAATCCGTGTATAATGTGAGCTAGTTAAGTCAAGGTATTAATTACAGATACAGCTATTATACTAAACTGTTATGCGCTCTGGGTTCTCTGCCCTTTGTAGAACATAAGCTATGTCAGCACACTGCAATGTCACATGACAACAATTGTCCTCCAGAAAAATACAGAAATTCTCCTCCTTGAAGTCGGCATCTTGCAGCAGGGGTACCTCGACACGCAGCCGCTGTTTCAGCCGTGCACGTGCCTTCTTTTAATAAACGCCTCGTACAGCCCTGCCATCCTCAGTCTCACCTCTTTCAGCAGTATCCGGCTTTGGGAGTAATTGTCCTTCTCGGAAAATGTGTCAGCGAGCTCTTCATATCTCTTCACCACTTCTCTGTGGACGTGGAATTAGAAGAGTGGCGGATTTCAAAGACACACGTTACACAAAGACCAAGACACGTGTCACGGTGTGGCGGAGTCCATGCACAAAATAGAATTAACCGCCAAGTGTGAGTAATGACACATTCTAAAACTAATTTTAGGCATATTATGATTTTCAATTAATCTACTAGTAAAAAAGAACTATCATACACACTTTTCTGTCTCCGCCCACGTCTTCCGCAGTCTGTGAATGGGGTTGCTTTGCAGCGCAGACACAATGGCATACAGAGAAGAGAAGTTCTTTCTTGCACGACACTCCTGCATGAAATGAGATTCGTATGAAAGTCCTAATGAACATCAGAAATGCAGAGGGCCTTCATACCACATGCTCTTTGGAAATCTGACTAACGCAAAAGCTGGACAATACAACTGAGAGGCTTCCTGCACATGTGGTGTTTAACATGAGCCTCTATGTTAGTGTGTCACTGCAACCCCCCCCCCACCTCAGCCACAATGATCCACTTCTCCAGCAGACGAGCCCTTTGCTGGGTCCGCAGAAGCCTGTCCCACAAACAGGAGGCGGTGACGGCGTTGGCCAAGCGGTTGAACTGGCGCACCGTGGCCCTGACGGAGAGGCACATGCCCTCTCGCCCCTTCTTGTCCCGCTGGGACCACAGAGAGCCCAGGCAGTGGTACGGCACCACATTCAAAAACAGGTCCTACGTACAGGACAGCCGCCATCAATACTAAACTTCAAGACCATAGACAATAACGTGCAGATTTAGAGAAGAGAAAGCGCAAGAACATATTTCCATTTCTGAAGTTAAATTCACACTAACAGCACAATGCAATGAAGATATCAGGGGCAGCTGTGAGTTTCAAAAGCACCAGTTCCTCCTGCCAAGTAAAACTCGATGCAAATTTCAGACTCACTGTTTCTATCATGGTCAGCTGCTCAGCGACTACATCTGCAGGGAAGCCCAAAATGTTCGTGGCATCAAACTCAGAAGTCGAGAAGTTGCTGGGAGACGTCACAGAGTGGACGCTTCCTGTGAGACATAATTACTCTGTGTGACAAGTCCAAATAATTACTTACGCAGACCAGAGTTGTCTAGGTTTGAAGAACACGCTGCCCTTTGGATTAGGGAGTGCTCAAAAAACCTACATACCATTATGCAAAAAACAATGAACGCCCTACAGGCACAACAAAAACAACCTTTGACACACAATGACAGTGAGAGCCACAAAACGCAATGCGAGTACCTGTAGGGGAGTCACACAGCAACGTTCTTTCACTTAGATCTTCTGCCACTTTCAGGAGGCGCCTCTTGATCTCTGAACCCGTGGGGTCAGAGGGCAAGAGAGGAGTGAGTCGAAGGATGGGAGAGGGATCCCCAAGGCGTAGAAAGTCCTCTTTATATTCATCCAGCCATTCGGCGAAAACCGAGCAAACTGCCCTATAGGAAGCAATCAGAAAACGGCTATCAAATACAACCAGCACAGTCACGGACCTCATTTAACCTGACTGCTGCTACACAGGACACATATCAACTGCTTTGCTGTAGTGACAGCCTGGTTAGTTCAGATAACTTATCTTACACATTTTCACAGTTCTCAATATTTAAAGCAGGAAGTCATTGCATGTTCACTGCAATCAAACTTGCACTTCTTTTGGTTAGATCCTGTCTCAATCTTTTCCCATGTCAACATTTTCACTTTTGGCTTTTCCGGATAAATATAATAGGGAGCACTAAATTAAATCACTTGCATCTCAGTGCTTTTGCAGGGGATCCATTATTTTTCTTGAGGAGGATGAAACCCAGGCAGCGCACCACCCTAAGCAGACTAACAAAACAGTGAATCTGAGGAGAGCTACACACTGTACATCATATTATAGACAAGACTAAGGTACGCCCAGCTGTCACTGTGTTAGGACAGTTCTCTTTAGACAAGACTAAGGTACGCCCAGCTGTCACTGTGTTAGGACAGTTTTTAGACAAGACTAAGGTACGCCCAGCTGTCACTGTGTTAGGACAGTTCTCTTTAGACAAGACTAAGGTACGCCCAGCTGTCACTGTGTTAGGACAGT
>JABJVR010000106.1:8264286-8274329 GCA_025773905.1 Chitala chitala | reverse complement strand
CCAGCTGTCACTGTGTTAGGACAGTTCTCTTTAGACAAGACTAAGGTACGCCCAGCTGTCACTGTGTTAGGACAGTTCTCTTTTCCAGGCGTTATGAACAACATACTGATGATCATTGAAGCACTGACTCACATGTTGAAGGCCAGCCTGTTTGGGCTTAGGCTATTTCCCCCCGGTGGATTCTGCAGCCTGTGAAGTGAAAGACAATGGGAAGGCCAGGCACACGGTGTTGACATATATTTTAAAAAGATGCTGCATCAGATAGGGGCAGGAAAGAGACGTATCCCTGCATGGCAGTATTATCTCTCCCGCACACTCTTCCTCTTCCACTGCTCTTCCCTGCCTCGTTCTCAGCCTCACGGCAAAGAGGACAATGGGCTTCTGAGCATGCCGTTGGAACGGCTTCCCTTTCGACCCCTGTACCTCCGACCCGTGTTTTCGCTAACCTGTCAGTCAGGATGTCCAGCACCCTCTGAGTGGTGGTGAAGGAGCGGTACGTTGCGAGGAAGATGGAGACGAAGGTGGAGTCACCCATGGAGAAGGAGTGCAGGAGGTGTAGGACAAGCTTCTCCTCCGTGCCCGCCTTCAAACACTGGGTACGCGAGCCCGTGGGCTAGGGAGAAAGGGAGGGCTGATATCATCCACTGTCTTTGGTGTTTTCTTTTTCTCTTGTATCCAGGTTTGTTATTACGACACTTTTGAGCAGTTTTGAACGAACAGGGTTGGTTTTAATGTTTGAGGCCTACACGAGGGGCAGGATCGCAGTCTTACCACTGAACGGGACGGCGCTCCAGTCTGTGGTTTCACGACGACCGTGTAGATCACCCCTTCTTCCTCCTTCTCCGACACTGAGGTCTGCGATAGCCAGCAAGGCAAGCAGCGATACCCACAAACATTAGCGTGGAGCAAAAACGGCTAAACACGTGCTAACAAACGCAAACTCATCACCGCCTCAGGAAAAGTACACAGTCACTATGAGCCAATGAACAGAGACAAAAGCGAACACTATGACAGCTAATTAAAAAAAAAGGGAAAACAGTGATGAATACACATTTTTGGGGCTGACAGGTCTTTACAGCCTCTCATGTACACTTCCCTTTCATTACTTTCCGCTGCTGAAACCCTCCAACCAATTTATAAAATTGTCATTGTCAGTTTTCATTAGGGCTCAACTTTTTAAAACACAGGTGCATGGTTGGTACACTTTGATGTACGATAGTGTCTAAGAAGTGATGCAGGTTTATTTATGCAACGCAGCAAGGCTGTTCCCTGTTCATTTGCCTTTCTGATTCTGTGAGTGTAAGTGTGACACCGTCCTAAGGGACAAGGCAGCTGAGCAGCGTGGGTCCTACCAGGTCCAACGGGCAGTACCATGTTGTCTTCATGGGTAAAGAATCCACCTGAAAATGCAGACATTGTGCACTCATTAGCAATGCCATGATCCTCTGACACTCATTTCACACAGAGACACACTGCCAGAAAAGATCATGTATTATATTCTTATTTATCCTTTATGTGAGCACACAGTCCCTTTGACACAAGCATCATTCTGCAGGAACACAAGTTTGACACAATGAACAAAAGCACATTAAATTATAAACACTATAACTCATCTCGGCACGTCGTCATTATAAATAATAAAATGTACACCGATATGTACTTTGCTGCATATCAGTAGTGCATTGCTTACTAACATGGTGTGAATGAATACCATACATCATTTGCAGTATGTATGATGCATGGGTAGTATCTCCTGAGCAGAACCTGGCCTTATTCTAATAACACTACATTTTTATATATCACTAATAACTGAACTGCACCGACTGCACTGTTTTCTGCACACCTGTACACTTGGCTTCAGGAGAGCCCAGACTCTCCTCCAGCATACCCCCTGCCAAGCGCCCTGTCTTCTCCGTGCCCCTACAGGTAGGACAGGTAGCACCAATTAGAATACTAGCATGCCGGACGCTGATGACAACCTGTAGCCAGAGGATGGCGCCGGCGTGCTCGCTCACACAGTAATAACACCAATTACTGTCCACCGCTGTGAACGACCTGTCCGCTCTGCTCCTGAACGACCACAAAAGGAAGACGTCAGAGCCCGGCCCTGAGCGGCCCTTTGAGGTACAACGGCATTTGCTGCTACTGGAACTTTTACAATGGAGAATCATTCAGAAACAAAGTACGTGATATCTGTTCACCGTCCACAATATGGTAAAAATAGGGCTCTACTGATACCACACACTGCAAAAAACATCCGCTTTGTTGTAAATTATATAACCTTAATTATATAAGCAGTTTTTTTTTCTGTTTAACAAAGCAGAAGCGCAATTTAAAGTCGTAAACTACGTTGTCGTTGACGGCTCACAGCTGAGGGCAATTCATATATTGACATAATATGTTTGTTGGTCGGTATAAGCAACACCGAGCCCAATGTTGCATTTGTTTAGCGAGAAATGCGTGGAGAAGACATGACATTCAAAGTCCTCATGAATCATAATTTCATCGCCTTGGCAACGGCAGTGCTACTACAGCTCACGTCCCACACTGTAAAGAGCCCCTGCATTGTTGGAGCCCGCTTCTCCTCATCATTTCGGTTATTATCAGAGCCACGCCGAAGCCGCCCCATTACCCTCTCAATGAGTGCCGGCCTCGCCGTCGCCGCCGGGCCTCTGTTAACACCACCACGGCACTCCTGGCTACGCTCAAGCACCTCTGTCACGATGCTCGAAAGCCCCTCGCTCACAGACCCTGCACCATCTATTATACAGACTGAGCCATAATCGCTGTGACCACAGTTCCTACACTGTTTTAGCTGTAATTGCCATGGTATTCACAGTATGCCTCGTCTCAATTACAATAACAAGACTGATTTGTCCCCCGCATTTCTACTGTTGTAATTGCTTCCTAATAGCCAGGTGTATAAGTTTTACAAATTCCAGGTCACAACAGCAGACACTGACTGGTAAGCCCTGGGTAAAACAACATTTTTTCCACCTTTGTACCGTATGTTGGCAGCCTTGATAACTGCACTGCTCCTCAGTATTGACAAGGAGCCTGTTATGTTTACACTTCAACGAGCCTTTCGCTGCTGCTACCACACGCTAATCCGATAGCAGAATGTGTGCTACCTTTGACTTGGCAATTCCAGGTGTTCCCAGGTCTGCCAGCTTCTCTGAGATCTTCAGGATCTTGCAACGAACTTCATGCCCGACACCTCCTTTCATTTGGTCGCCGTTTGGCTTTTTGTCTCTCCTGCCCTGTCTGTCTTCTGTTGCTGCCCCTATCTCTTTATCACGCGCAAACACACCTGAAGCTAGCTAGCAAGTTGCCGCAGCGCTCGTGTCAACGTCACACAGACACACCCGTCCTGCACAGACTCCTTGCTGTGTGGCCTGCAGCTAACCTGCGGACAGCATCGCATTACAGCTCTGTCTCTCCTGCTTTCTCACGCACTCTCTCTTTCTCTTTGCTCATGTCTCTGTCTTTCTGGGACTAATAAACCGGTTTGACAGAAAGGCGCCGACAGAGAGAATAAGGAGAGTAGGTCAGCTCGGACAAGTATTCTGCCACACCGACTTGATTACTTTTCCCTGTTCCTGTTTCTGCAAATCTACTTGGGTGTAAAACTATACAGAGCCACAGACGACTTAAAATGCAATGAAACAACAACTGTCAAGCAACAGCATAAAAAGCTATTTATTCTTGCTGCTTCTCACAGTGGAAATTTTGTTAAACATCTGAACAGCACCTCGGTTTTCAAAATAAACTTGTTGCAGTTTTGTTCTTTTCCTCCAGGGCTTCCCGTTCCTCAGTCTAAAACTAAACGCTAAACACAACTCTGCAGCATTTCTTTTTTTTTTGTAAATGGCTGCAAAGAGTCAGATGTCAAGCGTTTCGAGCCCCTTTCTCGTACATGACAGCTTAATGCACCGAGCATGTGTGACTGAACCGTCTATGTCACAATTACTGCTCATCTGTTGGAATACACATCTGGCTCTCTTCTCTGATCAGTCATTTTCTTCTGTTCTCCCGTCACTCTGCCTGCTAAACAATGAGCCAAATGTCTGGGCCAAAAGTTTATATTAATGGGAACATTACAAATTCTCCTCCTGGCACCTTCCCTTTTTGTTTACTTTTTTCAAATTGAATTTTTTTGTTGGGAAAAAGAAGTCCTTTTCCAGGTAATTGTTTCTGCCCTCTGGAACATGTCGCTCACTTTGTCGTTACAGGATATCCAGCCTAACCTTTGCCTTAATTCTATTTATATTATTTATGTTCTTTCCATTTCCTCTTTATACTATCCAGCTTCTGTGAGGTGTGTTTACTTCACTGTTTCTTATTTCTTTGTGTAAATACTGGATGCAAAAACAGTAGTGCTTCTGTTCAGTGACGCTCTTTCTATATCGAACTGTCTATCTCTGCTTCTTTCTTTTTGCAGGAAGTGCATAATGAGGGTAGACAAACAGAGGAAACAGGACATGCTGTTGGCAGCTGTTTTTCCTCCTCCTCCTCCTCCTCCTCTCTCCAGCACAACTGAAGTCAGCCTCTTTTTCCCAACAGTCACTGCTTGAGACAATAAAATCAATATACAAAAACGAGGCAGGAATCTCTCATTTGTTATCACCTGCAAGCAGCGATTTCTCATCGCATACATTCGGTGTTTATTCGGCCCTTACTCCGAAACACGCTATTAAAAGACGTAGGGAGAAGCCGAACGTGCGCAGCATTGCAAGCGCAGCTTCCACGATTATGCTGCTACAGCAGACCAGAAGACGTGGCGTCACATGACAATGTATCTGTCAGTTATACGCACAGCTTCTGGAGTTATATTTAAAGATGCCTATTGTTCTTGTATTTCAGTCTGTGTCTCCCACCCCTTCCTTCCAACCAGCTGGCCCTTTTCTCACACGTCTCTCACTATATGATGGATACTACTTCCCTCAGCTCCCCTGCCACCTTTTCCATCTCTTCTTCTCTCTCTTCAACAATCAATAGATGCTTCTCAAAGTTCTTGCATGGCAAGTTCCACCTTACCCCATTTTGGTTTAGTGCTTATTGCATTAATTATTATAAATTTTATTGATTAAACCTTCGCATTTTTGGAAACGTAGACATTTTTAAGCTTTTTTGTGTTCCATATGTAAAATGTTAATGAAATAATTAAAAAGGCATGGCCCTGACCTTGGCTTGTCTCGAGCAAAGGTAGTCATTAACTGTACACACATTAGATAAATTATTTCTTAGGCCACGAGTCCCAGTTTCAACATACTCAATAGTATAGATATTTAATGTGAAATCTGAGAACTGATCTATCCTAGACAGGTATTTTCCTAATTAAACAACCTTAAATATGCATGAGTCACAAGGGGTACAAGCTGGAATTGTAACATGATACAATGTGTACATTTGGCTGGCAGTATTAAAATATGACAGTCAGTAGACCAGCAGTAAATCCAGGGTAAAATCCATCTTTAACGTTCACTAACCCCAGGCAAACTGAATTATTCATGAAAAACACACTTGTGCAAACACCACCATCTCTCACTGGATATTTAAACTAAAACACCAAGAGGGTATGAAAGATTTTTTTTGTTATGGAAAAAAAAAACACAAATAGAATTAGTATGATAATGAGTCACATGGTATTTCGTGGCTTGTTTCAACGCAGTGATTTACCACAAAGTTTTTAAAGATGACAGTGTTTCAACAAAGGATTATGTCGATGTGTTATTCATTCACAAAACTGCGATGACATTCAGCTTGAGGACCTGCCCTAGAACACCTGTGATGTAGGTATGAAGCGCAGTTTGTAACTCTCAACTGAATGCCACAATTGGTTCAAACACGAAGCTCTACTTTTCTAAGAGCAGTGAGCTCTGCTACCAGTCTGCCCTGGTCAGAACTGACCGGCTCTGCTAGACCTGAAGCAACTTTGAATGTCATTCATGTTCCTGCTGGAATTCCTCTGCACTGAAAGTTACCTTAGACACAGCTGCTACAGAGCAAACAGAATCCAATTAAAGATTATTAAAATAAAAAGGATAATGGCAAAGAAACAACAAGAATGCATGGTCTTCTTACTTTTTCTCCTGACTGTACTGTTGTTAAACAGGAGAAACTCTGCTAAGTGCTTTTGCCTCCGAGTCTCTGACTGTCACTCATTACACAGAGAACTAATCTGTACAGAAAAGAGCATGCCAGGAGCTGGGAGCCTCTTTTGTGCCATCTGCTTCAACCCCAAACCCATGCAAGCAGCTTCATTTCTCACCCACACTCACTATGAGAAAGACAATAAAACTATACCTTGATGAGTGATCCTTGGGACACTTGCTCACGCCTGCGATTAATCCGGGGGTCAACACTGTATAATTTATCACCAGGTCGTAAGGCAGTCATGTGACACAGCAAAAGGAAGTTTCCACACTACCAGCCGTCTGTGTTATTTCTTTTTATAGCCTGCGGAGTTTCTAGCGTCTAAGTACGAAATAATATCTTAATTTTAAAGCGTCTGTGTTAAACACAGAGCTGGAGGACAGATGTTTAGTGTCCTGTAATATGTGGGGTCCACTGGAGTTTCCAGTTTAAATCCCAAGTGCTCTATTGTTGTAAGTACAGGGAAGGAAGCTGTGAACACCATCGAACCTATATACCATGAGGTATGGAGACAATGAGATATCTTCAGACTAATAAACTGAAGTGATTTCTAATAAGGAACATGTAAAACAACTGCAATAAAAAATTTAATAACCACCTCCATCTCATTTTTCATTGTGTGCTGTCAGGCTGAAAACAACACCACAGAAAAATGAAAACTGAAAAACATCGGAAAACAAATACTGGTAGATAAAATTCCCACATACTTGTTATCAGATAACAAAGCAACATAAAATTATAGTGAATTATGCTAACATGAAATTCCAGGAAAACCACATTGCTAAACTGTCCACACGCCCAACATATTTACAGCACTGTTGTCTACCTTCTATCCATTTTCTGAAAGTTAATGCTAAACAGTTTTTTCACTTTAAGTAAACTGTCGCCTGAAGAGGTGCACACTTGATGGCAGACTAAAGTTAAAGTTCAACAAAATTTGCACCACTTGGAGATTATGATTGGCTAATGCCAATGTTATTATTTACTCTAATGATGGTTATGTAAACTTGTTCACTTTGTGTTTTCCATGAATTCGAAAATTCTCAAACGTCTGAACACGGATCGCTGGCCCAGCTTTTGGGACTGTGTCCTTTCAGTTAAAAGGAGGTCGTACTGCTACCGGTGGGCTACCAAAGGACACAAAGGTTGTGTCTATTTGTATCTGTGTCACAGTGTGCCCACACAGGAAGCACTGAGGACGCTAACGAAATGTAATGATGATAATCCAATTACTGAGGACTCAATAAGGTCATGGAAAAAAATAAGTTATTGATTTATGTACAAGTCATACATATCACATAACACACATCTATGAAGCACACTCAGAATGTGTCTACCTTAGCTTAATATTGCACCAAGGGTAACCATGTTGCTGTGATTAGTTAAATCACCATACAAGGATACCTTACTGATGGAACAGTTCCACGTCAAGGTCTTTAGCGACTCCAAATTATGGCAAAAGCAGCTAAATTAAAATGCTAGACCATGAGAATCTTATTCATTCAGCCCTGTCCTTACTGACAACGTCTGCATTTTAGCATGACCCATAATGGTTTGTGTCTCCGGGGGTTACTGACAATCAGCCAACCACATCTCCTGTTTACTCAGGACACTGCCATGAAACCTGCTGCTAGGCCACCCATACATAATATTTGAAAACATTTATGCTAAAGTGATGTTCCCCTCACTTCAGGGTGGGGTGTGAGGGCAATAAAGTGAATGACCTGACCCTTGCCACAGGACAAATTTGTCAAAGAACCTTTGATCAACATCAATTTTAAAACCTCTAAACTCACATTCAGCGTTTCATAGGCACTCAGCAATCATTTCTGTTCTCACTGTTTTCTCATAATGCAGAATACAAGGATACCTTACTTCTGCATGTTTGTTATTATATTATTTAACTGAGGCAAACTAATTCAGATTAAAAACCTGTCTAAAATGTAGAACAGCAGACTCCCTACTGCACTCCTTGCAACCATTTAAACAGGTAAATAGCAACTGAAGTTGCAGTTAAGTGCCTCCTCAGAGCTGTTTAATTTCCTTAAGCACAAGTCTGCTGAATGAGACATTATTCCAAAGTCATTAATAACAGATGTAAGAACTAGCAGGTGCCAGAAACGGTCATTCCATTAAAGACGGCAGCGGCTCCTTGTGAAGCTACCTGAGCGGTGGAACAGAGCTGCACCTGCTGTTTGTGGTGTGTGTGTGTGTGTGTGTGTGTGTGTGTGTGTGTTTGGTGGTGCAGGGGGTGGAGTCTGGAGTGCTGCTACACTCAGCGGTGCTGGTAGCCACACTTAAAGCACACGGTGTTTAGCCACATCCAACCAAGCAGCATGGACAATTTAGTGTAACGTTTAGCAAAACAGTTATGTATTACTCAGCTTCATATATATTGTGCATAGGGCAGTTTTATTAAGTTCTTAACTACTAAAAGTTGGTTGGTCTATTTCAAACATGGTAAATATGAACGTAATAGTTAGGTTTCTATGTAGCCTTCAATAAACTATCATATAGGGTAGATATTATCCAAGCAAGGATTTAAGACACAAATAACAAAGGGGAGGAAAAAACAGCATTACCAAACCCTCAGAGTTTCCTAACAAAAACACAGACATTGTGATAATTGCAGTGGGTCTTACCTGTTGGCTGTCCAGGTGTCTACTGTCAGCCGCCTTCCCAGAGTGCTCTTTGGAGCCGTCGGTGTCAGTCTGCAGGGGCCGGTAGCCAGTGAGGGGCACTTCCTTCGAGTCGACCCCCGGCAGGTCCATATCAGCGGTGCGCATGCTGCGGTGAAGCATGTTGCAGACCACTGTGATACAGAAAAAGGGGTGGGTGGCTACACTTTGTGTCACTGATAACGTGGCAGACACGCATGGCCCTGGCACACACGGGCACTGCATGTGTGCTCTGCGTTTCCTGGAGTCTGCACCAATTGTGGCACTTTCTTACAAGGCAGATGATGGTACGACAACATGAATCAGTACGTCTACCACATGCTCAGAGTCCCAGCCCTCATCAATGAAATACACAAACTGAAACCGAATATTAAAAATTCAGTTTCACACAATACAAACAGTGTGCGTTTTAGCATTAGATATCACAAAAAAAATAATGTCGTTACAAAATCAATCGCCAGTGACATATTGCTAAGGATTTATTGATTAGGATCATGTTTGAGTTTGACAATTCACATAACATACTGGACGGTCTACAGAACCTTTTCATAATATAATTTTTCATGCAGTATTTAAGTTCTAAAATCAGTTCAGAAAATCCACTGAAATCCAAAACTTAAATTTGTACAGGCTTTTGGCTTATTACTCTTTTGTATTTACTTGTACACAGGCAGGGTATTTAAAGCGCTCACTACAGAAGTGGTAATGTTTGCTATCAAGAAGCATTATGTACATTAGCAGAATGAGACAGCTGGTATGGTTTAAGTTGTATAGTATGTATAACAAGCACCTTTTAAACTCTTCTTCTGCATTTCGGTGGTATATGGAGCTAATTAATTATTTACAAAGCCGTAGCAGAACTACTTCTTAAATTTTTGACTTAATATATTTTGAGGTCAAGGTTGAAAATCTCACAAATTTGCTAGGCAACAGTTTACTATTTCTGCATCGTAAAAGGATTAGCGCAGCTTTTGATTAGTTAGAGCTAACTTCACTTTTTACCCTTGTACAGGAAGTTTTGTCTGAACGCGCTCTATTTGCATTGCTGCGGCTCTGCTGAAAAAATATGTTGAAATTATGACCTCCTTTCACAGCTTCCTCCATGTTTTTGTCTGTTATACATTAAGCAATAATTTTGAAGGACAACAGTATATGTTAAACTCAACGCATACATATATTTTTTACATAAATTATATGCTTTATATATAT
>JABJVR010000106.1:8223643-8264186 GCA_025773905.1 Chitala chitala | reverse complement strand
ATGTCTCATACACTGATTAGTAATGTAACCCCCCCCCCTCCCGTTTAATATATTTCTTTCACTTTATTTGGACATACAGTATATGCGTCAACCATATAAAAGCGCTTGTACAGATCAGCTGTCCTTTGCAGCTTGTATATAACTTGTACCTTAGTGCACCAATGAAATAGCCAGATGTTTAACAGGATATACTCCGAGTTTTAGTGAAAGTGGACTCTTTTCACGTCACTTATTTTTTCTTCCTTCCACTTGCAGAAAGCTACAAAACATATTTGCACAGAGACCGTACTGCACGTGAAGTCTAAATGAATATAATGCTCTCTTTCATTGTGGTAAGACCACAGCCGATGGGTGGTGCTAAAATATACCGAAACACTATTTATGGCGCAGAAGCAAGCCCTTCACGAACTGCACAAAATACTGTAATGCACCGAATCCGAAACAACCTAGCAAACCATGTTCGTGTCCAAAAACGTGTGACACGTGGAGACATTACACCCAAAACCTGCATTTAACAACCCAAAAAAGAGTCACAGAAGTTGTGCAAGTGCGTTTCAAAATTAGTGTTGTCTCAGTTTCCTATTTAATAAAACTTACTCAGTGTATGTCCGGTGTCGCAGTGAAGGTAGCGCGTGTCCAAAAGATAGTAAAACCCCGGTAGTGTTGTCTAGAAGCTCTGTCCCCGGCTACTGTTTAATGCTTGCAAATGAATGAATATCGCTTCCATCAAATTGCACGTAGCTCGCTGTCAGCCAAGCGTGTGAGTCTCTCTCTCCATGGCTCCGGCTCCATCCGATCGTGTGTCAGGGTCCGCCGCTTGGCTGTAGCGCTGTGCTCTGCGCAGCGCGGTTCTCCAGCCCTGACGGCGCAGTTCCTACAGAAGTTGGTTACTCAGCGTGTTCAGCGAGATGCTCCTCGCCGTGGGAGAACCAGTGTCCTGCGAATAAACCCGACAAACCTGTTTCTTATGTTGGAAGTGCATGTGACTTCCGTTAAATGAAGCAACAAAACGTTTTTTTTTTTTTGTGCTGCTCAGTTAAAGTCATGTTGCCGTTATTTGTAAGTTACTGTTGAATTCGTGCTGCCAGCGGGATCTTTTGGAAATAATGGCGAGAAGCTTGACTATCCAATAATGAGCCACAGAGCTACAGTCAACGATTATCGCAATTCAGAGACTTGGGAAATTGTAGTAATAATAATAATAATAATAATAATAATAATAATAATAACAATAATAATAACGCTAAGAAGGTAATCGTGTATAGTTATAATGAAATATTAGGGAAAGAGACATAAAACGTCACCCTTTCTGCCAAGGCCAGGTATATATGATAAATTTATGTTCGTTTTAGGAATGTAATGCAGGAATAAAGACGTAAATGCATGGAGAGGGTCCGTGATCTCATTTCAGTTCTGTATCACTGCTGTATCATCGTTTGAGATGCGTAATCGTCAGTTTTCTGCTGCTTGCAGCAACAGATGTGCAGAGAAAAGCACCGATGTTACTTAGTGGGTAACTCCGACGTAGCGTATAGACTACGGTACCAACATAAATATGAACCATCCTGTTCGAGTACGGCTGAAAATTGCCAAGGTCCGCTGTAACATACTGCAAAGAGTTAGTACTGAATCTATGTGAACTTCATTATAGGTTGTACGTTGTTTGCATTTAGGGTACTATCCCTACATTTTCCATAAAAATGCTACTAATGTTCAAAGTTGCAAAGTATATATATTTTTATGGGGCCCTCATTTTACTCAGGTTACACAACATAAATGAATTTGTGGTAATGTTATACCAATTTTCTATCCATGAAAATATTATATCTTATGAAAATAAACTATGGTGAAGAAACGTGTGAAGCAAACGTATCACAGAAGTTTCAATTAAAGTAATTTATGTTTTTGTGAAAATGGCTGCCAGTTGGGTGCACAGTGAGTACAATTTCACACCATCTAGTGGATTAACAAGACTGTTACATTGAGAGGTCAGTTGATGATCTCTCCAATGAAATAATAGTGTTTGTTTTGTAACATTGCATTTGCGTAACAACTAAAATGATCCGACTTTAGATTGCTCTACAAATTTAGTTTCAATAATGCTCTCATTTTCTATTATCATAATTTTCATTACTAATTTCATTGCACATGACACAAATGGCTTTTATGGATTCTTTTACTCAAAAGCTATCGCTCTAAATCAACGTATCAGTGTCACGGAAGAGAGTAAAAGTCCGTCGTCGAGCTCACCGCTATAGCAGTTCAGAAAGTGGGTTTGCAGAAAGAGAAACGTGGAGAGCTGTGGGCCGACAGCGTGGCAAGATGTCAAGGAGAGCGCTGCACACATTAGAGTTGGGAAATGTGCCTCATTTGTTGGATTAATAAAGACGGCCGGTTTCTGCCCACCCTTTTACTTACAATACAACAAATAAATAATCTGACATGTTTCCATAGCAACCTGTTATAAAATTATTATCGTGATGTTTGGAGTCGGCGGTACGATTTTGCAACATTTGATTATGAACTATAGTTCATATTAATAATAGTATAAAAAGGCCCCGAGAAGGTATATCTAGAACCATGTTCATTGCATTTCAAATTACCAGCTGCATAACCGGGACAGTTTCAATACAATTTAAATAATTTGCTTCTAACTGGTATTTGCACTATAACGAAACGTTTATCGACATAGACTAAATTCTACTACTGTTTACGGAACAGTCTACAATATTACTGCTATGTGCATAAAAATATATAAATATCTGGTTACAGTAATTGTACTCATCCTGTCACCTCGGAGTGATAATTGCCTTTAAGTTACAGTTTCCACTTAATACCCACGTGCATCACTTCGCACTTTTAAACTTTAGTTAAGTCGAAGGCGCACTTTATATTGGGTTAATTAGTAGTGCAATAATTAAGGATCAAGGGTAGATAATGACCGGCGAAACGTCAAGGTTACCCATTTATCAGGACACCCTTGACGTTATCCGTGACTCCACTTTTCATGTGGTTATGTTTATTTTCACTTAGTTCGCCCCAGGCTTTGGGTCAGTCTGTCTGCACCGAAGACACGCTCGCCCCACCGCCTGCATCTCCCTCCCTCTCTCGACTTCCCCGTGTTTTATGTCTGCGTCACAACAAGTCGGTCGAGAGAGAGGCAGAGATGATGGCGTCTCTCGCGGCTTGATTCTCATGCAGCTCTGGCAAACACGCTTAATAACATCAATAAGAAGGAAAAAGGGGAGAGGGAGACGGGAACATGACGAAACGACGTCGCGAAAGACAGAGAGAGAGAGAGACGGACGGACAAACACCTTTACACTGACGGGTTGACTGACACATCCGTTTGGCAGAGGCACATACGTTCACTAGCACACACGTACACGTACTAATAGTAATTGCGAGGAAAAAAATAACATAGGAGATAAAGCGTTTAATGTCAAGCTCGCGTTGTTACCGATGTGACCCAACGGAGAGCAGTTCGACTTGACAGGTACCGATAAGCTTTATTTGAATTTAGCTATGTAGCTCTCTATATACATATCTTCTATAATCTATTGTATGTTTGTGGTTTGTGTGCACGTACTAGAATATGATAGCATCAGTCTTGTAGTTTTTATAAACAAAAAAGAGAACTAAATTGCATTTCACATTTTGGTAAAGCTTATGTATATATTATGTTAATGTACTATTCTCTTTTGGTTTGCATTTTGCATTAACAGTAAATAAAGGTTTAACTTAAATTTGTCAGAACAGCTGTGAGGGTGCCAGTAACCCTTTGTTTCTGCAAAGTGTGTTAGAAGTGTACATTTTCCACATTATCATAGCATCTAATTGTGCATGGTCCTGTCTTTTTCCCTGTGCATCCTTTTCAGGATGGGTGGAGTGAGTGAGGGAGATGATGTTCTGGCCCGATGGAGTGACGGACTGTTATACCTGGGCAACGTGAAGCGGGTGAGTGGCCGCGCTTGAGGGGTATGGGCGGGTGTCTGGGGCTGTGTGCGGGTTCAGTGGCCGTGGCCCTGTCTCTGCACGCTCACCTGACCATGTGCTGCTCTCTTCTCGTTCTCCTAAAGGTGGACGGAGTAAAGCAGTGCTGTTTGGTGAGATTTGAGGACAACTCTGAATTCTGGGTGCTGAGGAAAGACATCCACTCTTGTGAGGAATTTCTACAATCTGTATGTAGGGGATCCTGAAAATTGTGCTGAATTTCACTACTGATTATTAGACTCAGTTTTGATATAAGTGATAATGATGTCTGTGAGCGCAAATGATTTGCAGTAAAGAAATACAACTGAACTCTTTTCATGTGTATCTCTGACAATATCGTAAGAGAATTGCTGATTATCGTTCTATAATTAATAGTAATATCTGAGCAATTATTAAAGATAAATATAACTGTTGATATTAATTACTAATTAATAAAACTATGTGCCATATTTTTTTATATTTATAACTTTAAAGGGGAAAGGAAAATGAGAAAAGAAATGGTAACTTTATTAATAACTGGAACACAAGTTAGAATCTGTATTGATGCATTCTTCCTCCTTTGGGGACTGCACTTACAGGAGGTACATTTTGTTTGAAACAATGCAGATCTTAATATTCGTATGTCAAAAAGAGACAGTGAAGAGTGACGTGTGAGTGAAGTCTGAAAACATTCTGAAGACACCAAAATCAATGAAATGCCACTGAAAGGCACTAGCGTACATAAATTATCCCTAAACTGTCTCCTCCTTTCCTCAGTTTCGGCGGGAATAGAAGAAGCGTGTTGTATCTGTGATGGCCCACCTCTGAAGGAGCCGATAGTAAACTGTCTCAAGTGTCGGCACGGTAACAAACTGTATTACCTGATACACAGGATGGAATTTACACCACTCACTGTGTTTTGTGTTTGTGTGTATGTATATGTAATTTGTGTACAGCATCATGATAAATGAGGTGTGAGGAGTCAGACAGTTATGCTCTTGCAGGGCCAGTGTATCTGCGTAGTTATACTGAACTGAGAAGTTTTGTCAAAGTGAATTGGAAAAATAAGTAATACATCTGAAATTACTTATGCTTGTAAAGTATGTTCACTGTGAATAGGTTTCGTTTTAACATTATTTCAAAGATGTCTAGTTCAAGCTGCCTTGTAATTTAATCATTTGATCTCTGCCTTTTTGTCTGCACAAAAGGTTATCATCCACAGTGCCACATCCCTGCTATTGACGCCGAGGCCGACAGTAGTACGTGGATATGCCGACATTGTGCCTTCGCTGTCGCAACCAAGGCAAGAAGATTTATCCACATTTGTGCTCAGAGATGCCCGCTGGACTGGACAAAGACTGGCATCACACTCAAAAAACAATGGGGATGTGTCAAGAGTAGCCATTGTTAGTTTTTTCTGTGCTCTTGATATGGGGTGACCATAATGCGAGACAATACAGTTAGGAAAACAGTTGGCAAGCTGTGTGGTGACAGTCTCTGGCCTTATGAAATAATTTTCTGCTGTGATTCTTATAGAAATCAGCAGGGGGAGACATTTAGTCAGTAAATATGTCTTTGACAAAGGCAATTTGTGCTGCCCCTTCTTTTTCTTGTATATGTACTGGTATGTAAAGGAATTTCACCATAGTGCTTCACTTTTGCATCAGTAAATAATAGGAAAATCCTGATACTTCATTGTACTTGTACTGATTAGTTGAATGTTAAATTTCACTAGCATCTCCAGGATAATATTTAAAGAGGTAACAAGTTTGTTTTGAACTTTATTAATTTCAGACAGTAGGCTTCAGAAATGTACATTGATGATTTGAGAAGTGGATTCAGATTTTTTCTATAACAAATGTTACTGTCATTCATAGTATTATAATTTTTTTTAGTTGCATTTGCATTTATTTTGTTTTTAGAGAGGAGGGGCGTTAAAGCGTGGAAGATTTGCCCGCCTCATGCAGATAATGAAACTGAAGTTGCCCTATCAACTCTCATCTTTGGATTGGGACCCGCAGCATCTGACCAACCAGCAGCAGTGTTACTGTTACTGTGCCGGTCCTGGAGAGTGAGTGCAGCTTTGATTGCCAGTTGAGTTAAGAGGTCCATTTGCATTGTGCAGTTGTGGCTGTGTGTGCTTTCATTTGCTTTCACTATTATACTACATCTCTATGCCATCTAACTGTGTAGAAAAATTAAATCTAATACTTCCGGTCCATGTCAACAGATATTGCAGTCCTTAAAGATATTTTATGTGTTGCATTACACTCTACTTCTTTAAAACACAAAAGGTAGAAATGTGATGAGTGTGGTGTTTAATCAGCCGGAGGGTAATGTGTCTGGGTAACTTCAAAACATGAAAATGGTGTACCTTCGACATCCGAGCTATAACTAAATTGGTGTCTGTTCATTTTTCAGTTGAGTTAATTTCTTTGCATGGCGTCACAGGTGGAACCTGAAGATGTTGCAGTGCAGCAGTTGTGGTCAGTGGTTTCATGAAGCTTGTACCCAGTGCCTGACCAAACCGCTGCTGTATGGAGACAGGTGACCACAAACATGTGTCCGTGGGTGCTGTCACATTTCTGAGTGCATGAAGTCACCTGTTCACTTACTGTACACTTTAAGAATTACTTATGTGGTGCGTTACAAAGTGTGGTAAAGGGAACTGGCATTGCTTTCTTGAAGCCAAGCCGGGATGTTCTAGTGGGGTTTCCAGTCCGTTTGACACGTTTCTCTTCGTTAGGTTTTACGAGTTCCAGTGCTCGGCGTGCACAAATGGACCAGAAACTATTCAGAGACTACCGATGAACTGGTGGGATATTTCCTGTCCATTCATTCTTGCATTAATTTTCAACAAATGTGATAAATTTTAGTTAGAAGGTCTGGCGATCTGGAATTCATCCCTGTAAAGTGTTTACAAGGAAGCATTTACTGTATTAGTGGTGTCGTGCTGTGATGGGTTGGTTCTCTAGCATGGTGTACCTTGTATCCTATGCTGAAAACCAATACTTTAAGTTTAATAAGTAAGCTTAATTGAACATGTACTGCATGTTTTTTGTGTGAGGTTTTATTTAATGGTTTTCTTAGAAATATTTACTGTTTACGGTTTATATTTGTCTACCTATTTCATTTACCTTTCTGTTAATATTTAAATAAGTTATATTACTGTTATAGTCTAGTGTTTTGTTTTAGAAGTAGTAATTGTTCAACAGCAGACCCCTCTGGCAGTATATATGCAATATGGGGTACATACTAACTTTGTAAAATAAGAATTTTCTAAATTTGAAAACGCACCTGGCTCTAAAGTCTTGGGATCTGGGCTTGTGGACATGTTCCAGTGTAGTGTATTTCCATGATCTGCATTCTGAATTTTAAGGGCTACTGTAGAAAAAGACGTTCAGTTTTCCTGTGTAATAATGGAAATTTGTGCTATTGTGTTTCATGTGAGGATTTATTAAAGCCATTGTTTTGCATGTGGTTACAGTGTTGTGTGTCGATGAGAACTTGTCTGTTTGGCTGTTTGCACAGTCTGTTGTCACAGTACTGTGTACCGTGGGGAAAGCGGATCCGATGGCCCTGCTGTTACAGCGTTCTCTCTATTGCAGGGTAGATTTGGCCCACTTGGTGCTGTATCACCTTTCTTTGTGTTGCAAGAGAAAGTATTTTGATTTTGACCATGAAATTTTGTCATTCACCAATGAGAACTGGGATTCTCTTCTTCTGGGAATGGTGAGAACAGCTCAGTCTTATTTATATTGATGAAGTAATTTTATGCTTTTACGTAAAATACTTGGTTATTTTCAGAATGCCCATTTAACCCAATGTTTATATTTTAAAGAATTATCTTGATTTTCTTGTTTTCTGTCAATCAGCTGTCAGACACACCTAAACAAGATCGCTGTCATAATCTTCTCAATGCATTAAACTCTCATAAAGACAGGTAAGAAAGGCATTATTTTCATCCTGAAATTTTATAAATTTGCAGTGTGCCGTATGAGTAAAGAATACCACAGCACAACCGATGATTATGCCTGCACAGAATCCTGAGTTATTTCATTGCATAATCTTCTTTGTCTAGTCATGGATTTTCATACTGATGTAAATGCTTGATGTCTTTAGAATGTGAATATAATTGTAGCAGTCAACACGACTCACATGTTTCCTGTGTTTTTAAGCAATCGGTTAATTTTCCTGTCGAATTTCTCGGAATGAGATCATAGTTGCAAGAAGTGAAGTTGCTGTCACTTGGCTGTAATGTAGTTCTGCCGTTCAGGTTTGTCTCTGGTAAAGAAATCAAAAAGAGGAAGTGTCTGTTTGGCCTACAAGTCCGCGCACCTCCACCCTTGACCACTGACCTGTCACCCCTCATCACTGACCCCCCCATTAACATCTCACACAGGAGAAGGTAAGAAGGTTGATCATTACATACAACATTTATAACCAACAGCAACAACTTGAATCATTATTTTAATACATGGAAGGCGGTCTTGATGTGTTCAGTGTTTACAAAGTTTCATTTGTACCGTTGTGTTTTCTGCAAATGAATCAATTCTTTTGGAGACCTAAAAGAGCAATCCTGTTTATAAAGTACCCGTACTTGATGAAAGAGTTGAAAAGTGAATTTTGAATATTTTAAAATGGGAGAGGAGAAGAGGCACAGGTTTTGACAGGTCTTTGTCTTTTCTCTGGAGCAGTCCCGTCTCTTTGCCCTGTCAGAGACGAGCGGGGGAGCCTGAGTCACGAAAGTCAAAGCGTCGCATTGCTGAGACCCAGGTCAGTGCAACCATCTCTTACAAGTCAGAAAGCAGGGAGGCCAGAGGCCGCACGAGGGGACTGCTTATCTTAAAACGCGCTCTCCCTCCAAACAGGCATGTGCTTATAGTGCAGGTACACGAAAAATGCATTTAAACAAGGTTTAAAGTTTACATGGGGCCCAGTGGAAGAGTCACATCCCACTCAGAATCTGTGGAGATACCGTAAGGCTGCTAGCTGTCAGCAGTCGGCCAGCAAACTGAGAGGGCCTGAGAAAACCAGTGCGATGGTGCACAAAGTTTACCCACCTTGAGCTGTGCAGTTTTCTGTCATTGCCCTTTCATCCACACATTTCTTTCAGGGGTAAGGATATGAGGACAGCAGGGTTCAATTTGTCTCAGTCCCTTTGTCTACTTCCTGTTAATATCCGCAGTAACTAATTTGATCCATGTAAAGCTTCACTTTAGCAATTCGTGTCCACACTTATCTGAAATGAGAGTTGTCCTTTTGCCATTGTGTTATGTTTATCATTGCAATAAACACCCAGCGGCATCACAGCCTAGAACAGTTCTGAACACATGCACAGTCTGTTACCAGCAATAACAGCTGGCCCTGTTATTTAATAGTGCAGCATGGATCAAACCACATAGATTTTTGAGAAAACTGGGATATAAAAGTAGGGACCATACTTTAAACCAGCCAGTTATCCATCCATCCATCTATTATCTTAACCGCTTATTCCTGGTGAGGGTCACGGGGAAGCCTGGAGCCCATCCCAGAGCACATAGGGCACAGGGCTGGGGACACCCAGGGCAGGGCGCCAACCCACCACAGCCAGCCAGTTATGTTGAAGGAAATTGAGGTGGCAGGCGGAGTGGTAAGTCAGATTTTGGGAGGAGAGAGGGAACTACCCTGCCCATCCCTCTGACTTTATACCTGTGATGGGTTGGCACATGGTCCATTGTGTTCCCCGTCTTACGACTCTAGGCCCCTCCAAAACAATAAGTGACTGGATAATGTGTGTATTATGTATATGCAGTCTCTCAATGTATGAAAACACAAATGCACAACTTGGCAGTTATTCTATAGCAAATAACAGATACTGAATCGCAGTAGTATCAGTGAATATGATTGTGTCTGAAAAAAAACCTGACAAATAATCATTGGGTTCTTGCATTATTGTTCTTGTCATATAATAAGCATGGGAATATTACAACACTGTCATATTCAGTAAAGATGTTAAGAAGAATCTATATACTGTATTTCATTTTACTGTTTGGTCCGCCCTGTGGTGGGTTGGCGCCCCGCCCTGGGTGTCCCCCGCCCTGCGCCCTGTGTGCTCTGGGATGGGCTCCAGGCTTCCCCGCGACCCTCACCAGGAATAAGCAGTTGAGATAATGGATGGATGGATGGCTGTATTTGGTCCTATGCCCCATTTTATGAACTTGTACCATTTTTGAGAGGTGCTTTTTATAGATTACACAAGGTCAAATTTTAAATTTCCCCCCAAAAATGGGTTTTATCTCTGTGATGTTTGTAAAGTATGATCCTCAAACAAGTTTCCAGAGTAATGAAAACAAACCTCTGATTTTGCCATACCATTGTCTGTAGCATAGTCTGAGAAATTTCATGGCAACAGAAACCTTTTGAATCCACAGAAAATATAAATATAATGGAGATTGTTCTTAAATGTCTCAGTCATTCTGCTCCTAACTTTTAATGACACTAAAGAACTATGTCACTGTTTCATCTTGTTATAGATCAACAGTGAGAGGAACTCGGTGCTGTCTCATAAAGTAAGTTGGAACTGCTCTGATAAATATAGAAGCCCCAATTACAAGTGACACTGAGAATTTTTTTTTTTTTTTTTTTTGCTAAAGCTGTTTTCAACAAATTAGTTAGTAATATATTTTCTTCTGAAGGTCACAAGCCTCGTCAAGACCCATAAAATTAATTAGCAATGCTGCCAAATGGACAACTTTGAAACAAATTGTCTGTGACGTTCCGCGCTTCCTTTCATAATTTTAAATTGGGCTTGAATCACTTGTGAAAACGCAGTTTCCACGTCTTTGTATTACAGTCTACAAAATACTTCTCATAGTTTTTATCTGAAGTTATTAGAGAACTGAGTATCTAGGAATGTGTATTATATTTTGAGACTTATTTCGTACATATAGTAATAAATCTGCAAGTGTTACTTGCCTTTAAAAAAAAAAACACTGAACATTGCAAAGCCTTCTAAGGTATCTAAGTACCCAAATGTATTGAAACGTGGGAGTTTCAAAACGCATAAGAGCAACAATAATGATGGCTTTTTCTGTTGGTTAACTGTTGTCATAACAACTGTAGCAGTTTTATACATTTGACAGAACATATCTTGATTGTTATTCATTCTAAGTCTCTCAATTCTGTACTCCAAAAATCACAAAATCAGTCTGTTTACAGAGCTCCACCTACTCTCTCCTTAGCCCCGTCCACAAGATGTTGCAGCCAATCCAATTGATTTGGTGCCCTGTTACCATGGTTATGCAGGTGGGACTGGCCTCTACAACTCCAGAAAATCAGATGATGAATTAAACTTAGGGTTAGTACTGTGCATTTTGGAATTTACGTACATGTACAAAGTTCTGTTCTATCTGTAAAGGTTTGTTTTTATATAACCCCCTTGCTGCATTTAATCAAGTAGTTGAAAATGTAAGGTCCATATTTGTTAGCATGCTTTTTGTGGAATGTTAATTTAGAAGCGGTTTGTTTGACCCTGCTGCTCTCCACAGATCTCCTCCTAAAAGGATGTTTGCTCTGTACCACCCATCCTACAACGGAGCACAAAACCTCTCTCGAGCTTTACACCACTTCAGGTCCGTATATCCTGCCCTTCACCAGCAAATGCACATTAACATAGTGTAATACACATAACACACTGTTGAAGCTGTCACAACATTTTAGTAATGATGAATGCAGTGTGCTGCTTGTGTTATTAACAGGGCAAATCTTTACATTAAAAAGACTGAAATTCAAAACTTAGTTACAATGCAGAAAAAGGCACAATAATTAATGCTACTTAGAGTGCCTGGCACAGGCCACATTACACTTTGCAAATTTATAAATGTGGACATTTAACAAAAGCTGTTCTGGGAAATTACTTATCCTATAAGCAAAACAGTTCTCCATCTCCAGAATATTCTACGTTTTGATGTAACATAATCAAATTCTCTGTGCTACTTATTATTTAATTACTGAAACCAGAATTAATGTGTTTATGGTATTTTGTAAACCAAGGATTATGTCTGTACTGCACACTATTACAGATTTCTGTACAGGCGTGTCAGATTTAAAATGGATTTTCAATATCTTTTATATTTTCAGTGTAGCAGGTTGTGCCAGTGACATTGACATATTGTTGTGATAATCCCAGAAGTAATTATGTGGCTTGATCAGTTAATCATTATTGTCAATAACGGACCACTGACACCAGAAAGTGAGAGAGCATTTCTCTTTCGTGCTGTACTGAAGTGTGGAGGATCCCTGCAGCCTTCCGCCGCCCTGCCTGCCTTTCTCCCTCCCGTCTGCCCACCAGCCTGGCCAGAAACTAGAGCCGCGCCCCCCACTTTTCCTGCGCGATCTCACACCCTATTCAGGAGGGGTTGTGGGGGAGGGGCCGCCGCAGGACCGGGGCTGGGGGGCAGGGGAGGCCGTCAGGATTCTGGCGAGACGAGTGACACCAGACGGGAAGGTCCAGTATCTGGTGGAGTGGGGAAATGTGAGTGTGTACTGAGGGAGAGACAGAGAGAGACACAGAAAGAGAGAGGGAGACAGAGAGAGACAGACAGCGAGAGAGGAGGACAGCGAGATAGAGCGAGAGACAAGGACACAGTGAGCTCATCAGTACAGAACGCAGGCTGCCAACATGGGATTACGGGGGCAGAGAAGAAGCAAGGCGAACAGGCGAGGAGACGAGCAGCAATATGGATGGGGTGACCTCAGAGGCAGCTCAGCAGCAAACAGGCAGTGAATGATGTTGCATGACAAAAAAAATAATAAAAAATGCCTCCGGAGGTGCCTCCAGCCAGGGGGGAATGTAATGGCAACAGAGTAACTGCTTCACGACTCCACAGTGTAAATTTTCTCCTTTGTTGCCTGTTTCTCTTGTTCTTTGAATTCCTTCACATCTGTTTCAGTTAGGAGCGACTGTTTCTGCCAGTATCCCACGTGCTTGCCTTCACAATTTCTGTGAAATAATATAGCAATGGCTACATCGTTCTGTGGAAACCTAGCATTTTTTTAGTTTAAACATGCTGTACAATCGTTTTTTAATGCTTGTATTTTGTTTACTTTTTTGTTGCCATTTCAGTATATTTTTACACGATTGCTCCACCTTCTCCCAGTTTTAGTTAATTACAGTTTAGTAGCAAAAACCTAGTAATACCTGTATTTTTCCTCTGTGAAAGTCAGTAACGATAACTCTACAAAAGTTGTTTGATATTGTGCAGCAGACTGCCAGAAATTCAACTGAAGTTAAAACGCAGTTATAAAGGAGCCCAGAAGAATTTATGTCAGCAAATTGTAAGGAGAAGTAAGCAGTTCAGATTGACTAACTCTTCTGCTAGGAGCTGCACTTCTCTGCAAAGTGCTCAACACTGTATCTTAAGTGTACAGTCTCAGCATCAGTCGTTTAAATAGATGTTTTGTGAGAACGAGCAATTAAATAATAAGCTTGATCCCTGTGGCATCTACAAGACAAATGATGGAACCGTTTGCTGCGTTCTTCTCACAGTGGGCTTATTGTCCATTGTGTTCCCGTGTGACAACATTTGAAGTTATGAATTGCGCTGGAATTTAAGGCCCGGTTCAAAACTAAAAAAGACTGCCGGTATTCAGAATAATCAAAATAATTCCATAGAGGTAAAACAATAGGTGGATTGTTTGAAGTTTCTCACAATTGCTTCATAGTAGGGTTTGGGATGTTTTTTTTTCTGTATGAGAGAGAAATTGAAATATTGGTAGTGCTGTTACTGTAGCCCAGAAATATTACCAGAGGGAAGACTAGTGTGTATATCCACGTGGATTGTAGGAATGCTTTGAAATCAGCGGGCCGAGTGTAAATTCGGTCAAAATATATTAAGTCTGTTTACCCAGCAATGCATGAACGCAGATGTCAGGCGCAGTCCTGTCACATGTATTGTAGATATAGATCATTTTCTGAGAGTATGGTCGTCACCACAGTTGTAGGAATGGTCTGCACCATTTGTTAGTGAACGGTATTGAATGTTTTAGTGTCATCTTCTCATGGGATAATCACAGCCCCGTCAGGTTGTGTGAATACTCAGGCACACACCAGGGACAGGGGCTAATCATGAGCCCAGGAAAAATGGTTTTAAAAATCAGTAGCACTGGGTTTTTTCCGTCAAGTCCAAGTTTATTTTGATGTATTGTTTCAGTTTTGTAAAATTCAATTTATACTTGTACCCAGGGTAGCCACGCAGTACATGTGAACAAATAAAAAAAAGTTGACATCATATCAAAAATGAGTCCTGTGTTTCCCTTGTTTTAAATATTATATTTTATGGATTATGAATTGTTGGATAATCACAATATCTGTAGACTTTCCATATACCACACTAAGAATTTACTCAGCTGTTATAGTTCGACCACTTATTAATCATTTCTAATGAACAATTTGAATGAAAATGTACACACCACTAAAAAATTACTAATAAAAGTATATTAATTAAACACTTATAAAAGAATGTATTTTTTAATTTCAAAAAGTGTTCGAAATCGCAAACTTACAAGGTTTGCTTGTTTAACGCCAAACTTTGTGTGCAATTTCTGCAAGGCATCCTCATTCTTGGTGCATCCAGAAAGTTATCCAAGAAACTCTTTCTCCAAGCCTAGAAAAATTTACCTGAATTTACTCTGCTTCACAAAATATTCATTTGCATAACTTTAGCCGATCACGATATGTGGATAAACAATTTAAATTAACATTGCGCAATGTGTCGTTATCATTGCCTGGTTTTTCTGCGGTCAAAGCATGAACGTACTGTGCCATGTGGCGTTTAAAAAAGCTTATGTCATTATAAAAAATTTTATTCAGCCAATTCGGCACAATTATATGTGTGTGTGTGTGTGTGTGTGTGTGTGTGTGTGTGTGTGTGTGTGTTACCGGCAACGTGTGAAAAGCTGGCATTGTACTGAAATCTAAACTTTCCCTAGGCATTATGTATAATTCTTAGTCATTAGAACGACAAGTACAAGTTAGGCAAAGTATGAAAATAGAGTCATGGAAAGGACTGTATTAAAAAGACGTATATGAAAATGAAATAAGAAATAAAAAACAAAGTACAGAACTTTGTAACTGAAAAAACAAGACAAAATTACTAATATTAAGAATGTTTGCTCTGTACCACTGACTACTTCTTGCCTTGCCACATTAAAATAAAAACGTCAATAGCGGGAGTATTTTTTTATTTTTACTGTTTGCCTTTTGGCATTGCATAGAATGGCTAGGGAAAATATATATATGAGAGACAACAAACTCTCATATATGTGTATATATGTGTGTATATGTGACCATTTGTTGTGTGCAATCAGCGTGTCGTTACAGTACTTAAAAACGCAGTTTTACTGTAATTGTGAATTGTGAAATAACCCTGTTATAGCCATAGCTGCCGCCAGATGGTAGTGATGCACTAAAATTAAAATCCAACTTTCTGAACTATTACAGAAACTGCTTGCCAAGTAGTTCGCCATCTTGGCTCCATGTAATACTGCGTTGCCCCCAGCAAAACCATTAGGATATCAGCTTTCTGATCCACAATTTTGAAGCTGAGAATCTTGCAGTATGTGTGTATGTTTCGAAACTGTATGAATCCCGAATGATGGTAAATAATATACTGAAAGACGGAAGTTGCCTGTCGTAGTAATAATGAATATTGTAAGGTTACATAATAACGAATTAGAAAAAATGCCAGCACCGATGAGAACTGTGATTTTAGTATAATTTTGTGGTCATCTTGCATTGGGCCTTACACTTACACAACTGCTTAAAGGTGATCTGTTGTCTTTATGTTTTTATAACAAAAATGGAAAATGTGACAAACCTGATGTGATTATCATCAGATCACTTACGTGGTTATGATTTTGTGACGGTGTACGAAACGCAAAATGTTTAAGATCATTACAGTTAAGTCAGCAATACTTCACAAATATAATGTTGTCATTAAAATATATTGTACGTCTTTTCGTTAGTAATGCACTTAATTACAAATTTTACAGTGACGCTGAAGCTACCTAACCTAACTTAGAATGAGAGATGATAACCTTAATGTGTGAGAAGGATGGTCGCGCGTAATTGGAATCCTTGCATCCTTCTCTCATCCTCCCTCTCTCTGGGGGTGTGTGTGTGTGAATGCGTGCGGTGCGTGCGCGTGTGTAACAGCGCTGAAGAGAGCCGGACACAGTACGCTGAATCTGAAGGGGAATTACTTTTCATGCGTTAACCACGGAACGAAAAAGAAAATTATAGTGTGTATTTTGTGCTGGAAAATACACAGAGGCGCACTCACACTCCCTCCCTTCTCTCTTCCTCTCTCTTTCTCTCTCTCCCTCTCTCTCTCACCCTCTCTCTCTCTCTCCATCTCTCTCCCTCTCATGTTTTTTTCCCTACACCTCTATAACGGGATTGTGTGATATATGTGTGCATATAATTTGTATACATACGGCTATACATTTTTGTCACCGCGCACTGACTTTCAGCGAACGTGGATTATGATTTTTCTTTTTTTATATCGCTGGAATACTGGCTGCCGTCGACAACAACTGTAAATTATAAATTGTTTATTTATTTCTTTTCTACTGGTGTGTCATTTTTTTACTCGCTGAGAGATTGTCGAGACGCGAAGACCACGTTCAATGCCTTTGGAACATGTCCTATGTTCCCTTTCAAGGTAAGAGAACTGATATATTTCACCACTGCATGTCACCCCCTCCCTCTCCACCCCTTTCCCTCTCTCCTCTCTCTCCTCCTTTCCTCCGTCTCTCTCTCTTGCGCTATCGCATGGATTAAAGGAATTTAACGAACGGGTGCATTTAAAGCGCAGTAGTTCAATGCGTGGAGTTTGCATGTTTAATGTGAACGTTTGATTTTTTTTTTTTTTACAGTATGTCAGCATTTAAGTATGTCAGTGTTTGTGCTGTTTGTTTGCGTGTTGCAATGCCTGTTTCAGTTTGTTGAAGTATGCTTGTTTGGGTGATGAGGTGGTACAAGTGGATTCTGGCGCGTGAAAATCTAAATCCTTCACAGACGCTGCAGAAGTAATGAATAGGTCACAGACGGACCTCTGTGGGAACAGCTGTGAAGTGTGCCCTGTTTTCTATAAGGGTAGCTAACACACTCCTGCGAGCAAGGTCAATTAAAAAATAACTGATGGTTCTTTTTTAATTCAGAACATGTTTTTAAAAGAGGGTACGCAGATCACCGTTATCGTCGGTGTTACACGCACTCCGAGGAAGCAACAGTGACAACCTCAGTTAATCACGTGCGACGACGGGGTCGTTTCATGATCTGTTACGCAATTACACTGGGACCGTGGTGTGTGTTTATATTTAATGTCAAGAACGGTGTGCTTCAGATAAATGCGTGTTTGTGACTTTTTGGCCTTGACGCTGAGTGGTTGTATTTTTTTCAAATAGGCATTTGGTTGATTATGCAGGACGTAACATTTGTAGGTGGACACACAATTGCACAAACTTAAGTTACATTCCCACATGTGTAGCACACACATACATGCATGTAGCAAACACAAGAAATGAGAAACGGGTACAAACATGTAGCATACATTTCTTTTCATAGCAAAGATCAAACTTGCGGTAGCACAGAGTGAGGTGTGGACTTTGCAGAGTTTTGCAGCACAGTGAATTGGAATAATAGAAGGGCCAAGAGGCTCATGGGTAATGAGAGCTCACCTGGGCTGTGATGTCACGGTGTGATCCTTACGAAACTGCAGGTAATATATGCGGTGTAAGCTGTGCTGTACAAGATGCCGATTAATTGCTTTAGGTAAACATGCTGAAAGGTGGCCTTACCACAGATTGCAACCTAAAGGTAAAGCAGGAAGATCACTGTTCATGGACATGATTACTGTAAACCTGTCTGCATTTCAGTTCCAATTTTGAAGTGACTCTATTACATTTTGCTTTAATAGACTCTATTACATATTGCTTTAATAGAGCTGGAATTCCTTAGCTTCCTCAGGTCTTGGCCTTCTACTCTGGCAAGCCTTTTGGGGGCTTGTTTTAATGCAGGAATAACACAAGACAGACATAACGTTACATGGGGTACAGCTACACAAAGGTGTTTGTGGTATAGGCCTATTATTTAACACTGAAACAATTCATGCTTATAGACTTAGTTGAGTTTAATGGATCCAATGTACGTTTACACAAATCATTTTAAAAAGAATAATTCTTAATTACCTACCTTTATGGCAGTGGAAATTTGTAGAGTGCATAAATGCAGAGGGTTCATGAGAAGATCATGTGATTGTAAGTTTTTATGTTAACTATTGTTGCTTTTAAGGCCACTAAGTCATAAAATTATTTGGGATCCATCCCACTAAAACTACACACATTGTTCTGTGGAATATTTGCATGTTGTAGTCATATTATGCAAACTCTCAAAATAACAGCAGAAACAAATGCCAAGGTGATGTGTGAGAAAAGCTAGCTTTTACTTTAACAGCTACAAAGAACATTTAGTCAATAGCATATAAAAATCTAACAGTTTCTGACTTGTTTCGTAAGGTGCAATTTTTAGCCCAATGACTCCTTATGCAGGCATCTTGAGTAGATTTTCCATTTGATTTTTATTGTCAGCTTTTATTGTCAGCATTACTTGTATTAATAACAGAAGGGAAGACCATAAGATTTTCTTTATAAATCCTAGGTATAATATGAAAGGCAATTTGTCAGGGAGCTGTTGATATACACTGAGAAACTGTAACAAACACTAAATTATGTGTTATGTGTATGTCATCATAATTCTGCAAACACTTTTACGAGTTAAGTGTGGCGTGTCTGACATTGCCTGGTCGGTGGGGCCTAAAGTTAATAACTCTGAAAAGTTTTATAGGTTAATATTTCTATATTAGCCTAGATATTCCAAGGGTAGTATCACATTCTTATCACTTCATCTCTCTCGGTTGCTGCGCTGGAGTTGAAATAGCTCAGAAGTTGTTTTATTTCTGCACAGAATTACAGTTTAGAAAGGAATTATAGAGGTGACAGAGGGGAATTTTCTTTCTGAAGTAAAACATTTGCAATGAGATTTTTAAATGGGATAAATGCTCTATTTCTTTTAATAAGCAAGAATAAAAATTCAAGTGCATTACACTATACTAATGTGTGTCAAATCAAAGGAAAATTGTTTTGAATGTAAAAACATTTTTTAAAGGCAACTGCATGTTTATTTCGTACTTTAATCATAAATTTGCCAATTTGTGGTTCCATGAACCGTTTTATAATCAAACGAAGCCATAAGGTAACTTTCAGAAAAGAGTAAGGTGACGTCACATCAGTCTGGTAGTTTAGGTTAGAGAAATGTTCTGTAAAACTGAAATTACACAACGTCTACGAGATTCTGCCTTCGACAAGCGGATTTTAATTAGACATTGTAACGACAAAAGCACGGTCGTTATTCTCTTGGAGTGTTATGCGTCTTTCTGTCATCACCACAACTGTCAGGTCATAATTTAGCTTGTTTTCATTTGCATATTTGTGTGTCATATGCCACATTTGCAGCAAATCTTTCAAGACTCATGAATGAGAGCAAAGAGGCATGTTGTCTGTTTTACGGCTCCCCTGTTGCCACATACCCGGCAGCCTTTTCAGGGATCCTTCATGTTATTTCTGATCAAATATAAAAACCACAAACTGTCAGCACCTTTTTTTTTTCCTTTTTCAAAAATAACCTTTTTTTCTAGTGCTGGGTGTCTTCATGTGCCTGACAAAGGTGCTGCCTTTTAATCTCATTCAGGTGCCAGGTATGTTGAGGCATTGGGATTTAGTGTGAACCTGGGCAGGTCTAAGTAAATTTAATTTATAAAGCACATTCACAAACAACAAAGGTTACCTGAAGGGCTGTTCAACAGGTAGTCAATGAATAAAATTAATGAATGACAAAACACAGTAAAGTAATACACAAAATCTCACAGAGTCCACCTCATTACCATCATGAACTCCAGAAAGCCCAACAGTAAAGCGAGCCAGGGACAGACTGACGTAATTGGGTGCTTTAAATTGACTTAAATGGTATTGAAAACAGGTGGGTTTTGAGTTATGAGCGAAGTTGCTGCTGTTGCTGGACACGATAACGGCATCACGCGCATGATGCAATCGCTTAGCCAGATGGCAGGAGGGTTGGGCTGAGGTTAAGAGTGATGCCAGTGGCGGGTTTTTTTTGCATCAGCTCTTAACTGGTCGCCAGTGAGACAAGATCAAAGGAAAGTCTGCTGAAGAGTTAGTGACGGGGGCAGTGCCACGCTGAAAGGGTTTACTGTCACTTGGAGAGCTTGGATAGCAAACAAGGGAGGGTTTAACTCAGGAATGGTTCCCAGTAAAGGGGCCCAGGAGCCCGCACTGCGAGGCTGGGGAACACACACGTGACTCTAGTGTTGGATACGGCAGAAGGACGGCTCTGAATCTTCTTTGCACGGTTTTGAAAGATGGCTGTGCTGGAAAGAGCTTGCTGGACCTTGATGACTTGATGATGTGTCAGCATGATGTTTTCCTTGGATGTGGGTAAGGACTCTCAACTGCACAAGATGTTGTTGTCTAGTGGTTACAAATGAAGAGCAGTTGTGTCTGAATATTTCTTGTTCATTCGCAGAACAAAACTACATAATATTATTGTTATTATTATATAATGAAACAGTTCTGTTATTTTGATTATTCTTGTAATGACTGCTGGAAACATACACCTCTGATAATATTATAATGATAGCAGTATAACCTCAAATGTCTTGCAGGTAGTAGGTGTGGTTGTGTTGTGCAAGAGATGCTGGTGTGAGCACGAGTGTTTTGGCTTGGAGTGCACCAGCGTGGTCAAACCTCACAATCATGTCAAGAGAAACAGGGAACAGGTGAAATGTTTTGAATAGCTGATACAAGGGACCTAGAAGGACTGTGGGTAATTTATGCTTTCATATGGAAAGAAATTATTTGAGAAGGTTTTTGTAATTGTGCATTTTAAGAATTTACACCTTGAATTTATGTCAGGGGATCTAAATTAAAGCTAGTTCTTCATTCTGAGCAGTATGAATGACTATGCAGTGGAAGTAAATTAATAGCCATAAATTAATCTTGTCCAATATAGTAGTAATTTCTTCCTGTATAACAGGAATGGAAAACAATCGTTGTTTATGCTCAGATGTACATTACTATAACCTGGAAACTGATATATTTAAATAACAGCACTGTGTCATGAATAAAGTAAACACATTAGTGACATTTTTGTATTTCCTCATCATGGAGTAACATGGAAAGAGTTCCATGACGAAGAGTAACACGTGAGGTCATAATTAATACGTGTTCCCTTGTTACACAGCATGCCTTCACAGCAGCCGTGGACTCAACACGTCAGTGTCCTTCCGTTCCCTGCTTACATTACCTGTTTTCAGTTTTAGGGGCAAACACCTCAGAGCAAGAGGTGTGCTGATTTCGTGTCAGACCAGTGCTTTCTGGTGCTAGCGAAACATTAATATGCCTTTCATATGCTATCAGGCTAATGTGTGGTCTGAGTCCAAGCAAATTCCGTTCTAGGGGGTGAGAACGCCTGTGGAGCACTGAATCCATTTGACCCTCTTCTGACACACGGCTGCAATGACAAAGTGTGCTTGATGGTGCTCGTTTTAAATGCGTGTAATTAAAAACACAGAGTGGCCTGAAATGAATAATAGGTTCGATGGACCCTGACATTTTGGGGGAACTGTGAAACCCTTTGCTGCCTTTCTTATCAAGGATCTGATGAATTTGTAATAAATCCTCCCTCCTCCCATCCAAGTGCTCCTTGATCTGATCAGCACGTAACATTAATTTGCTGGTTTTTGGATTATAGTATGTTGTTTTTCATCTGCCTTTGACCAGTTTATCATGGTGGTGAAATCCTAGTCGTGCAATCTTATATATGTCAATCAGGACACACTGTGGGCAGTAGAGACCTGTTGTAGTTTCTGGGTGTCTGGTGTTCTTCAGAGGTAATGCACTAACCCCTGGAACCTGGTGGATCCACCCTCTGAAGGAATGGACTGAAAACAGAAGCAGCTGTATTGTACATGCTGTCTCTTACTGGATTTCGATGTGAATTCATCTGCATTTTTTATTTCCGCAGCACTGCATAATGAAATATATTTCATTAATAAACTTTGAACTTTAGTACATTATAAATGAAGAGAAACGTTATGTCCTTGCTGTTATAATCAGAATACATTTTTTTTCCCCATGTTGGATGAACTGTACTGTATGGGTGTGCTCAGAGATGACATCCAGAAGATGTAACGTTAGGCGATCTTCTGAAAGTTCAGTGATGTAGAATCTTTGAGAGAGACACAGACCCATGGACCGTGAAGGCGTATGTGTACATCCATGAAAGAGTTCGTTCTGGTATATGTGGATCTCTTGCGCATTACAGCTATGAGTTACGCAACTCGCCGCCTGACGGGATCATCATGAAGCAGTGCTTCAGGCCATGGCTTCAGTATTGTGCGCCCAATCGTCTGGCACCGTACAAGCAATCTGATCCACATCCTCCGCCCTTGTATTAGGAGATTTCAGAAACAGCCTTTTGGGAGGTTTTCAGAAATGTCCACATCTGAAAAGATGCACACTCTATAGTTTGTTGGTACTATACTGAGAAGTAGCCGTGGGTAACAGTGGTATAATTAAGAAAAAAAAAACTGAACAACATGTCACATACTGCAAATGGGTCCAAACACATAACCAGATGGACAAACATGTGGGCAGATATATGAAAGAAGTGTGGAGTGCCCACACATTGCCAAACACTTCTGCTGTAGGTTGGGAATGCTACAGCTGGTGGTCTTTTCGCCGTGACTAAGCTGCAGACATTCAGGAGTGTTGAATCAAAGAACGAGTATCTGCTCTGGCCAGAATGTGCGCTGATCACCTGAATGAAATGCAATCTAGAAGGGCTGACCAGCATTTCTTAATGAACTAAGTTAATTATTGAAATAATTACGGTGGAGTGTGATTATTAAAATAATAACACAAGAGTGCAAGCCCTTACAGTAGGTAACTGTGTAACTATACTGAAATATTCACTGCAGGAGGTCTGTGTCAGATAGGACTGCAACTGGAAGCAATGTTTTGAAACATGCAGTGGGTGGGATGTACTGTGTGCTGTCAATCAAAGCCTTGTAATAACCAATGGGAAACAATGATGTAACCAGTCGCAAGTGGGTTAAAGGTACCGGTGAAGGAAGGCAGTGTGCAGACAATTCCACCATCTATGGGCTCTGAAGCACCATTTCCTCCATCATGAGTAGAATTCAGTCAAAAATATTCAGATACAAAATCATTTAAACGAATATAAAATGCTGTTTCAATGCCCAATTTTAGGAACATATGTGTACATTTGACCTGAACGACCCATCAGCTGCTCCAAGTACCAGCGGTTCTGTCACTAAGAGTTGAACAGGGCCTGTGTAAAGCCTCTCTGACTTCAATGGAAATAATGACATAAAACAAGTCATGCTTTCAAGTTGTTTCTTGTATTTTATTTTAATTTTATGTATTAGTATTTTAAAATGAATTAATTATTTTTCTCTTCTAATACGGATTAGAGGAATATAAAGGCTTTGGGTGTTCAGTGCTGCTGTGCTTGTCACCAGCAGCTGGTGTCTGTGCAGAAGCACAGCAGTGCCATGGTGACACTGGCCCCCCAGCTCGGCTGGGAACAGCATGGGACTGCATCCTTGACTGGAAATGTGGGTTAGCTACATAAAGTTGCCACACTGAGTGAAAGTGGAGATGATTCTGTGATTTTCTTGCAAAATTTACAATTCTTCTTAAAAAAAAAAAAATAGAGTAGGTGTACAGCCTGAACACTCGTATATGCTAGCAATTTTTTTCAGTGAAATGTAATTTATTGCCTCATCAAGAAATCTTTTCTGCAGAGCTTACTGCTCCACTTACTGTAGGTCTTTGTAGTGGATTGTAGCTGTATTTAGAGGGTTGAATCTTAAATTAACATATTAGTTCAGTATACCCCCAGGTACCCCCCAGGGCAGTTGGGATCTGTTTGCTGCCATCTTCAGAAAAGGGTACCTCTCCTTAAAGGCACACTTTGGTATATTTCGCTTGTTTCAAGCCCACCTTGCATGTCTGACTGCACTTGTGGTCCTCTGACTGTGCTCCATAGCCTTTTCTGCGCGGTTCACAGGGCTTGTCGTGTGGACATTCATCTCTTTGCGCTGCCTCTATTTATGTCCACCGCTGGAGTGGACGGCCCGGTGAAAGAGGCAGCCGGCGCTCGGGGGGCGAGCTCGCAAATTCACAGCGATCTCGCTCCGCGATGCTGGCGAGTCAATGAGCCGTCCAGCCAACAAACACAATGCGGGCTCTTTTTGTGCACGACGATTTACTTCCTAGAAGGCCTGGCGTTGCTTCGCCGAGGAGGAATGTTCAAACGGGCGGCGTGACGTGCTATCAGTGCAGCGGCTGTTTGACACGGACACTGTGGGTTAGCGCTAAGTGGAGATAAAGTTTTACAGCGCAGTTTTACACTGCCGTGCTCTGAGCACATTTTGGCTGTAATTTGGAGCGCGGCGGCTCCAGCGGTTGACAAGCCCTTTTCTGTTCTGACTGTAATTTTTTATAACCCTCCATGGATAATCAGTTATGGAAAGCATTGAGCACACAGCTGTATTAACTAATTCCATTTGTTATACGATCTAGTATAGCTGTGCAATATCTTGTGGTATGACGCTGTTCTTTTCCAACTGAGTTCTGTGTCACGAGTACAATAAGGTCAGAGAAAAAGAACAATGACATTTTGATGTCTGATGTTTGAAAAAAAAAAAAAAGAATAATTACATGTCAGTTAACCAGAGTTCCATTCTCTAGTTCTATCACACTTCCCCCTCTCTAGATGCACTGAAAGCGGGGCTGGATTATTGGTTAAATGCCTGGTTTTGAACACCGGGTCTTGTTATAAAACTGGATATCCGTGACCCGCAGCAACGTACTAACACAATGATACACAACATTTCCATTGGGTGGCTCATGAGGTGTGTTCCGTTTTGCTGTTCTGTGTTATAGATGCTATGCAGGCAGACTCGTGTGATTTTATTTTGAATGCCTCTGAGTTAAGAGGTGATTTTGGTTTTCAGATTAACTGAATGGGCCAAATGGGATGTGTCACATTGTGTCACAGTGTTATATTCATGTCATATTTAATAAAACGTGAAAGTGGAATTGACTGCCTGGATTTTATTGATCTCAATATTATCTAAATGCAGATACTTGAAATGATAGCTTTATTCATAGGGAAATGCAAGCAGTACTACTCATTTTGCAAATGATATGGACACTTGAATGTCCGGTTGCTCCGGAAGGAATACTGTGAGACACACAAACATATTTTATTAAGGGATAAACACTTTCTTTTCCTTTTGGTCTTCGGGGTTAGATAATTGTGTTGTTTTTATCAATAAAGAAAAAAAATAATTCTATTTGTAGCCCTGTGAGGTCTTGTTTTTTTTTTTTACAGGAAGTAGGAGGCAAGGTGTGTTTAAGTGCCCTGTGGGTAATGATTCAATGACACAGTTCTTGGTCTATCTCTGGATTGAGGACAGATGACTATAATTATTCTTCATCTCTCAGGGCTGAAACTCGATCGGCCATCCCTCGCCGGAACACACGCCCAAAGGGTGGCACACATACACACTTCCATGCTTGCACAGTGCAACAGTGCATCAACACCCACACGTGTAGTGTTGTGCAGCGTAATGCAATTCTTTTGCCTTGTGAGGGATGTGCTGCAAAGCCTCCTGGGTATCTCAGCGGAGGACATTTCATTCTTATCCAGCCATTTGTATTTGGTAAAGGATCCTCTCTTCGTTAATTAACAAGATCACCGTATCCCTCTTACACTGGTGTCAGAAAATTGTGCTTGCTGTGGTTACCCTGTCATCAGCTGTCCAACTTGGGCATGGGGTGTTACAACAGTTTCATTTGTTTCAAACCAAAACCTGAAGCATGGGTCTTTTTTCAACCCTTTTGTAAGTAGCACTGTAACACTGCTCAGGTCTTGCTGGCGTGACCAGTGCAGGCAGCCTCAGGTACAGGCCCGCTGGTTACTGTAACGATGAATGTGAGCTCACACTCACTCGCCTTCACGCACCTTCCTGGTGAACCCTGAGTCGCTTTCCCCTCATTTTGTGTGGCAGCTTCTGTACTCATTTTTTAAATACAACACCTTGCTATATTAGCACAGCAAAAAGCAAGTACAAGATGTGGGTAGAAAGAGCTTTAATGTCAAACGTGACCGCAGGTTGGCAACGGTAAACACGGCCTGGCAGCGCAGCCCAGTGGGACATATGAAGAGCGAAGGAAAAATGTACAGAAAAGGAGGAGAAAGAGAGAGGTAAAACAACAGGGGGAGGATGGGAGGCTGAGAAACAGATGGGTAAAGAGAGGGAGAACAGGTGGGAGGAGGGAGAGAAAAAGAGCGGGGATTAGGATAGGCTGACAGTGAGTTTGAGCGAAAGTTTTACATTAATGAAAATGTATAACAGAAATCAGAACATATGGACTGATGTGTGAATAAGCACTTTACACTGACATTTACAGTGCAGAGTGTCAGCCCATCAATTTATTGGGCCTGTTATATATATATATTATATATTATAATACTGTTATATATTATATATATATATATATCTTGTGTGACTTCTCTAGAAATATATATTTAAAATTGTACCTGTAATGTCATTGTAAATAAGTACTTTAACTAAGCAAACTTTTGCTTCATTTGGCATTGGACTGCATCCCATGTATGTGCCAGTGTGTGTGTTTAACATTTGGCTATACAATAGGCCTGTTATAATGTAACATATAAATTAAGCATTGATTTAACATAGAGTAACAGTTGGATTTAGATTTATATTTATACACAGGGAAAGAGGAAGAGAAGAGAACTAGTCAGTATTTCATGGGTGGCTAGGTTGCTATGGGAACAAGATGTGGGCTTTTTTTTCCAAAAAGTGTCCTCCTTTCCTCTACATTTCTCTTTCACTCCATCACTCCTTTTCTCTCTCACTCCCTCCCTCACTCAGTCTGTTCTGGCTTGCATGCATCTTCACCTCTTTTCCACTCTCCTTCCCAGTTTGGGTTTGTCTTCATTCCTCTTCCTACAGAACTCCTTCTTCCTGTGCCATCTCACTCTTTATATTGCTCCATTTTTCTGTCTTCCCTGCTCCCACTCCATTTCTCGCCCTCTTTGTCCATCTCTCTCTCCCCCATTTCTTTCTGACTTCTTCCTTTCCCCCTGTCTCTGCCTCTCTGATCATCTGTCTCTTTAACACTCACTTATATTCTATTCTTTTCTCGGTTGTCATGGAAACGGGCTGGGGGCGTGAGGGAGAGCGAGAGCGAACAGCAGTGGGTGTTTCGGAAGTGACATCTCTTGGGCAGTAACCTTGTTTCCTGTTTTGTGAGTTGGGGATGCGATCTGAAAAGTTTAGCAACAGTGACGCCATGTGGACGGAACCGAGCTTCAGTTTGGTTGCTGAACTGGCGCAGGTCAGCGTTCGCATCGCAGCTTCAGCGGCAATAAAATTGCATGGCTAGGATCTTAAACCCAGATCAGCGCTGGCCCACTTATTATTCCACAGAAGTACATTAAACATTGGAAATCAAACGCGAGCTAGCTGTAATTAATATGCATAACCTTTCGTGCGTGTAATTTTTAGAAATACACATAAAATAATTTAAATAGAACTTGTACTGATATCAGAGCATATCTAATCTACAGATCGAAATATGTTTAAAATGTGTCTAATATGACATGTAATTTTGTTTTTATGACTAAGCGTTTAAACAATAAATGAGACTGAGCCACGTGTGTAGGTGCTCCTACATTTCCTGAAGGAGCTTCCCGAAGCTCTCGCGTTTCTGCCTGGAGCACAGTGACAGACAGCCAGTTTCTGAGATTCGCACAGCTATTTTGAGTGCGATGTGGAACTCAGTAAAGTGAATTGTCTACATGACCACATGCTGCCTTCTGTACGGACGACGTTGGGTAAATCTGGCTTATTTTAGTGCTGCCTGTTAACTCTTTCCTGCATCAAAATAGGCTTCAGAACAGGACCCATTACATTTCAACAGACACCATGTATAATTCAGTGACGGAAACACGCTGTCTTCTTCCCTTTCAGAATGTCCTCGCAATCTCCTCCCCTCTCTCCCTGTCCTATATTCCACATCTGTTTGGTTTATTCTACATTGAGACGTATGAGATGTAGACATTCCCATGCGTCATCAGTCGGGCTTTCATTAAAACTGCATGCAGTCCCACAGCTCGTGCCTGTCACCATTCAGCATCTGCACACCTTTATGACACCTGTATCTCCACACCTATATGACACCTTTAGTCCCGCACTCCTGAAACTCTCTAACATCATTCTGAACTTAGTTAACTCACTTACGTTTTATACTGACAGCAGCGGCATACTCAAACTGAATGGCTTGTCTGTAGTCACCAAGCATCTTTGCTCACTGCACTATTCAGTTGTTTATAGTCGGTTTCTTATTTCTTGGGGGGCAGCTTCATATACCTAAGCAAAATAAAATTCATGAGCTCAGCTTAATTAGCCACTGGGAGACGCGCGTCTCCGCTGATTTTAATTTGCATCGCGACAGTGCATTTCAAGGAGGAGCACAGCGATGTAAAGATATTCTGGAGGGAGGAGTGGTTTCTCCTAGACGCGTGTCACACGGACGGATCGCTCTTTTGCTTGACGACTTTCATGCCTGCTGTAACTTTTGCTTGGTCAGGTCTTGCGTATTTATCGTAAATTATTTTTCTTTAAATGTGAGGTTTATAGGGGACTGAGATGCGTTATGATGATTGAAAGTGTTTATCTTTCGGTCACTATGTTTGAAGAGCATTCTCTGTGGTTTGCTCATAAACCAGGGTGGCTTACTAGTGCGAATGATGGTTACGTGGGGAAGGAAATAACATCTTGATAGGGTTGAGGCAGCTCTGGAAGGAGCACCATTTAGAACAACAAATCACTGTACACCTGCTTACACAGATGCTGTGCGCTAGCGTTTTTTTGTACCACAGCACTTTAATATCAATTTTTTTCTTTTTTTCTTTTTTTTTTTTAGTCCTAACCAGGCAGTGGACTGGCAGGAAGAATTAATTTCTGTCATGATTTAATCCATTTATCTCATTTCCCACCTGCTTTTTAACCATATATTTCAGAGGCCTGAAACACCAACAATTAATGGTGGTCCTACCATGGCAGTTCTTACCCTCTCAATGTCTCCTTTCCCTGGTAAAGCTTGTTAAGCAATTGTAGGTTTCTTCACACGTACCCTGGACATCAGTGACACAGATCTTGGAAAGTAACCGTGTTCTCACTTCTCCTGCAGCATTGTCACAGAAAGGCTCAAGAATTGTTGTGCATAACGTTAATTGGATAGGTTTTAATCTGATAGAATGTTAAGTGAGAATTTTAACACACACACGTCCATTAAACACGGTGAGGACGGATGCAGTGGCACTCACGAGGACATGCTCACACACTGCATGTGACAAAAGGAATCACTCACATGGTGTAAGTGACACGATGGCATGGCTTTCATTGATAGCTTCTCATGTTATCTTTCACAGTAACGAAAATATCCGTTGTGATTTGACCTCCAAGTGAAAAACTGTAACATATAACAGCTTACTTTGTTCGAGCAAATGTGCGTTTCACCAGTCAGAGCCCTGGAGTATTTGGTTATTGTTTGTCGGTTTCCAGCAGAGAGAGCGATGCCATTAAATACGTGGCACTCTCTGCGTGGAGTCCAACCTTAAAAAAGCGACACATTGAGATAGAGAATGGAGGTGCCCGCACGCCGTGGGCACTGAACACGTCTCGGATGTCGTCCTCGTTTTGTTGCTTCCGTGTGGCTGAACTTGGCACTGGCCAGGCAGCCCGTCCAGCAGCCGGGCCTGCACGTTGGCACGAGTGTGGCCCCTCTGGTGAAGGAGCGCTGAACGGCTGCCATCTGTTACGGTGGCGGGTCACATATTTACTGCGGGCGGTCAGAGACGCGTTCGGCCCAGGGCCGCAGAGCCGCTGTCTGCGCTATGGCAACCAGAATGGACGCGTCGACCAGGGCTCTGAGGGTGCTTGAGCCGGCCTCGTTACACTCCACCGAGATTTCGGTCCCTTTCCAGAATATTCTAGCCATATCATCTGAGCCCCACGAGGGAGGCCGCGGTACTCAGACTGTTGTGAGTCTTTCATCTCTCTGTTGGTCATTTTGCAGAGAAAAACCTTCACTTCTGAAGAGAAAAAAAGAGTCCTTATTCCTGATTACGTGGAAGATTGGTGGAAGATCTTGAACACAGAATAATTTTTTTTTTTGCCAGGGGGGAAGGAAACATTATGAAATGTCAAGTTTGTACCACATCAATTAAAGAAATATGTGAGGTTGTGTTTAATGAAGTGTGTTTTTGCTCTGAGTGTGTTTTGACTCAAGTGTGGTGTCTCAGTCCTGCTATGCTTTGCACATTCATGCTGTGTCTGAATTTGTGTCCTACAGAATCTGCTGCAGTGCTTGTGCTCTCCGGGCTCCAGAAACGCAACAGCATTAGATTGGTGTTAGAGGTGCGTGGAACTGGAGCACAATCTGAAGTGTGAAGCACAAGTCAGCAGCACAATGGATGATTAGATTAGCTGTGGAGTGGACCATCCGTGGTGCTGGATATAAGCTTTCACCGCCAGAGTCCACCATTAACCATGTCCACGCTAAGTGACGAGTACCTGCATTAACTCGCTTTGCATTTATATTCAGCCCCCGTCATCTCACCCCTCACGTCCATCTCAGTGTGTTGTAAGTAACTGCCCCCCCCCCCCCTTCTCAATGTGACTTTAGACATGTGACTTGGATTGGGTAGAACATTCCTAAGCATACAGTTTCCGCAAGTGTATTGTATGCTTTGCGATCATAGCAGCGTATTTTCATTTTATGATCTTTGTCTGTTTGTGAACGATTCTTTTTTTCAGCCTCCTTGGTTCACAGTTGGTCATTAAAAATATTTTATTTATCAGCGTTTTGGTTCTTTGCAGTAGCTGTGAAAGTGTTTGGTGTTCTTTGTTTGCTGTTCACCCCTTGGTTAGTGCATCCTCTCTGCAGTAATTGATGGCTTATGAACTCTCTCCTTGGCTCTTTCCCTCCTTTCTCTCTCTCTCTCTCTCTTTCTCTCAGATGCGAGGTCTGCTGCCCCCCCTCCCTACCGGCCTCGCGCCCCGTCCCTCGCCCCTTCCTACGACAGCCCAAACTTGAACTCTCGTCTTGGGGGGATTCCTGGAAATCAGCTCTATATGTTAGACCAGGAGGAGGTATCGGACATTTTTAACATCTTATATTTGTTTTTTGGGAGTGTTAGTGGTGATAGGGGTGTGATTAAGGTAGAACTAGTATAACTGAAGATAACATCATTTTTTTCACATTCATTAAGTCATACTTTATCTGCTGCTGTTGTTGTTATGGTCTGTTACCGCAGTTTGTATCAATAATAATTTAATAACTGAGTCATGACCGAGCACTAAATCAGATGGGGGTTCTGATAGCTTTTCTTTGTGGCAATTGGCACGCAATCAATAATTGAGAAGGAATCTTTTCTTGCCCCATTGTCCATACCATTGAGTGTTGAGATCAGACAATGCTTTGAAGAGATTTAAATCAATCATAAACGGCCAGCAGTCATCATTTCTCCTCACTGGATGAACGTGAAATATTAATGTGTGTTATTCATCTCATGTGGTGACTGTGAGCGCCTCTCCTGGTTACTATGTGAAATAATGGCCAGGCATTCATATTCCAGCCGTTAATTTTTTTTTTTTTAACCACCATCCTTTGGAATAATGACATTCAGGGAACCGTTAACTTAATGAATCACATCCGTCTGTCAGATCGTTTCCTCACAGGATCAACGTTTCCCACCCTGTCGGTTGTTTTAAAGGAGGTTAGTCTTTGTGAATATATACTGAGCCGATGAGGAATACAAGCATTTCCATATCTATCTAATATTAGGCAATATATATATATATATATATATATATATATATAGTTCCTTTGGTTTGTCTTTACTGTTTCTTTTAAAGCATGTAATGTAATTCTTTGTAAAAATGGTGGCACTGGTTAAAATACAGACTCTCCTTCTTTTTTTACTTGAAAGCGTTTGTCACTGTATCTTGTCGAATTTCCTTGTTCGTGCCTTGTGTGCTGGTTTGATGTGACAGCTACAAGGATCGTGGGTGGAGGCATTAGTGAGGAGGGCCTTGCAGTGAGGGGACAGACCCCAGACACTAACTGATGTTTGACAAAGCAAAATACAGCAGATGCATTGAAAACAGGCCTGGGTAGGTTAGCCTAGACAGGGTCTTTGCGTTGCTTCCTGAAGAATGAGAGACCTTAATATATATAAATAAATAGAAGCCGGCTGTTTAGGTGCTTCGTTTTAAACCTTCTTTTTATAGCCCTCTTTCGAGTCAGTTGAAGTTCGTAACGCTCGGCCCCTCCCATCCAATCACCTCCTACAGCCCTTCAAATGAATGCGCAGGCTGCTGTTAACGCAGCCACCAGCAGGGGGAGCAAAGCTGACAAAATTCAGCAGCGACGCTATTAAAACGTTCTAATAGGAGTGGACACAGTTCTGCATCATTTGTGCAAGTGCTACGCTTCTGCGCACAGCTGCATTCCTGCATTCTGACCGCCTGTTGTAGGAGATCAGCGTCTCCCCACAGAAACACAAAGGCTAAATCTGATTTGGCCTGTTGATTATTTTACAAAACAAATGACAATGTAAGATAATGCCACCACCTCTGTATTCATTAATGTTACTCACTATACGTAGTCATATTGTAAAGTGCAGTTTATGCAGATGCAGAATAAATGATTGGACATAAAACAGTAAGAAAACCACGCTGTTTCGCCTGTAGCTACCGTTGTCAGGGTGCATAAAACACGGTTCATAAATAGCATTTTTACACATGTATAACCCGTGGGATCCCATCTGGATTGGTGGACTGTCTGGTTATGTAAAAGACTCACACATATAGTTGACTAATGACCAAGGACACAATATTTGATAAATAGAATAGATTTTGAAAATGTGTGACTAGTTCCATGCAAATGTATGCCTTGATATAAGGTTTGATCATTAATCACTGCTTGGAGTTCATCGCTGAGTGTCAGATGCACTTCAGCCCTGTTTGTATGATTTAAATAAAATCCACAATTTGATTTCAAATTTTTTGTAACACAATGGGAATTTGTTCAAACGAAAAAAGGATGGCTCCTTAGAGAACGCCAATATCGGCCTCAAAATACACCAAACACAGTAACATTTGCATAAAGTATTAAATCTACTGACGAATGAAATGTAACAGCTGGTAGGTTATTTAATGTCAGGAAACAAACCCTCAATGTAAAATAATAAGCAAATGCAGAAATACGCAGAGCAAAATCTGTTAATTCCATTTTTTTATGTCTCATGAATGTAGTTTGTTTTCTTTAAAATGACAGACATACATAAATATACATAGAAAACATGGAAGGCATGAACATTTTTTTTGTTTTTGTATTAACCATCAATTGTCAAATGATTCTCTTCATCATATGCTGTGGAAGTGAGGGTATATAATCTGAATCAGTCAGAGGAAAAGCACAGTATTTCTCAGGAATGCAGAAGGCATTGACGGGTTGAAATTACTGTTAGATGCAACGTGAAAATTTATTTGAAAAAATAAAACAGGCATCTCACATCATCTAGCCTGTACTGCAATTCCAAATCAGACCTCACAAAGCCAGTTGTGTGAGGTGGATTGAGAGTGGACCTCTCCTGGTACCGGGAGACAAATGGCGCGGCAGGTCGGTGTAGCCAGCACAACATGAGGTGAGGGACCCCAGGTCAGCTGAGGGCCTGCCGAATGTGTCACAAGCCAGCTGCTGCCGATGACAACCCAGGCCCATTAGGAGGTGACGGATGGCACACCTGCCGCTCCCCTCTGCCTCGCTTGCTCTCTGGCACAGCTGGGCGCTGCCAGGCAGCTGTGGCCTACGCCTCGCCTCCCACGGCGTCTCTCTGCACTTGTTGCCAGTTGAAGTAAACCCGTCTTCCCGCATTCATGCCTCATGGCCTCCTGTCTAGTAGCTGCTATTTATCCAGCCCCCATAAAGTAATCGCCAAGCTGTTGGCACCAGGGGTCAAGTGCTTCAGATAAACGGGCTGTTCCCGACTAGGAAAGAAGTATAAATTCTAGGCGAGCAATAAATACTACCCTAAATTAACAATTTTTAGTGATAGTGTAACTTCTGATCATTCCTTAAGTGGTAAAGGTAGCTTTTATTACAGGTTAAATTAACATCGAGAACTAATGTGGCCTTCAAGCTGAAACTTTTGTCAGTGTGTGTGTTCATTGCTTGGAGGATTGGCCAGTTTAAACCGAGTCCAGTATCTGCTGTCCCCGATATATGATCACCCGCCTCCTTCTCATGTTGTCCTCATACCGGGGTTCCGCGAATCAGAAACTGTCAAAATCATGTACCACCAGAGCCCATATGGTGCCTTTTGTCTCCGAAGAGCCACGTTTCCCCAGGCAGAATGTGCGGATCGGGGAAGCTCAGGCGGTTGGGAACGCTATTCTTGGAAAGCCAGAATTAGAAAGCCGGAATCAGTCTCCCGGCCACTCGGAAGGGGTTGACTTTGCAAACCTTGGATCTGCTCTAATGGTGCGCTAAAGGGTGAGATAAGCGCTCAGATAAAAGCCGAGTACGTGGCCCCAGGGCTCCGGAGACAGATATTCCCCCTTGAGCTCCATTTCAAATACATGTAGATTAATGTTTATGGATAAATATCGCTCCTTTGAAGTGGGAATGAAATCAGCTGAATCAAGAATGACCCTCTACTCTTTTCTGATCTCTTTTGAAAATGTGCCCAGTTTGTCTGCTAGGTTCTCTTGGTGATAAACTGGAGTAAATGCAAAGCAGTGGATTCACCTTCTTTTCTCTGCTCTTACGCAGTTCAGCACAAAACAATATTCTCCAAACATTTCCCCCTTTTCTTCACTTCTGAAAAACAGCAAGCCTAACTTCCCTTGCATTTCCTCCCATTAAGCCCATACGTCCCCAGAGTATGTAAACAAATTAATACTTGTGTCCCCAGAGTATGTAAATAAATTAATACTCATGTTAAATTAAAAGTGCCACTTCTGTCCATCCAGTTGAAACATCATGCATGAGAAGCATTAATAAAAACAAAAAAAAATGGAATATTTTGACTTGGAGCAACAGTAATGGAGGTCTTGGAACTGTCTTGAGGACTTTTAAGCCTCTCAGAACTGAATACCTTTAACAGAGGGCAATTTGGATTAATTAGAACTACCAACTGACCCAACCGAGTAATTAAATCCCATGCCAGAACATGGTAACCGACACATATTTCAAATGGTAATGATTTGTTTGTGCCAGCAACAGTCCCCAGCAAACTCTTCAAAGGTCTGGATGGTTTGGCAGCTTGATAATGAGTTTTGACTGTATACAGCGCTGATTATATGTACCTCTGACTGTGATATTTGTGTTACGGGAGGATTACTCCCAGTGGCTGTCACCCCCTTGAGCTTGTGGATTGTTAACAATGGGAGAATTGCACCACCTTCAAGTAAAAAGGTGATTTGCATAGTTATATCAATTTTAGTTGCTGAGAGATACAACTGTAAATTAGTAGACAATTAAAAAAACAATTATTGTTTAAGGTAGCACAGCACATATTGTATACAGTATATTCAGATATTATCATGAATAAAATATGTGGTGCAACTGAACATCTTGAATTATTGCGTAAATGAAAGCCTCACTAATTAGGTGAAGACATTCTGTGTGCTGTGTTTTTGTTTATTTCAGCTCATAAAGAATTTATAATGCATAATAATTCTTTATTGAGTATATTGTGTGGTGTCTTCGCAACTTACTGTGCCAATGTTTTATGTAGAGTAACAAATTCATTTTATTGAACAATAAAACTCAAGTTGATGTTCATTTTAAATTCTTGAAATTAAACAAGAGCTCTAGCAGTAACCTTGACTTTCATAAAACTGATCACTGGGATTGTAGTTAAATACAATTCAATGCTATGCTTAGACAACAACGTGACACATAGAAGCTGCCGTTTATAGTGCTTATAGGCTGATTGACTTTCATCTATGCAATCATGTGACTCCTCCTGCAGGTCTGATCCTTTGACTTAGCTCACAAGATGCCCAAGAGATGCCCACCTGTGAGAGGCACCTGAGCTAACTGTAGCCACCTTTATCTTTCAATGATGTCTTCCTGAGGCACCAAACTGATCTGAGCCTGTTGTCACGGCATCCCGGTGACACACAGAGTGCACATACTTAAGGCGCGCGGTTTTACACATGAAACAAGAAGCGTGTTTAGTCATCCTTCACTGCACAGCTTTGGGTTTCAGTCAGAATGCTGTCCTTCACCTTTTGCTTTGTCAATAGCAGAGGTCCATGTTGGACACAGACAGCCATCTAAGTGGAACTAGAATGATGAATCATGTACAAAGGCTTTGATGTGAATTTATCGAAGGTATGAGCTGTGCAGCGTGTTTTTTAAGACCTTGAATGGTATTTTTTTCACGCTTTTGCACAGTCTCTGTACTTTTGTGGGTGGGAGCATCCTTTTAAAGGAAACGTGAAAGAAATAATGGGATAAAGTCCTGTGAAGTCTAATGTGAACATGAATAATTTTCTCTTTTGGTTTTTCTTGAACAATGGGAGGGGTAGAATAATCAGTGTTTATGTCCTATTGTCTCGATGAGCAGCAGAATGAATTAATTGCAACACAATGAATCTGTATTTTTTTTCTGTGAAATGGAAATTCTTTAATGTTACAAAGTTTTGCAGAGAAGTCACAGCTATTCTGCTATATGTTGAAGCGGTGTATATCTCAGTAGACTGGGTTTTAAGATGTATATGTAGCACGTAGCATGTTTCTTAACTTTGCTGGTGCTTCTTCCCACTGGACCTGACTGACACCTAAGACCTGGCCGCTCTGCCTGATCTCTCGCTCTTTCTCTTTCTCTCTCTCTCCCTCTTTCCTTCCCCTTTCTCTCTATCTTTCTGTCTGTGTATCTATGTCACAATCTCGTTTGTCTCTCTCCATCTGTCTCTGTCTCCTGGTTTCTCCCTCCTCTTTGTTTCTGTCTGTCTTATTGTCTTTGTCTCTCTCTTTGCCTATCTGACTGTCTGTCTTTCTCTCTCTCTCTCTCTCTCTCTCTCTCTCTCTTTCTCTCTCTCTCTCATTCACTTTCCTTCTCCCTTCTCTCTATCTTTCTGTCCATCTCTCTTGGTTTCTCCCTCCTTCTCTTTGTTTCTTTCTCTGTCTATTGTCTCTCTCTGTCTGCTCTCTCTCTCTGTCTGTCTCTCTGTCTGTCTCTGCTTGCTCTCTCTCTCTTTCCCACTGCCCCCACAGGTTCACCCCTTGTTGATGCGAGAGCGTCGCTCGGAGCCTCACAGGAACAAGCTTCTACGCAGGACCGTAAGCGTGCCTGTTGAGGGGAGACACCACCCTGAGATCGGTGAGCGACCACCCGCCTTCTCCACATGTGACTCCTCCCCCATTCTCCTCGCACCCTGAGGGATTCTTAACCCAACAGTCAGTACATATACGCTCCCTGAACAGCAGTAGCCCACTTCAGTTTCCCTCCAGTTCACTGGTTCTCTCCTGCAGCTGTGCCACCATACTGGCACAAATCCGCTGTGAATGCGACGAGCTCACACACGCAGAGCACACAGTGGTGCATTCTGACCGAGACAGATTTACTGTGCAACACACCCACTGAAAAACTAACACTCTAACAGAAGATTACAAGCCATGACATCCACACAGAACTCCATCCAGAATTGATCCCCTAGAAAATGTGTTGTGTAACACAAACTTCAGCCCCTCCTGGGGTTGAGCCACCTTCTCTGACCTGCTCAGGCTGTAAGTACCAATACTCATTTTTTTTTCTGTACTGAAAGAACATTCGCCGTGGCTTCTTACCCCTGGTGTCCTGCAGGTAGAAATTCAGAGGCAAACACAAAAGTCTACCTTTCACACAAAGCATTTTAAGTAATTTTAGTTTTATGTAAATATTGGGGGTGAGGTACATTTACTTCATCATTTATCGCCAATTCATCTCCGTTTGCAATACAAGGTTGTCTTTAATCTCAGCTCTGGAGGAGCTGCACAACACCAGTTTCCAAAACTACACTTTTGCTGCTAGCTCTGTCAACTCACGGGAGGAAATGCTTCACCTATCATTAGGAAACATCTAGGTCTTCTCTGAATCCAGGTGTAAAGTCTTGAACTGAGTCTATGACTGAAGGCAAAAGGCACATGAAAGGAATGCTAAAATTGTCCTGTGTGACTTTCTGCTGTGTTTGAGCAGCGATTCTTGCCGTGTGTTTGTCTTTATTTGAAAGTGAGCAAGAGTGATCCGTTAGCTCTTTAAATGACAAGCTTTCGGGCTATTTTTCTTAACAGTAATACTTTCATCCATTAAGACAGATGTAATCAAATCCAGGCTACTAGGTCTGGTGTTTGTGCTTCACCGTGTCTGTTTCGGTCAGAGCACGCAGGTCTGTGTGAATGCAAGCCCACATTTATGCCACACACAGATCAGGGGACTGTGTTAATTTTGCAGCGATACGGTGCCTGTGTATGTCTCTCCAAACAATTCCACGAACAGTAAGAGGTGTTACCCAAGAGACTGCAGGCAGGAGCACAGGCCTATATGATCACATCACACTTAATGACGCCTCATGCGTCATGTTCAAAAGACCCCTCTGTGCTTAAAATATCTGATGAGAAATGTGTGCCCGACAGTACATGCCATCCTTTAAGACAGGAAGACGTTTGCCACTGAGGGTGTCTCGTAAAGGGAACAAGAGCAGTGGGGGGTTGAGGACACAAAGAGAAGAGAACATGGGCAGGGACACACAAAGGATATCAAAGCTGCGTTTTTTTTTGGCAACAAGCGGATGAGTATTTTATTTAGTTCCCATAATTAATCTATAAAAATGTATGTCAAAGTACAATTTCATATGGGTACATGAACTGTTCCCAACGACAAGATGACAGACCACACGAACACGCTGTGCGTTCACTGTTTCTCATTTCATCCAAGACGGCGCACTAACAAAGTCACAGGCTGCTGTGCAGTAAACCGAGACAACAGAGCCTTGATTTCATAATCGCTTTAATGAAGAATTTATACACCGGAATGTATTGTAGGAACAGACCGGTCCATCGCTGGTTTTTGAGGTAGAAGGGAAATTTCCAAAAACTCTTATAAGGAGCTTTTATGTAGCATTTATCTTGCTTTAGTTGAAGGTGATACATTACCGATTCGGTGTGTGTTTTGTATTGGCGTTTCCATCGCTCCCTAGGCAACAAAGCTCATTCAGCGCTCTTTATCAATGGGATGCCTTAGCAAGAGACCTTCAGCTCAATGCCTCAAGAGTCTTTCCAGACAATGTGCTTTAACAATCGAAGAGCAATGTGAGGAAAACTGCAACATCTTGTTCTTATGGAACATGTGTGTGCCCATGCGATGGCCTTTTCCTTTCTCAGGTGTATTCGAACTCCTGCGTGGTTTCCATTGGCTTCACTGGTCCAAAGGTGGCAGCTTTAAGAACTGAGCAGTGTTGTGAAACCGATTGTGAATTGGCACCCAAGAAGAAGAAGGCTTCGCAGCGACCCGATGCTCTCTGAGACGAGGTTCTGAAATTAAGAATATGAAGCAGGGGCTGCAGTGGGGCTTTCTTAATTTAAAAATTTAAAAATTATTGCCGGTGACCTGTTTGCTTAACAGACTTTGTATCGCTTACAATCAGCACGTAAGACATTCTTCCCACATGGATACGCTGAGTGGAGCGATTGAAATCAAGTGCCGTGTGCAACGAAGGATGGCAGGGCCACACTGTGATCGTTCTTAAAAGCACTCCAGCTCCCCTCAGTGTTTCATTTGCCATTTTGCATAATTAAGCAAATAGAAGCAGTAGATGGCAGTGAAAGTGAAAGATGTAATTGATTTAATAATTGCCCCTTCTTCTCATTACTAGTATTATTATTATTTTTGTCCACACAGTGGTTCACATTTTCAGGGACGTGGGTTCAAATGTGGGTCTCACCACTGTGTGTGGGGTTTGCATGGACTGTACATGCATTTTGGGATTTTCTCAAGGTATTCCAGTGTCCTCCCACAATCCAGAGGCATACAGGTCAGGTGAATTGGAAAAGCTGAATTGCCCTTTGTGTGTGCGTGTTTGCAACCAGTAATGTGTTGGGGCTCTGTCCAATGTGAACCATTTTATGCTTTAGTTGCCAAGGATAGGCTACGTGTCACCCATGACCCTATACAGGATAAGGAAGGAAGGATTATTATCCATCCATCCATCCATTATCTTAACCACTTATTCCTGGTGAGGGTCATGGGGAAACCTGGAGCCCATCCCAGAGCACA
>JABJVR010000106.1:8168773-8213558 GCA_025773905.1 Chitala chitala | reverse complement strand
GAGGAACCAAAAACTCCGCAGTGTGGAGAAAAAAAACCTCTGGGGGCCCAAGGTTGAATGGCTGCCCAGCCCCTCCTATATGTGCACATACGTGTAAAAAATAGAGCACTTTGAATATCCAATGAACGTACAATGGATATAATGAAGCATGATGTGAGAAAAACGCTACAGCAATATTTTAAATGCAAAAAAATTCAACTTTTTTTAACTCATTACCAACTAATTTAGTGTTTGGTTATATGTTACTGAAAGTTCAGATTATTTAAATTTCATTGCAGGATATAGTATTGTTTCTATTCTGTGTGAGTAGGAGACATTTGCAGAATGTTTAAGATCTTCTTTTGTTTATGACAGTTTTGGGAAGATTCAAAACTGGATGTTCATTGAGGTAAAATTTGTCTGCTGCAATTGTGAATTGACTTTGAGAAATATGAATTAATCTTCCAATATCATTGTATGTGTTTGCACCTTTATGCTTTCTGCGCTATATTCTGTCGTTCTGCAGCATGTCTATGGGTGACTGAAATGGAAGGTACTTGGAATTGTTTCCATGGAAACCAAACAAAGAGCCAGAATTTAGAAAAGGGAGAATGAGAGATGGATTTGACTGGACATACTACACATTCTCTATTAATTATTTTGTTTTTCATTATATTGTACACACACAGACAGACACACACACACAGTCACACCTATGTATATATGCAATGTGTACACACATACACACACAAACACACACATATTTATATTGATTTTTTTCACCTCACGAGCAAATTATCTATACAAAAAAACTCATTAAAAACAGTGCTAATTAAACTTGATAACACTCAATACCTTGATATAAAAATGTAACCTTATTTCCCTTAAAATGTTGTGTTATATAGTAATGTTTTCTGTAAGCTTAGCTTTGTAATTCAACATAAATCTTCTGAAATACGTTTTGTAACCTAACAGATCCATAGCCTTGTTTTAAAACTATGGATATTTTGTGAATGACTTGGGTAACAAAACTAACTACCACCAAGCCTTACTCTTCCATCGCGTTGACCATTAAAATGAGGAAAGAATGGTGCGAACCCTGTACGGTAAATAAGTACCTCATGCATCTATTCCTCACCGAGAAACATGAAGTCATTAAAAATAATTTGCGAAATAATACCAGAGGTGTGTTTTGACCTTAGTTAGAAAGAGTGAAAGGATGAAAATTTATTTCAGTTTATTCATAGGGGGTAAATGGCAAAGATGTTTCACCCCACAGGCAGCTACTGCTTATTTTTTCAATCTTTAAGCTAGTTAGACAGAACCATGTATGAATTCAAAAGGCCTTGGGCCATACCGAAAGAAATAAGGAAGGTGTGTGTATATCTGTGTGTGTGAGAGGAGTCTTGGCTTACCTGCTCTGCCTGACAGTGTTTTACCTGCTCTGGTAAAAGCAGTTCCATTTCAACCCTCACTCCCCCACCCCACTGTGAATATGTACAGCAGTCAGTGCTGGGGAGGGGAGGGGTCCTGATTGTTGGGGCCTCAGCAGGCTCAGAATTTTACTGCTGCAGTTGTACCTTTGCTCACACGCTGTCCTGCCCGTTCACCGCACACCACCATTATTCCCACACCTGTCGTCCGTAATGCCTCCTTCTGAATGAGCTCCCGTGGTGCCAGGTTGGGACACGCAGAGAAAAATGCACACAGCATCCAGTCGCATAGGTGTGTTTGCTTTGCAGAATTCACTGTGCAAAGATATGCTGGCGTGTGTATTTTGGTAGAACCGGGTCTTTACTGTAGTTCATTTGGAATGACGTTTATATGGAATTCTCCGCTTTTAAAAGCCGCTTGCGTAAAGTCAAAACCATGTGGTCAGGATGTGTCTTTGAAGCCGTCAAAGTTTAAATTCAGTAATTTCCATTATCAGATTTCCTGCATGGAAGAATAGATCATAAGTACTTATTATCCCAGAATAGATGAGCAAAATTACAACATGATGGCAACACACTGACACCCGGAACGACGTGCTTTAAAATAAGTAAATACTGCTTGTGAATAGGGTCTTTACTTTTCAATTTCTATTGGTTTTGTGTTACTAATATAAAATTGGAGGAAAATAGATTCATTTACATGACAGTTGCATGTGAATTATGACCCTACATAGGATGAGCTGTTGGAAGACCGATGGACAACAATTTACAAGCAATTTAAATACATACACGTATAACTTATAACAGTTTACAGGCATTGATGAATACCAAACATAATGGAAGCACCAACATGTGACTGTAATTAAAAAGAGGGTTATGGGTTTTTTTCTTGCCCATATTTCTTAACATAATGAGCATATTATTTCACCTATTAAAATGGACACTGTGAGCAATGTTATATAATTTGATTTGCTGTTTTAAAACCTTACTGACAGTGGGTTGCTCCTTGGCATGGAAGTGTTACTAAACTGACAAAATGTATCCTTTATGCTGTAAACCAAACGGAGCTCAGCACAGGGCAGATTCGGATGAGTGCTTGTAACGTCACAGGGAGAGCAGTGGCACAGCACTGCCTCTACACCTCAGAACACCTGCCTGCGCTCCTAAGGTCCATTCATAGAGCAAAACCTCTGCAGTTCACATGTGAATTTGTGCACAGCACCTTGTTTCACTTACATTAAACAATGTTGAATGTGCAGATAGTCTGCACAGGTATAGCAAGTTACGCATACTGTAACTGCGGAATTTTCGATGGATGGGTTCCATGGTAACAAAGTGGTGTATTTTATAACAGTGTATCTGTTTGTTAAATGCTTTTTAGCTACTATTTAGGGTAGTACGCTGTATGTCAGGAGCAACTGGACCAGTGCTTGAAAAAAAACTTTAACGAGACTTAAATTTTTAAGGCGTAAGACGTGATTTGACTGTAACGGTAGTTTTTACGCTTTCGGAATGCGTAGCTGCACTCTAGTTGTACTCTGTGGATGTAGAACAGGGCATGGGCAGGAATCCAGAATGACTGGAGATTTTAACATGGTCAGATGTGCGGGGAGTGGAAACACAGTCCTCGCAGGAAAGGAGACACAGGAGAAGGAGAGAAAGGAAGAGATGGTGTGAGAAAACACAGCAGAGGAGAAAGAGAGAGAGGACGAGAGCTGAGAGAAGAGGTCTGGGAACGTAACGCTGGAATTATGTAAAAGGAGTGCGTGGGAGAGAGTGAGAGAGAGCTGGACTGAGAAGACGCACGAGGGAGACTGGGTGCGCGAGCATGTTTGTATTCCCAGATGCAATGAGGCCATCGCTGCTACGCTGGGAAGGGCGTCCAGGGAGACAGGAGGTGTGGGAAAGGAGAGGCTACTCAGCCAAAGCACCGTGCCACGCTGACGATCGTCCGTTTGTGCCGTCGCGTCACGTCGGTTTCGTCGGCACCCATGTCCATCCGCCAACGCATGCGCCTGTCAGTCCACCGCTCTGTCAAAAGCAAACCCGCCCAACCACGCTTGCGCTCACCATGACCGCTGACCGCTAAATTGGTGGCAGTCGGACAGGCTAGCCAAGTTGCGCGCCACGCAGTAGACAGGCAGACTGACGGACGGAAGTGAGTAAGCTCTCCGTTTGTGTGGGCACCCATCTTAGCAGTCAGCTGACTCTCCTCTCACAGAGCGTGGCACTGCTTGCTAACGGCCATCTACCAGAATGCCCCGGACTGCCTTTTAACACACTTTTCCCTTCTCTCCTGTTTCAGAGCCAACGTTAATGCACTGTTATGGCTGTGATATGGATATGGCCTCCTGCACTAAGTCCAGCTTCTCTGCCCTTCTTCCACTGGCCTGTCTTATTTCTGTTTCTCTTGCTCTGTATCTCCTGCCACCTCACCTCCTCATTTTTCGTTCTCTCCCTCAGAGCACGCTCGCGCTCGCCGCAAGAGCATAGCTACCGGGAAGCAGCCAAGCATGGAGACCCCTCCCACGGCCCCCCCTCAACCCTTCCGACAATCCGTGAGTAACCCCTCTTCCCGGCCTCGCTCCCTGCCACCTGTGCTCTCCTTCTCGCTCCCCCTGCGACCTGCCTCACACCTGCCTCCAGTCGCTGGGCACCCCTCCCTTGCCCTGTCGCTCACCCCCTCCTGCTCACCCTCTTTAACCCCAATGCCCTCACCCCCTATCAGCCTTGCCTGCCCTCAGCGCTGCAGGAGGGTGGCAGGCATCCCCCCAATCCCCCCCAGTCTCCCTCTCTCCCTTACTCTACCCTCCTCGCTGGCCCCTCCTGTGCCCCTTCTCTCCCACTGGGCTGATGACTGGAGGGTTGCGGGTTCAGATCCTGGGGCAGGACACAGTGTTGCACCTCTGCCCCCTATTGAGGTATGTCATCCAGACCAATGCAGCAAAAGTGAGAAATTTTGGTTTGTGTGATCCGTACTCTCCTTTTTTTGTTACAAAACCAAAGTGGTTCGTTCCTTTTTATCGGGTTGGGTGCTGGAGACAGATATTTCAGTTTGGAACCAGTGTTCATTGCCCTGTAATCAGAGATGCCAATCTGCAGCTGAGAATCATCTTTAGTCACTTTCTGAAACTTAATTAAAGGAAACTCTGGAGCCGGATTAAAAAAAAAAAACCTGAATAGTGATCAGAAGCTGTTGGTTAGAATTCAAGATAGAAGATGACACTTAAGCCCTGACACTTAAGCCTGACACTTAAGTCTGGCACTTCACAAGATTCACTGCAGTAAGTCCCTAGCCGGTTGCTTCTTGAACATGTTCACGATCAATTTAAAGGATTCGCTGTAAATCACACCAGATGAGAGCTTTTGCTAGTTTACCAATAAAAAGAAATAATCAGCAAAAAACATGGATAATCAGCCAGCATCTCTGTTTAAATCATATGTTAATGAAAAGTTGCAAAGTTGTTAAAAATCTGCACCCAGTTTGACAGGCACGTTTTTATCGATATCAGTTTGTCTTTCCTACTTTTTTCTGTTACCAAGGAAATAGCACTGATGCTTTGAAATGTTTCTTGCCTTACTAAATGTGAAAGGTTTCATTCTGAATTTTTGTTAAAGGAAATTGTAAAGAAAACAGAGTAGCACTGGGTCTACACCCTATAGGTTAGACTCATGTGTCAGCAAGATATCAATGACATCACTTGTAAATTATAATTAATTGTGAGCATATGAAGCAGGACAGTGTACGTCATTGTCCATAAATATATACTGGAGGTGTTTTCTGTATGATCTGTAGATGTTTCTGCTGGATGCCACCAGAATATTTATGTTTAAACTGTGTTTTTGTAATTGAAATAATGAATAGTAAAAAAAATAGTAATTATTTACCTTGGCATATTGCATTATTTTTTAGAGCATCATGTACCAGGAAAAACAATTCTTGAGATGGTATTGCTGCAAATGCTATTTTAGTCTTATGTTTCCATCCTGAGGGAAGTATGTGCCTATGATACTGTAGGTGGATCTGGCGCCATATTCACAGAGCAGCACTGCCCCCTTCTGGCTGCCTTTTACTTGTGCAGATTCATGCACTTACTGTACCCAGAAGGTACATCTGTAGTTGATTGGAAGGGATTCTTTCTTTAGCCTTCTCCCTCCTTTTTGTACCCTGTCTTAATTCGTCTCAATTTTCTTTGCTTTTGGGTCTATTACTAAGTGGGTGGTTCTGTGCTCATTTTATTGTTTTTCTCTTTTTCTCGTTTGATACCCCTCCTTTAATAATGTGCTAATACTTCCACTTGCTGTAAGGCATGCATCTTTTCATTTTGCAGTCTTAATCTGTTGTATCACTGCCACTCAACCCATACGTCCCCTTCAGTTTGAATGTTGCCTGTTGACCGTGGTGGCTCTGCATTCTAAACTCCGTCCTTCTCTGCCCCCCCCCCCCAGAGTTTTCTCAGTAGGAGGTTAAAGGGCTCCATCAAACGAGCCAAGAGTCAGCCCAAACTGGACCGCACCAGCAGCTTCCGTCACATGATCCTTCCCCGCTTCCGCAGTGCTGACCAGGACAGGTATGGAGCCCTCACTTGTGTCCAGGACGGCAGGTTGGCCAGTGCACGTTTCTGTTGTCTCTGAGCTGCAGATGTTCACCCAGCATCTACAGCAAGGCCCTGGTTTTGCTTGAACTCACAGTCAGAACTTTACAAAGGACTCTTCCACACTTTGTTGGCTATGGGGAGTCAACACGTAGGGTGTCAGTTTTTTTTTTTTTTTGCTGGAGGTGGGTGCATTTTCGGGACTGCTCTCGTAATTTTGTTGTTGTCTACTCCAAGGGTGACCTCTGTTGTGTTACTTGCTACTGTCTGTGGTGATTATATGTTTTATGCATTCAGTTCCTGGTAATATAGTAAGCAAGTAACAAGCAGTTTAGCACGCAGTGATCTAACATGGCAGGTACATAACTAGATGTCATGTGTTATCCGGCTGTGCTCACCCTGGTGGTACACTTTAGTGCTAGCCTAAACGATGTCAAGTGGACACACCTGAAGCATCATATTCCATCTTCACCCATTTTATTGCTTTGAGGGTTCTAGACTTTAACTTCCTGACCTTTCATTCATCTTCTTCTTGTCTTTCAAGAGCCCAAACGTCTTGTCTAGATGCTGCAGTCCAGAGTGACAGGTGGGATTGCCAGGGAAAACCTGAAGATTATTTACAGATTGTGTATAGACTATTTATAGCCCATGCTAATGAGAGCCAATGCCAACTTGAACTAGGGGAAAATAAAGTGAAGGCAGAGGAAATGCTTGCTGGAAACACCCCCGAGACACACAGAGACTTGTGAGGGAGACACAGGACGCCTCACATCCAATCTGCTACCCAGCTTTTTCAGTTCCTTTTTTATCAAGTGTTCACTGTCTGTTTAAAGTGTGCTTTTTAATGGGTTGCCAGTCATGCAAGCTATTAATATATGAAGGCTATCTACACTCACAGTGCTTACTTTACACCCGCTGTGCGATGGGATAGCCTCTAAATTGTATGGTAAGAACAAAGCACTTCAGGTTATTTCCTTTTATAAATAGGTCAGCATAGATACACAGTTTGGCCAAGCTTAGAGCGAGACTTTTCTGAGGGACACGGGCTCTTCGGCAAGCAGCAGTTAAGCCCAGTGTACACGCTCGTCGTACGCACGGGGCTAAGTCGAACGAAATTGTCAAAACTTGTTCTCATAAGTTCTGTCCAGATGGAAAGTTTAGTGATGTGGTGGACTAAGCACATTTCATCCATGGCTGGGCTGCAGAGACAAAATATTTAGGTCAAGGATATTTTAAGTCAATCTTCTGCAAGAGCAGCAGTCTCCTCAGAAGACATGTAGCTACTGCTGTTGATTTGCCTTTCAAATTGGCTCACGGGGGACTGGGCTGTATTGCTGGTGTCAGTGAGTGTTGGTGTTGAAGGAGCACGCTGGGGACATAGTGGCGTACCGCGATCAGAACCCGTCTCCTAATTGGCCAGCATTCCTCGTTACCAGCATGGGACAGTATCCCTTAGCTCCAAATAGAGTGCTTACACCAATTACTTCCGTTTTTGCAAGTCAAACTCTGATTCCACTTGAAAGCTGAGAAGATGAAGGGAGCTGAGTTATCTCTGCTGATGCAACTGTGAGGCAGTGATGAACCAGCACTATTTTAAAAGGATGTCTTTGTGTTGTTAAAGTGGGGTTCGCTTGTTTGATCCTGGCTTGATCCTGATTGAGCCATCTGTCCTGAATCAATTAATTGGGGGTTGGTTGAGGCATTCCTGTGTCAATTTTGACATCATTAACATGCATAGAGCAAAAGGGGGCTGTACCTGAAGGGGAGGACAGAGAGTTTCAACACTAAAATAACAAGCTGCACACACAGAAATGTTATAACAGTTCACAAGACACAAAAAGAAACAATATTTTCCATGTCCAATTACATAATAAACATTGTCTATCTTTTTAATGTTCGCAGTAAAATATACTACGGTTAAATCCCTTTAAGTTTTCTTGGTTCTGTACTCCGTGCTTAAAATTGTGCAGTGCAGTGTTTTGCAAATGCTATAATTTCTCAGTAAAGTGCGATTTATTACACTCACTTCAATGATTCACCAGTGAGTGCCATTACACAGACTTCTGTTTTCGTATGATTTGTATGCTTCAGACCATACAGCCTCACCCCCCCTGCGTGTTCACGCTCCCGTTTGCAGTGACTAACATTAACCTGGGTCCGTTTGAAGTGATTAATCATGATACATTAAGACAGTTTGCAGTCAGCCTCCCCTGGATGGAGTTTAGAAGAACCTGTCTTAATTATCACGGTGACGGGTTAAAGTAATGCCTGAGTGTCCACAGAAAGTGGCCATAGGGGAATTCCACCCCAGAGTTTTTTAAATTATTTTTTGTTCATATTCAAGAAATGTCATGTGCATCTAACAGAAATTGCATTACACACAAATTATTGCCCTGCTTTTTCCAATAAAAATTGTATAGTTTATGTAATGAAATTTCTAAATTTGTCTGTGTGAGTAGAACATGTGCAATGTGAACTTTACCAGTACCAGCCTTATGCATGTGAAACATAAATTATCTTTTGTACTTTTTTATATTACACATGAAAAAACAATATTCATGTCTTCTGAGGTTTGTTATGGTGCATTTCCCATGATTCTCTGTGTCCTGTTAAAGTAATCTAGATGATTGTGTAGTCATTACTGGAAGGCTGCAGGCTATGGAATGAAATCCACAGGCTTAGAAAACCAACCTGTGTGGCCTGAAAAGAAAATAAGTGGCAGCTGTTGAAAGCTGTCATGATGGATGTAAAATACAGCATACAGACTAATTAGAATTGCAGTGAACCCCAGTGTGAAATGATACTGATATGCGGTTTTCCAAGGCCAAAATTGGAACTTTTCAACAAAGGTTCAACAAAGCCCAGTAGCATTACTCACGTCATGCATATAGGGTATTTAAAGTATATTATGAGTACAAATCTGATTGGCATGTGTGAAACGTGTCATTTCTGTAGCTGCTTTGATGCACACACTCAGCAGATCCCACTTTCCAAGGGAGACTTGCCTTTTACCTGTTGGCAACAAAGCCTTTATAATGTCAGGAGGCTTGATTTCAAATACCTCCAACATTTTTGTAGCCTCTAAAAAATAATTAGTGCCCTCGTTAACAGAGCTAGGAGCCTGGCTGCTTCCTTAAACAAAAGGACAAAAATTCGGGATGCAGGACTGCAGCAAAGAGCATGCAGTTGGATAAAAACACAACAACAATGTGCCGCATTCTTGAGGCCCGTTAGAACCATTCGAAACACTCGGAAGACAGCTTGGCTAGGCCACGTGCCGCATCTGTCCGAGATTTAGTAACACCTGTTTGTGCATAAATGCACAAGAGGCATGAACAGTGGAAAGCAGGAGAACTCGGGCCAGAGAACTTCATCATGCTGTCGCAATGTCAGAAGCACTGACTCCTGAGCAGAAAACAGTGGGAAAATCTCTTGAATTATCTGGGCCATGTCATCCGGCCATACTCTGCTTCCAACAGATGCCAATGCATGTTCCTGTGGTGCAGTGACAATCAATGACTGTCAACCTATTAAGAGATATTTACTGGCGATTTGGAAATTGTCTTTGTAATCTCGCAGTCTTTGGAGTGTAGAACCATCGCGTGAGCCCAGGGGAACGTGCAGATGCTTTTAGCTCCATGTATCTGGCTTCAGGTGTGCTGGACCTTTGTCCCACATTATCTGTGTGGTACAGACTGAAGTGATACCTGCAGAAGATTGACCTCATTTGCTCCTGTGAAAGGCTTACGAAGGGTGAAATATGAGTCTAAAAGTTCTGTCAGTCATTTCCAGATGAGTTCAGATGTCACTATGGGAACAACTCCCTGCTGGTATGTAGGACCCCCTCATATCATACCAAGATGGATTCTTTTGCTAATTTCCTTTGCAGTTCAGGCTTATGAACAGTAGTAGTTGCCAATGGCCAGCCCTTCGATTATGTGTTTGAGTCAATGACTAATGCTTACGACTTCGAGAACTATATTATTTTCTGCCTCCTATCGTTGGTGGAAGACCTCAGATGACGCAGCTGAGGGTATTATTAGGTCTCATCTGACGACACAAGCGCAGTTGCTTTCCAAACCTGTCGCCTCAGTCCCTGCTCCATCTGATCCCTAATCAGATGCTCCCTCAAATTTCTTGCTTGCTAAATCCTAATCAGGGATTAGCATTGCTAGGAGGTGTGGGGAATAAAGGGTGGTCTGGGAGAGAAGGAGAGGCAAGTGTTTCCGGGGGACACGGAAAATCTGCACGGTTGCGGTGCTTCAGAAAGGGGCAGTTTTTCCAAAGGTGTTTCATAACGTGAGAAAGTAATATCCTTTGGAGAGTGACTTGTGAATTATCTCTGGTTTATCAGATTCACACCACTGTGCATAAATTGCCATGTTTCACATAAAATTGTGAATATATCATTGTAAATGCAATACGTGCACTACAAACATTTCTTTACATATATATGTATGTGTGTGTGTGTGTGTGTGTGTGTATCTCAGCTTCTGCACAATATCCTGTTTATTCTAATTGCCTCTTTCTTTTGTTCTTTCTTTCTCTTAGTGTCTATCCTCCTTTGCTGCTCTTGCAGTTTACATAACAACTTGATTTCTTCTGATAAGTCTCTCTCTCTCTCTCTCTCTCTCTCTCCCTCCTCCCTCTTGCTCCATCTTTCTCTCCCTCCCCCACTCTTCTCCTTTTATTTCTCTTTCTGACTCATTCCTATGGGTCTATTTTTAAATCCCCCTCTCTCTCTCTCTTTCTTTCTCTCTCTCTCGCTGTCTCTTTCCTTCTTGCTCTCGCTCCCTCTTGCCCGTCTGCATTGCAATGCACCGATGCACAGATGAGGACTGAGATGTATGTTAAAGCACTGACACAGGGAGAAGGAGCCAGGCTGGGACGCGTGTCAGGGGCATTACAGTAGGCCATTTCTGTCTGTCTGTCCGTCCCTCCGCTTTCTCTGTGGCGTGCCGTCTACTGTCTGCCTCCCTCCTCGCCACGGCGGCGCGGCCCATCCACGCCTGGCCGTGGGAGTGTGCGTGCGCACTTGCGCGCTCCAGACCTCCGCGCTGTCGTGTGCGTTTTGCGTCCGTGTCAGTCAGTCAACGATGGTTTCTCTGTGCTATGACAGAGTGTCACTGTGCTGCACAAGTGATTTTCATCCTCTTGTTTGTTTACCAATTACATTTGCATCGAGTGCAAACACAGCTCCTACGTTTGGGCTTCTGTTCTCTAAGACGTAACAGGTAACAGCAGAGTGACAGGATTCTGTAGCACTTTCTGTTACTGATTCAGGTAAAACAGCATCGTGCCGAGAGTTTTGCACATCTCCCAGTAAAGCTTTACAGTGACTGGTGATGGAAATCTCTTCCTGGAAAGCTGAGGGGTTTGTGATTTTCAGTGCTGCTAAGTTTTTAACTGCTTTACATAATTGATAATTTATTTGATTGCATAAGTGTTGCCATGTTTTCTTTGTACTGCAGCCAAAGCTGTAAAGGGAAGAAGGGAAGAGAGGTTTCTGTAAAAGAGGACGTAAACTATATATCGCTCTTCGCTGACAGTGTTTATGTGCTTCCCATTTAAGCAGTGATAAAGAGCAGTATTTCTTGATCTTGACAGTGTAGTCAGTGTGGTCCATTTTTCATTCATAAAGCATCTGGAATACATGAATATGTCCTTGTCTTGTGAAGAGAGCCAACATTTCGCTAATTTCAGGACTTATGGATCGGGGATATTACCGTGCGTGTCAGGACAGTTTCAGCTGTTGTCTGATCCACTGGCAGGCTTAATCACTCAAGCTGTTGACTGACTGGCTGTATTTCGGCCTCTGTGTTTGTTAGCGTGACCCAGAGAGACAAAGAGGCCTGTTTAGCCATCTGCAGTGCGGTCTCTGTCCAGAGACCTGGAGGTGTTGGTTTCTGCTGAGCGGAGGCCCAGATATCACTCAGATGAGAATTGTAGAAAAAAACCAAGCCAATTGTTCACTAATGAGCAGGTGGGTGAAAAACAAATACACAGAGATTGTTTTAACCCAGATCAGAAACACTGTTATAAAATGGAATCCGCTGCCTCTAATTAGTGCATTTTTATATTTTGCTGCTGCTTTTACCCACAGCGCTTTAACCGTGGAGTATCTGCGATGCACATGTTGTGCAGCTACGCGAAACGTACGAGGAGTGCATGGAAAAACAGCAATACTCATGAATTCTGGAAACTGGGAAAACAAAAACTTAACGTTTCAAGACTCATTAATTTTTTCAATACAATATGCATAATTGTTATATGGCATGAATGTTATTTAACTGTTTGTTCTGTGCTTGAAATCGAGATGCCTAGGTTAAATATTATAAATATTACAACCTTTGAAAGTAGTTTACACCTAACTAATGCATATGATCAGGACTTTGCCCATTGTTCCAAATTGTTTTTTAAACCCCAAATTAATGGAACTATGCCTGTTTTTACAGACAGATGTTTCATCAGAGAAAAAGTATTCACCTGCTTTGCAATGTAAGGGGAATAACTCAAACTAACAAGATGGTGACTGTTCCCATTTTCCCTGTGGACTCCTCATGTAGGTTTGGAACATTTGGAGAGATGCTCATAGAAAACTGAATATTAAATCATCATACTGATGATGCTGTTTTGTAGGAGCTCACTGTCAGTAGCGGCATGTTTTGCTAACACTCTGGTTGCCACGCGCTGTTTCCAGTCACACCCATGTCTGTCCCCCCGACAGGACTCGTCTAATGCAGAGCTTCAAGGAGTCACACTCCCATGAGTCACTGCTGTCGCCCAGCAGTGCTGCTGAAGCTCTGGACCTCACGTTGGACGAGGACGCCATCATCAAGCCCGTCCACTCTAGCATCTTAGGGCAGGAGTACTGCTTTGAGGTGAGCTGGGCCTCACACTGACACTGCTCATCCAATACGTTGCCATAGGACTCCTTCAGGTTGTCATATCTCCTCTCAACACTGCAACTGTAGAACATGCTACCAAAGAGCACCTTGGTCCCAGGTTAATTAGGTGTAGAATTTAGCTCTTATGACTGCACAGCCCTTTAGAGATGTTTCAACGTGACTCAGTACCTTCAGTCCGGGGGATGCTCTTGTAGCTGTTTGTCCCTGTTTGTTGTCATGTGTATTGATGTTTCTGGCACTCCCCGCAGGTGACCACAGCATCAGGAACTAAGTGCTTTGCCTGTCGCTCAGCTGCAGAGAGAGACAAATGGATCGAGAACCTGCAGAGAGCCGTGAAGCCCAACAAGGTGATGAACAGAGAGAGGAAGTAAAAGCTGGGGCACGTTTACCTGAGCCTCCAGCTGTGCTTTGCCCTCCCTCTCTCTCAAACCCGCTCTCTGTCTCTATCTCTGTTGCCTTCAGTGTCTGCGTGCCCCCATCTTGCTGCTAAATAATTAAAGTGTTTTCTTTCCAGTGCCCATTGAATGATGAAATAAATGAAAATAGTTTATTTTATTGTGTTTGTCCTGTGTTTTATGTTTGCTTGGTGGTCTGTGCTGCGTTGCTTCAGTTTGTTTTGCTTTATCAAGTAATTAATACATGCCATGCTGAATTTGATGCAAAACATTTTGAATTTGATAAGGATCCAGAAAAGTACAACTTGATGATCAGCAAAAGCAACTTAATTGTTTTGAGGCTGGTAATAATTCAGAAAACTGCAAGTTCACACATATAAGACTGAATCACTCTAAAGCTAAAATACTCCAGAAAACATACACAAGCAGTAATTGGTTAATACATTGTAACAATATATAATATACAAGTATACATGTCTGTTTACAAGTATATTCATATTTTCAGCAGTAAATTTTGGTTATGTCATCTATTTGGAAAGCATTTGGCTAGGTCGGTAATGTTTGGCTAGGTGTGTTATGTTTACAAGGGTTTTGGCTAGGTTAGTTATGTTCGGAAAGCATTTGGTTAGATATGTTTAGAATGTATTTGAGTAGGTCAGTTATATTCAGAAACCATTTGCGTAGGTCAGTCATGTTTAGAAAGTGCTGGGCTAGGTCAGTTATTTTCATGTGTCTGATATTCTTGAACAAAGAGTTTGACAGTCAGGTGGACTATGCCCCCACTTTCATTTAATCAAAGATATTCATTTATCTTTTAACATCATCACATGCTCACCTATAAACATGTTTAATTTCCCATTAGATAACACAGGTAATACTTTTCTGTTTCCCAACATGCCGTAATCCACACCATGTGTTCCGACTCTCTTATCTATTCGTCTAACCGCATTCCTCTGGCACTGATGTGACCTCCCTCGACCTCCCACAGGACAACAGTCGGCGGGTAGACAACGTGCTGAAGCTGTGGATCATCGAGGCGCGCGACCTGCCTGCCAAGAAGCGCTACTACTGCGAGCTATGCCTGGATGACATGCTGTACGCGCGCACCACCAGCAAGCCCCGCACTGACACCGTCTTCTGGGGCGAGCACTTTGAGTTCAACAACCTGCCAGCCGTGCGCAACCTTCGTCTGCACCTCTACAAGGAGACCGACAAGAAGAGGCGCAAGGTGGGCTGACACGTGCTGCCGCCAAACGCCGCGACTCTCTTGGTTGCGTTTCAGTGCCATCTTTATAAGATGTTGCTTTTGCCTTCCAGTTCTAAAAAAGTTAAGCAAATGACTTTCCCACCACCTAATCCCTGCCAGTTAATCTGTTGCGCACAGATTGCAATCCCACGCCCCGTGGTCTCAGTTGGCTTAATTAAAAAGTTAGCATGCTCATTTTATGGCACTGGCTATTTCGCTGGTTACTACTGGTTACCACCAGCTATATATATTGCTGCTTTGTGCCAGCTCTTCTCTAACCTGCCTCCCTCTGCTGCCCAACTCCACCATCTTCCAGGAGAAGAGCACCTACCTGGGCCTGGTCAGCATCCCCATCTCCAGCATCACAGGCCGCCAGTTCGTAGAGCAGTGGTACCCAGTGATCCAGCCTAGCGTCCTAGCCAAGACCGGGGGCGTGGGGGGCGGAAAGATCATTAACGCCTCCCTGCGCCTCAAGTCCCGCTACCAGACCATGAACATCCTGCCCATGGAATTGTACAAGGAGTTCGCCGAGTACGTCACCAACAACTACCGCACGCTGTGTGCAGTGCTGGAGCCCCTGCTGAGCGTCAAGAGCAAGGAGGAGGTGGCCTGCGCCCTGGTGCACATCCTGCAGAGCACGGGCAAGGCCAAGGTACGGCCGCACGGCTGGAAGCCGTTATCGAGGTCGCACGATGAGACGTGCGCGGAAGACACGCGCTTCCCCTGCACGCTAAGTCTAAAGTCAACAAGGGACTTTCCGCTGTAGTGCAGTTGGTTATTTGTGATGTATCGAACACTGAGGCTAAAAGAAGACTGAGCAATAGTGAATTTCTGCATTTGGAGGAATCTAAATTGCTTTTGGAATAATGTGCTTCACATTAAGCCTCTGGGAAATTTGCGTGGGGAAAGCCAAATGAAAGCGGGAGTGAAAAGATGAAAAGCCTTGTTGATGGTGGTGTGTTGTTATGCCAGTGTACTGATTCTTCCAGCTCTCCCCTCATTTCAGGATTTTCTGTCTGACATGGCGATGTGCGAGGTGGATAGGTTCATGGATAGAGAGCATCTCATCTTCAGAGAGAACACACTGGCCACCAAAGCCATAGAAGAGTACCTCAAGCTGATCGGACACAAGTACCTCAAGGATGCTATAGGTGAGCAATGCTCTGAAAATGAGGCCAAGTGAGTCATAGGATTATTGGTGACAAGCTACGCTTGTGTTTGTGTACACTAGTGATCTGAGAGCTCCTGTGTTGTGTTTAGGCGAGTTCATCAGAGCCTTGTATGAGTCGGAGGAGAACTGTGAGGTTGATCCAATGAGGATTCCACCCTCTGTCTTGCCTGACCATCAAGCCAATCTCCGCATGTGCTGTGAACTGGCACTCTGCAAGATCGTCAACTCCCATTGGTCAGTAGATGTCTTGGCAATTCAAAATTTGATTAATTTGAGCACTGTAGGTGACACTGTAGTTATTACCAATAAAATGTATATGCTGTATAATGTGAAAATGTAGCTTAGGTTTTTCCTCATCCACTTGATTTAACATTTATTACTGCTGAAGTACTGTAAAAATAGGCTGTCGACAGCCTTGGTTGGGTCAGTATGACCGTAACGTTCCAGAGGAGAGTGTGAAGATGTAGAGCAGCATACAGGCAGTATTCTTTTCAGTAGATTTAATGACATTTGGTGAACCAAATGCAAATCATAAGAAGCATATTTTTTTCTTTCAGTGGATAATTTTAGCTCAACTCTGGTGATGACCAAGGCATTGAATAGCCTGCCTCTTTGTGACCGCAATTCCTAACGGTTTCATTCTTTTATTTTAATCACTGCGACAGTTTGTTTGCCAGTGGAAACATTATGATATGAAGGCTGTAAATCATATGGAAATACAGAGTTTCTCCATTCATAAGTACTTTGTATGAAAGAGTCTCATGAATACCTAAAATTATAACAACTGAATCCCCCATAATTGAATAAAACACATACAGGTGTCATACATAAAGGGATACATACAGTTGTCATGCGTAAGTAGGCATTCATGTAGTTACTACATCATGTGTGCTATAACTAAAGGAAAAATAAGGGTTAGTAATAAACTAAAACAAATCATTAAACTGAATATGAATGTGAAACATGAAGGAAGAATGTCTATGATTATAGCTTTTGAGTGTTTTTCCCCCTTTCCTTCATAGCATACACAGGGTTTGTTTGCGTAGTAATTACAAGCTACTTTGGTGTTCTTCAGCGCACTTTTTAGAAAGCGTAACATTCTTCATTTTCTCTTTCAGTTTCATGAGTACATTTTACCTTTCCCGTTGGCTCGACCTTTTACACTAGCTCTGCAGCTTTTCCTTTCCAGACCCATTTTAACTGAGAGAAGCATAGTTTTTATCCATTCACACAGTGCCAAGCACTGTACCAAGACACAAGTCAACAGGGCCATTAAAAAGCCTGAAGATGCAGTTGCCGAGAAACCAGGTCATCCCTGACATCCATTGATATAATGCTGGGCACACATATGCCAGCTTTGCGGTGCTCCACATTGAAAATTGATGACACAGTCTCATGCCTGGCGACCTTGAGGTGTCAATTGTGAATAAGCAAAGCCGCAAATATTGATGCCCTACTACGCGTGTTTGTTTATGGCAAACTGCTACAATAGATATGGATGGTTTCCTATTTTAGCTCCTACTCTTACATACTTGATCAATATAAACAGACTACTTAGATAAACCTATTTAAGTAATTTAACACCTATCCTTTAAAGCGATGGATGGTTCGATTTGTCTTAACTCTGAAAGAGCTATTCTTTTTTTCACAGTTTTTGCGGCTACACAACATGATGCCATATGTAACATGTAAACAGGAATTTCCTTCCCTCGCCTTTTCCTCGTCACCCGTAGTGTATTCCCGCGAGAGCTCAAGGAGGTGTTCGCCTCCTGGAGGGTGCGCTGTGCTGAGCGGGGGAGGGAGGACATCGCCGACCGCCTCATTAGCAGCTCCCTGTTCCTGCGCTTCCTGTGCCCCGCCATCATGTCCCCCTCGCTCTTCAACCTGACCCAGGAGTACCCAGACGAGCAGACCTCGCGCACCCTCACCCTCATCGCCAAGGTGGTGCAGAACCTGGCCAACTTCTCCAAGTCAGTGACGTCAACTTTCAGCACACTTCCTGACATGATATCACGCACCATCACGTTGCCTTCAGTACCAGAGACGTAAAGTGTCATTACCCATATTGAACTGGCAGCGGCACCTTGTAGTTATCCATCCATCAATCTATCCTTCATCATCCATTGATCTGTCTGTCTGGGAGAATTGTCTGCGGCATTGAGAAACAAGTTAAACTGAAAAGATTGTTTAAGGTCACAGCATGATGGCAATGAATTTTAAAATATTAATGAAGCATCCATCTAACAGAATTATGGATGCTGTGGGGAAGGAGGAACACCAACTGCTGTGATTGTTAACAGGTGAACTGCATGATGGGAAAGACAAAAACAAAAATGAAATTTTTGAAATTATTTTGTCATTCATCCATTTATATAGACATCTGCCCTTCACTCAAGTTTGCCTAAAAGAATTAGGGATGCAGCTGTGAAAAGCTGTAACATATTAATGACTGCATGTACAATATGGTATAAATTTTTAAATATTTCACCAAGGAGTACAAGATGACTCAGAATGACATAAATGTAGGTTTATATGACTACACAATGTATGGGTTGTATACCACACCTACAATATGACATGTTTTTCAAAATTGTTTCATCTTTCACAGACACATTTTTGACTTTACTTTCTCACAGACATCTTTTAAACTGTTCTCTCCATCACAAACATCTAATTTAAATATTTTATCTCTCACAGACATTAACTGTTCTGTCTCTCACAGACATGCTGTTATTTCCTTTACAGATATGTTTTGCCATATCTGTACTTTAAATGTGTAGATACCATCCATCAACACTCTACCCTTTCCTGTGTTTGCAGGTTTGGCAGTAAGGAAGAGTACATGTGCTTTATGAATGAGTTCCTGGAGATGGAGTGGGGCTCCATGCAGCAGTTCTTGTATGAGATCTCTAACCTGGACAGTGTGAGCAGCGCTGGTGGTTTTGAGGGCTATATTGACCTAGGGCGTGAGCTGTCCATCCTCCACAGCCTCCTGTGGGAGGTCATGGCCCAGCTCAGCAAGGTAGGCAGGAGTCACCCTGGGAGAGGCTGTAATGTTCTTTTACCTTTCAGATGAAAGCACTCTCTATAAATATTTCTATTCAGAGATTCACAAGTATGTCTATTGATGTACATTAACTAATCTTAGAATTTTTTATTTGAAGAGGAATTTCTAGGGTTATTTTTAGACTGTAGATGTCCACAGAATTTTTAAAGTACGATTAAAATGCTCAGTAAACAGCCTGTTTAAGAAAATGTAAACTTTTATGATTAATGCAAGCTTTATTTTCTTTGGAAGCTTTAAAATTCACTTTTTTACTATTTTTATCTAATGTGTCCAAATGACCTAAATAAAATGGAACTGCTTGAATCGTTATTGCAACACACCAGACCAATTTGCAGTGATGTTTTGCTGAGTTTAGTGCACTGAAGAAACCCCTCAGCTGTTGTGTGTTAGCAATTCTCCAGAAGCCAGCTGAGTTCTATATGCGCTGCATGCTGCATATAACAGCTACAATTTAACAGACTTATTTTCCTGTCTTATAGGATGCCATCCTCAAGCTGGGTCCCCTCCCCCGCCTGCTGAATGACATCAGCATGGCCCTGAGGAACCCCCACCTGCAGAGGCAGCCCAGCCACCAGGCAGACAGGCCACCCCCTGACAGGCAGGCAGAGCGGCTCCTCTCCCGGCCCAGCTTCAACCGAGGCGTGTCCTCTGACTTCCAGAGCCTCATGATGCGAGACCTCAACAGGTACCGGCTACCGGCATCAGTGATGGATGGTGTTCTGCTCAAGTGTCCAATGTATTATTGAGTCACTTATTGAATACATTAAAAGCTACTGCATTAGAGGGTAATAAGTGTCTAGCTATATGTATTAGCAAACACATTAATGTAGACAGACAAAGTAGATTTATTTAAACAGCAGGTTATTCTCTTGGCTTGCATTGATCTCACCCCCCACCACTCCCCCTCCAGCTCTATAGATGTGACACGCCTGCCTTCCCCCACCTCCGGCATGTCCAGTGGAGGTGGCTTGTCCTCAAGGGCTGGTATGGGGCTCTCTGATCGAGATCACCAGCACAGGGCTTCTAAAGACGTGTTCTACGTAACCCGGCCTCCCTTGGCTCGATCCAGCCCAGCTTACTGTACAAGCAGCTCGGACATCACTGAGCCCGACCCAAAGGTCTGAAAGAATTTCTATAGGCCATCCTATAATCAGTCATGCACCACTAGTATTGATCTTTGTATTGTATGTTGTGAACTTGAAAGTCATACAGCCTGTCCTCATCTTATGATACGTGTGATTTATGACTACTCTGTGGTTCCATTAGCCTGATTATATAACTTTGGAATAGCGATGTTTGGTCATAAAGTCAAACAACATCTTCCATCTGTTGTACAATTGCATCGGCTGGCTCTGTTGCTGTTGTTTGAGTCTTATTGTGTTTGAGTATTTGAGTATCTGGACTCGTTTCATTTCTTTACACAGCATTTTCGTATCCAATTCCCTTAAAGTCACTATATTCAGACAAGCTCTAATTCTGACATGTGCTTGCATATTACTAGTGCTTTCTCACAGGAGGCCTCACCCCTCTACCTGTACCATGTCACTACTAGCAGCTCACATAACCAGATTCTCTTTTACTAGTTTTTAACTCTTTCACTATTTTCACAGGTTTGATACTTAAGTATCAAAAGTAAATTTTAAATAAAGGTACATAAATATGGAAAGTAAAAGAAGTATCTAATTTCAAAAAGTCCATTCAGTAATCGATCCATGATTAAAACCTTAACACCTCAATTTAAATGCACTCAGAAACATTAACAGTCATCAGTACATTGGGAAGTCATTTTTACTAATGCTGGGTAGCAGCAATTTCCCAATTTCCAATTTATGTTCCTCAACATTTTTTAAACCTAACTAGCTGTGGTACTACTTAATAATAGGCATAGGTATAATGAATTTAAATTTTTCTGTATATGATGTTTAGGGAAAAAAAAATCTTACTAGAAAGTTGAACAACCTTCTGTAATTTAAACAGCTAATTAACTTTATGCAATTCCAAAGAAAAGATTGAAAATATCTTCAATACATTACAGTCAATGTTTTTACAAAGGAGAAAGTCATGCTACAACTGACCAGTGGGTAGCGTTAGCTGCTCGGCACCACAGCCAAATTCTCAGCTTTATTTACAACCGGCCGACGTCAATGTTAGCAAAATCAGTAACGCAGCACGGCTAATGTGTAGCCTACTTAATGTTAGATTCACAGTCACAGTACTGACATAATGTTAAAATGGGGACGTTATGGGCATTTGTTAATTCTTTTGTCATTTAATGTTTGTTTTTTGGTATTTTTTGTGACCAACTAACGCTAGCTAAGGTTAATGTTAGCAAAATCCATAATGCAGCATGGCTAGTACGACGCGTGCCTGATGTTAGATTTTTAGTCATAATACAGACATAACGTTATGTTAACATTAAAAGTATTAGGTGCTTAATACCTTAACCACATTACTATATTATGTTTTTTTTTTTTTAACTCACCTCAATGTGCTTCTTGAGGTTTGACGGGGAGTATTTGAACACCAGAATTTCAGTGCTTTTTGGCAAGCACTGGAGGCACTTCACTCGATATGGTGAATCCTTCACGACAAAAAAGGAGAACATAGAACATGTCTTGGAATTATGTCCACGGGTGGCCTGACTCGGTTAAAGCAGGTGTTGTTGGAGAAGTTATACCAGCAGACGTAGCAGATGTTGGGGCAGCATCACTGCTGCTAGAGGAAGATGCTGCTGCTTCCATGATGGCTTCTGTGTGCTGCTCTCTTGACCTGCCCGAACTTGACGCTGAACTCACAGACTGAAAACCAAGACTTTTGGGAGCCTAGTTTTTTCCCTAGTAAATAACGAAAATGCCAAGTAGGGAATGTATCGGAGTATGTATTTAATTTAAGAAAAGTTGTGGAGTAAAACTCAATAGAAATTTAAAAACTCAAGTATACGTATACGCCCCCAAAATACTGTTATTTCATTATACTTCAGCACTGCAGACAGGGGTTAGTAAATAATACGAACACTAGCAGCCTCATAACAAAATATCACAGTTATAATGGCATGTACAGCAGCACCAGCAGCATTAATTACTGTGAGCTATGGAGACTTACGGGAAGGCTAAATAAAAAATGTAAGTTTTCACATTTAAAGACTAATTCAGCATCCCGTACGTATCCAGGTGGACTATTCCACAGATTAGCGGCTCTGTAAATAAAAGGGTCAGCACCAATACTTTTATGTATGCATGGAACGGAAAGTCATGCATTCTGGGATCGTAGGAAACAGTTTGGAGTTTATGTATTAATAATCTCCATTACATATACCTTTGAGTGTGTTATAGGTTAACACGAGAACTTTGAAATCGGTTCTGTACTTAACAGAAAGCCAGTGGAGATGCAGTGTTCCCACTATAACAGCACAGGCAGGTGGGGTCGCCGTGGCAACGAGACCCGCGCCACGCCTACACCTCATGGCAACCGTTTTAACGACGCACGCTGGTTTTGTGAAATACTGAGAAAATTTCACGTGAAAACAAAAAGTACTGATTTTGTGTTATAACGCAAAAACGTCTGCATTAAAACACAGTACCTTGGTATTTCGTTAAAATACAGAACGTATTATGTTAAAATGTACGGGTTTCTCGTTATGTTAACGTTAATGTTAAGTGTATCGTGTAAAACTCAAAAAGTTTATGTTACCTTCACCGATTTTTCCTGCCAGACTTCGCCAAGTTACATTGAGTTTGTGATATTTAATATTTTCTCGTGAAACAACGATGTCACTATTTGTCTGTACTTTCAATACGTTCCAACCCAGATAGCAAACGTTGTTAATTCAACATTAAGGTTTAGTCATAAAGATTGTTTTATGGTTGAAATGACTAAAACTCAATGTTGAATTAACAACGTTTGCTATCTGGGAAGCTATCTGGCTGCTATTAACGATGAAGTGAGCGGGCTCCACCACCTAAATCCGGTCTGAGTTACGGGTTACACGCAAACTGCAGAGGCAAACAGAACATCTGGATGCGACCCAGAGTTTCAAATTGCTGAGCAGTTCAAATTGCAGTTTGCAACTTGAAAGTTTATTACAGTTTTATTATTTGATATTTAATTATACGGATTTTGTCTTTTTATTTATACGTTTTTATTGTTTATTTTTCTTAAAGATTGTTCTAACGTCTTCGATTGTGAAGTAATTGATAGCTTTGACAGCTGTGTACAATAAATACATGCAAGTAATACTCTCCTTGTTTTGTTTGACCTTTACATGGAAAGTACCAACCAAAGCCTTGTGTTGCACGAGAAATAACCTGAAATTTTAGCGACTGCATGCAAAACCTCTGTGATCCTCTAGCCACCATGCCTGAAAAACTTTCTAGGGGAAACACTGGGTACTATAATACATAGTAATATTAATCTTCTCCTTGTTTCAGGTTCTCAGCGTCAACAAAAGTGTGTCCATGATGGATCTGCAGGACTCCCGAATGAACAGCATCTCCAACCTTCAATCTGTGGGTGACATGCTGAACTCCTCACAGGCCTCCATCGCTGGCCTGGGCAGCTTTGGGGCTCTGTCGGGGTTGGGTGGCGGGCTGCGCACCGGGGGGCGCCTGTCGGCTGGCTCCGGGGGCTCCAGCATGTCGGGTGGGCTGCGGATGAGCCAGCTGGGCCAGATGGGGGCCACCACTGACTCCCTGTCCCAACAGCAGCAGCAGCAGGCCGCGGCGCTCCGCTACCCGCTGTCCTTCCAGAACCCGCTGTTCCACCTAGCCACTGATGGACCCCAGCTGCACCACCAGCAGGGCCGCGGCCAGCTGCCCCCGCCTCTGCTCCTTGCCCCCGAGCCCGATACCGCCAACTCGGGCTACATCCCAGCCTTTGGGCACGTGGGGTTCTCCCGCAGTGAGGACCTGTCCACGCTGAGGCCCAGTGGTGGGAACCTGGGCCAGCCCAGCATGCTGCACTCCCACAGTTATAGCGACGACTACACGCGGCAGAACCAGGCTGACTTTACCCGCCGCCAACTCTCCCTGCAGGTGCAGGTAAGGGACAGGTGTCTTTCCCAATGCTCACCTGCCCAGGGAACTATCAGGCTCATGTCTTGTACTGTTCACATCTGACATTGGTAGGGACATATAGGTAGATCAGAAAACATACCTCTTTCCAAATATAGCATGCTGTTTAGACAACATATTTTGTAAATTTAAAATATTTACCCATTTGATTTTTCACTTAATCTTTATCACTTTGAAAGATAAGTCAGTGACTCTCAAGCATGTATTGTCTGTAGACCACTTCCAGGTCTCTGACAGAACAGACCACCTCTTACTCTGTTAAAAATTTCTTAATTCATAGCTTATACAATGTTTCCTTAAATTTTCTGAAAAGCTGTTTATGCAAAAAATTGCATATGGAAATGTTAAGTGTCTTTCCAATATTCTTTCCCTTGCATGAATACATAAATACTCTACTGGTGCGTACATTTTAACAAAGATGACAGACCACATAACGCATGCTGACCAACCACATTTTGCACACTCACAGACCACCTGCCACACACTCATAGACCACCTGGCACACTGTCAAAGACCACCTGTTACACACTCACGAACCGCCTAGCACACACACATAGATCACTGGTTGTCCACAGCCCAGTTATATAAAAACCACTGATTTATTGCATAGTATGGCATGGTTTTTATGGGATTTCATATGGCAGTTTTTGTTCTTAAATGTACTGTATCTGCAGTTTATAAACTATACCTTGAGGTCATGGTTGTGTGGTCTTTTGCTATACATTTTATATGCTGACTCATTGTAAATGTATTGAGTGTGTGTTTCTCTGGCTACTTCTCTTTCCTTGTCTCAGGAAAACCTCCAACAGCAACAGCAACAGCAGCAGCCTCAGTCTGGCACCTCCCCCTCCTCCTTGGCCACGCCCCCTTCCACCGTCCAGCCTGTCCGTCAGAGCTCTAATGCCGCTCCACCCTCTCAGCGGGTGAAATCTCAGCCCACGCACCAGCTGTCTGTGGGTTCCACTGCTGCCTCCACGCCCCCAACCAAGCAGCGCCCACCCAGCGGTAACCTCCTGCAGTCACCGGAGGCGGGCTTCGGGGGTCGCCAGCAGGCGCCGCGACAACAGCTGTCTGTCAAGGACAGCCCCGCCCCGGGTCTGCCTCACCAGCAGAGCACCACCAGGGAGGGCCCTCAGGGGACCCAGGGCCCACAAGGGGGAAGCGCGCAAAACAACCAGTCGTCACAGCAGCAACAGCAGCAGCAGCAGCAGCAGCAGCCGCAGACGCAGCAGTCGCAGCAGTCGCAGCAGCAGCAGACACAGCAGTCGCAGCAGCCGCAGACACAGCAGACGCAGCCTCAGCCGCAGCAGCAGCACCTGCTGAAGCCTAGTATGGCCAAGCAGGTGAGTAGGGATCACAGCTTTGCTGACTGGGCTAATAATGCTGCCCCACGTTACCCCCATAGCTAAAGGGCTTTAAGACTTCAGTGCATGAGATAAAGAGGCTTTTCAAAACCTATGAATGAGAAAACAAACAACAAATGGATCATTAAGACTTTTTTTCTGGTGCAACACAAGCTAATGTGTCACGGTTATTACTGGCAGCATTGGTCAAAATTTATAATTAGGCTTTCTTGTCTTCTTTTCACATCACTGTGTGTCAGTCGAGACTGTAATACTGTACATGTGCTGAAATGGTAACTGAAAAGCACTTAGTGAGGCTGCTGCTTGGGCCTGTTCAAAAACATTCTGAAGCACTTCATACTGTTATTTATCCAACAGTAATGAGTATCTTTGGCCATTTAATGTCAGTTTATGATACAGAATGAGTACAGCATTAAATATAAATGCAATAAGATCTCAAATCAATATGAGGTTTATGGATTGTAAATTGAGGGCGAAATTGCCCTTCTACTCTCTAACTCTCAGAACTTATTCTTGCCTATAAATTCAGTTCTCAGTCACCTGTCTGTTCTCGCAATACTATTAATAAGTAATAAGTATTAAGTAATAACTGATAATTGAATGCTGTTGCAGCCTAATGTTTGTGCACTGTAACTTAAAATCCCAAATATGTTGATCAAATCATATGCCATATTTTTAAATGCACACATAATCTACGTCTCTGTTATATTCACTGGATTCAAACTTTTAAAAATGAACAGCAATCTAATAATAGAGAATAATGAATAAAAGGCTTAACAGTGATAAGATATCATTATAAAAATGGAGCCATGTCTGTGACTGTTTCCGTGCAAATGACAAGCATTAAAAAGAGAGCTGGGAGATAAGGCCTTTGTTGGTGGTGGGGGGGGCTGTTTGGTCATGACATATTAATGCACAAGATAAACCTTCCTGTAGAAGCATTTGTTATCATCCTCGCTGTAATACTGTCAGCACTCACCACAACGAGATGCCATCATCGTTCTCGGTCATTAAACATCGCCACAGATTTGTTTCACTGCGGATCGTGGCATTATCAGTTGGAGGGTGTCGATCTGACAATGTTCTTTGATTTCATCAGCGGTACGTTTTGTCCCTCTGGGCTTGCCCTTGCTGATGGAGGCCCTAACATGTTTATGGTCTAGTTAATTTGTTTTTGTTCATGTGTGCCACTTGTCTGCTGTAGAAGTATTGGACGTGAAAGCGATGGAAAAGAGATGACTTGAGAAAGCTTGCAGTTAGCTGTGCAAACTGTAGCTGTTTTGTAACATCGTTTTAACACATTTCGTCTTTGTCCTCGATGTCATTACAGCTACACAGGCAGACTTATTTGTAATTTCTGTGATGTTAGTGTTGTATTTTCATATTAGCATTATGAAGTACATTATCTAAACAATGTAAAATTTTTGTTTTGCTTTTCGAGAAGAATGACCAGCATCTTGATAAATAGGAATGCAAATAACAGATCAGTGTAAATTTTATTTGAGTTGAGGACGATTTGCTAATACATTGTACAGAAAGAAGGTTATACACTGTGATGTGGAGCAGCAGATTCTGATTTATATTATGCACTTGTGTCTGAAAACCCAGCACAGTTTGTCCTTATTATATTTGTTTAATGTACAGAGTGAACATGAAACAGGAATTTGTCCAGAAACAGCAGTTTCTGTATGTTCTTTCCATTTGCCCAATTTTTGTATTCTTCAGTTTCAAAATATTATGTTGAGCAAGTGAGCAAGTCAGTCAAAAATCAAGAATATAGTACAAAAATATATTGGAAAAACTTTAGATGAAAAAATTAAAACCAGGACACACACACACATGCACGCACACACACACACACACACACACACACACACACACACACACATATATATATATTTATATATATATATATATAATATCTTCTTGTATCATATGCTGGATCAAAATGTATTGTAAAGAAACACCGAAAGGACACCAAAACCTCCACAATGTTTAAATTTTTGAATGTAACGCATTAAAATACTCCATTAGTGTTCAAAGAAAACTTTTTTAGCCCAAAGTTTGTCTCTGACCCCCAGACTTTAGTGAAGCATCATAATATACAATCACTAAGTGAAAAGCTGTTAAAGATATTTCACTGAAAGAAATTCTTAATGAAAGCACCAGATAACTATAGAAAAGGTGTCAGGTATGATACTTACATATTAACACTAACCCTAATGCTAACACTAACCCTAATGCTAACACTGACCCTAATGCTAACACTGACCCTAACTGACATTACTAACATTAACCCTAAGATGATTTTTTGTTCTTTACTTGTTTTGCTCATGCATGGCTCCCAGTCGCCTTCCACTCTGAACCCGCCCACTCCGGCTTCGGAGCGAACTGTAGCCTGGGTCTCCAACATGCCTCACCTGTCTGCTGACATCGAGACATCGCGCATCGACCGTGAGGACTTCAAGCTCAAGGAGTACTCCAAGAGCATGGACGAGTCTCGCTTAGACAGGGTGAGTCCGTGCACCTGCCTCTGCGTCTGCTCTCAGGGTCTCAGAGATGGTGTGTCATGAGCTTCCACAAATTTGGTTTCCCTTTTCCCATCCTGAAAAGTGCAGGGTCACACTTAATGCATAACAGCAGCTGAAATTTCAGGAGCACCTCCTTGCATTCTTACATTACGACCCACGGGCGTCACATTCAAAATTTTGATTGATTTTTAGTGAGAGCTTTGCCGTTCTTATGAAAAGTACATACTCTTGGGTCTCTAGCAGGAGGTGAGTCACGTTGCTTCCAGAAGCAGTTTCTCAGTCCGTGGTGGAGATATAAAGAAAACGCTCTCCTTGTCTTCCAGGAGTGAACAGATGGCACCGCAGAATGGTTTGATGAATAATGTAGGAATTAGCTTTAAAATCGGAACCATAATGAGTCATAGAAAGTAAACAAACTGGTGAGACCTTTTTGGCATTAGACCAGTATTGTTTTGAGTGGCCTAGTTATAGCTGCACCCCTATGATTCACTCAGCACCTTTTTGTCCGTCGTTTCTGATGCAGGTCTTTGAAAGAACACAGTAGAACAGCTACACAGAGCGGTTTCGCTGTGATTCCCTCTGTGTGGTCGTCTTCAGCGTGGATTCTTGCTTCCCCCTCATTTCTCACTCCTGTAGGATATTTCAGGATGTGTCCTTGCAGCCTTTTTATAAACTTTCACTGTACTGCCCGAAACCGGATCTTAACAGGCTAATTAAATCTGACTTGGGCCGGAATAAGGCTGTATTTGTTCTCTGTATTTCCGTGGGTCACTTTTGTGCTCACCCTTCAAACTCATGAAAGCTCGTTTATTTTTTACTTTTAGTACTGTGACTGTTTTGTCTCACACAGTTCTTTAAGATGACAGACAGGATGGGTACCTTCTAAAAGCCTATCCAGTACGCATTTCCAGAACACCTTTAACCGTTTTCATGAAGAGTTTGCTCGACCCCATGGTCACCATTCCATCCTTCCCAACCCCTACTTTAGGTACGAGAGTACGAGGAGGAGATCCACTCCCTGAAGGAGCGCCTAATGATGTCTCACCGCAAGCTCGAGGAGTACGAGAGGAGGCTTGCCTCCCAGGAGCAGCAGACCAGTAAAATTCTGCTGCAGTACCAGAGCCGGCTGGAGGACAGCGAGCGGAGGCTGAGGCAGCAGCAGGAGGAGAAAGACTCCCAAATTAAAGGAATAATCAACAGGTAAACAGGGGAGCGGACGGCGGCAGAGCGAGAGGTGGAGGTAAGACAGAGAGGGAGCCACAGAAGGGAAGACAAGTGGGAGAGAACGGAATTAAAATAGCATCGGTGTACGACTACAGATAACATCTGTGCTTAAGGGTGGCAATAATTGACTAAAATTATGCACATTGCTAAGGCAGACCATGGCAAAGTTCACCGTCTAAATGCATTAGTAGCCATGGCGATGATCAGCTTGATCTCTTTTGTACAGGAGACTCAAATTTATTAACATTAGTGAAATCATATGAATGAATTACTTAACTTTAGGAGTGGTGATACTAATCTGGAATACAATGAAACTATGGAAGAAGGTGCACTGGTGTAATAATGTATATAGCAATACTCAGAATCTTCCTCAGTCATGAACTGCTGTGTGAATTGTTCGAAGGAAATGCTTTCACATTAAAAATGTACTCGTGTTTCAAGGAGACTATGTGCATATAAAATGGATAGAAGTGAAGTTATATCTAGGAAGTGCAATAAATTAAATGTGAAATATATTCCATTACATTTTTTTTTTTTACCTCTGAGGTACTAGAATGTAGATGATTGTAAGATAAATTGTATATTTCATCTGGACAATCGGGTAGATCTCTTTTTTTTTCCCTTAAGTGCTAATTTATCACTCAACAGCAGAATCCAAGACATTCAGAATGCAGATGAGATGGTGTGAAACATGAAACGCTGTATCCACAGTGCCAGTTATTTCCTATTGCCTAAAAGAACATGATTAGTTTTATATAAGATATTATTTTATGTTGCTTCCCAGGTGATTTTAAGGCATGCTTACAGAAATGGTTAAAGTCTAAGGACCTTGCCCAGTTTTGCGGCGGCAGCTCCCCTCCTGCTCTGAGTGTGGTACCCAGGGCCAATCCCTGATGATGGGGGCTACTGCTGGACCTCTACCAGTGTGGTGGGCACCTCTTTTCTTTTAAAAAAGTCCCCTCTTCCTGAGACACCCATCTGGCCCATGGGCCAGCTGAGCATAAGTGACATGTAGCCCACAGTAAAAACTGTGGTTAAAGTGCACAGGATACAGACAGCCCCATGTAACCGGTGCTTTTAGAAGGACAGGATGTAGCTGGAGTTATATCAGCACAAGTGCCTCCCACAGGCCAGTAACAGACTTGCGTGCTGCTGCCTTTGTTCCAGTGAGCTGTTTTCCTTGCGTAGCTCCCATAGGCCAGTTTTTTTTAGCTATACATCTGTGTGGGAACATGAAAGAACAGGACATAGTTGAGACTGCTCTAATGGTGTGAAAGTTGACTGTGTATTGAAATAAGTCAATGTGATATGTGATTTCAGTCACATCCCATTTCAGAAGCAAATTCGTTGTACAGTTTGTGCAGTAAAGCCCTGCGCATAATTTTCTAATTATATAATTGTAGCATCTTACGGTACTTGCATGAAATCTAATTATGATGAGATAGTAAGATTAAATTCCATGATGATAAATTAAATTAATAGACAGCTTTAAATGCAGCCCATGAAACAAAACTCTTTAATTAATACTCCTATAATTAATACTGATATTCATATCAATTAGAATTGGCTTTTTATATGGAAAGACATTTTAAGCCATTGGTTATTAAAAATAGAACGTGATAAATGCAGCAAGCGGACAGCAAAAAGACAGATAAGGAAAAATGTAATGTTAGAATGTTTATAACAATGTGCATTTCCTTTAAAGAGATTGTGCAGCTTTTAAACTACAATTTTTGTTTTTTTTAATGGCTATGTCTGGACATGTTTTGGAGAATATATTGTATGTGATGTAGTGCTGTTTTCTACTAGCCACGAGTGAATTTCTCTCACAGCAAAGGATGATTATGTTGTTTCACAAGATGCACCCCTCTACAATGACAACTTTATGGGTTTTAATTTTTGCTCTACAAATTTAAAAATGCAGCACAGATAGAGACATGCCTAAGCGTGGTGAAGTTCGTTTTAAATGTGTTTGTTCTGTAGTAGAAGCAGTGTGAGAAAACTATTTCATTGCATGATGAAACCAGCAGATGACCATCCAGACCTGTAAGAAACTGTTGACATGACCTCAGTCAACACAGAGGGGACCAGCTCTAGAGGAAATATTACAAAGCTACTGTAATGTGTAGGACATTTGAAAATTTGTGCTGGCCATTCATAAATGTTTATAAAGAGTGTAATGCTCGGATCTTGAACCACACTTCCTCGTTTGGTCAGTTTTGAACTCTGACCTGGAAGTGTTCCAGTGTCCATCTTGACTCCCTGGGGCCATGTGCAGTAGCTCAGTAAAGGTGTTTCTCAGGTGGACTTTGAAGCTGCAGACAGCTGCTGTTCAGAATGGAAACATCCTTCTTGAATATGACAATCAGTGGAAGGGTGACGATATCGAAGATGTACGTTATTTTACCGAATGTAATCTTTATTACAGGCTGCTAGTGACCAGTGATTCTAAGTAGTGTAGAAGTTTGTGCTGTGTCGTGGTTTAAAGGTAGGTATCTAAACCAGATATGTTGTGGTTATTGAGTTTACATCAGTATATTTTTAATTTACCTAATCGTTTCAGCCGTGTGTCATGGTAGTTATTTAAATTATATGTGTAATATTGCTACTAAAGAAAACATTTTGTATTGTGTGGTAGGCACAAAGGTAATTATATAATATAATTATATAACAACATAATGTGAAGTGTACATACACTGAGGTCTTCAGGGGTTTTTAATGAAGCTGACCAAAAAGGAAAAAAAAAAGAAGAATTCATGCTGAACATCTGATCGTTCCAGTCCTGCGTCGCTTTCCTGCTCTCTTTAAATATGTCTGTAGCTATATTTGTACATTGAAATATATATATATATATATATATATATATTGAATACTCCTGACCATTCTGTTAATTTCAGTGGAAACTGTCAGATGGATGATGTTAAAAATCTGTGTTTATGTAGCTATAAACATGGCATATCTGTTAGAATCATGGTGAGCACTTAATCTTAAAAGGTTAATTAGGTGGATTAAGATCTGTGTGCTTGACACAATACTACTTCAAGTGGCTTTGAGTGTAACTGGATTCCCCTTCCCCACTCGGACGTCTGTGCCATGGGAGCAATACTGGTTTCACTGATTTAACTATAAGGGCCTATAGTTTATATGCAGGAAATTTGGAATGTACAGTTTTATTATTTTATAGCAATTTTAAATTATAAAAATAAGATTTATTAAGAGCCTTTGTAGGCACGGCCAAAGGCATAGACATCGAATCTTTAGTGAAAACATTTATAAATATCCACGTTTTACTAAGTATAACCTCCACACATCAAACCTTACAATTGGTAGGCTCATATTTATACCTTAAATTGAGTTTTTTCATCTTTGGCTTCAAATATCTTGCATGTTTTATGATTTATTCATTTTTTAAATAGATGAAATTATCTGTTTGCTTGACGTTTTCCTTCACCTGTTGACTTGTCTCTGGTTTTTACCTCAACTGTGGTACACTCCTTTCTCCTTTTGACATATTCTTGCGAAGGAGTAAGGGAGATTTAGTGTTTACTCATAATGTTACACTTTTGCGAAATCTTTTTTTTTTTTTTAGCCTTTCCTAATCCAATTTGATGCCTTTTGTTTTGAATAACAACAAATGCGTAACAACGTACATTAGATTTCCATTTTTTTTTGTGATTGAGCCTCGATTCTTTAACCAGAGCCAGAACACTAGCAGTATCGTGCGGACAATTGTGTTTTCGCATTATGGTTCACCTACACAAATGACTGTTCATGGTTACATTTTTGACGTGCTTTTACTAAACATTGTTTTTTGTTGTTGCTACAGCAGTACTGGTATCCCTGTTTGTACCGTTGTTGATTTTATTTAATTTTTTTTTGTAAGAACCCAACATTGTACCTTGTTCTTGGAATAAAACATCCAAACACAAATGTTTGAAAGCTATACCTGTGGATTTTCATTATTTATGAACCTTAAGCCTTGCACACACAGCATAGACACACTCTCCGTGAAACTGTCAGCTCCTTTAAGCACAGAACATTTATGGATTTAACCACTAAAACATCCTTTACTTTGTCATTAATTTCAGAAGGTTTGAATAAATACAATTTTATATACAGGATGTGTTTTTTATGCCATTTTTTACCCAAGAGCAATTGCTATTTTTGCCACTTCATTTTCTTTGCAAAAGTTATCATGATGAAATCACAACTCCTTTCGTTAATATCTGTATTTAGTGTGACGACTTTGATCAGATAATTACACGGTGCTGTGGAGCACTCTGTAATGTCACAAAATTAAACATCAACATGGATATATTTTATTTTAGAAACACCTCTGTTTAATAAGAGCCTTCCAAAGTGACGTGAGCAGCGGCATTCAGTCAGGTCCGAGTTGTCAGTATATGAACAAACCGTTCCCGTGCACATCTTTTAGTGGCTCACGGTGGAACGTGTTCCAAAACAGGTATGACCATTTTCGGACTCATAATTGGTGATTTAATACTCACACCCTGTACATTTAAGTTGCACAAACACATCCACTTGCTAAATGGTTGACCTGTTTGTTAACTGTTACTATGGATTAATTTTACATCAAAATTGCTTATTAAGACAGTCAACACTAACCACAATGTCAGTACTCACAAATGTGGCATTTACAGAACAGCTTCTATATCCACACAATTAAATAAACTATATGGACCAGGCAGGAATCCACTGAACATATACCAGCATGACATCCACTGCTGGGATCCAGTGGCCACCCAGTAAACAGTGGAGGGCAATTTTGTGCAGACCCGTGTATAATTTAGCTGTGTTTTCACAACTGTCTTCTTCACAGCACACATTAATGCTTTTTAGCTGAAGAGAAACTGCTTCAGTGTCATAAAAGTGTCACCTTTTACAACTGCAGTCAAATTTATTGGTGAAATTCAATACAGTTTAATGTTTGCAATAATCCGCAGCAGTCTCCAGACTTTCAGCCTACATTTTACCACTGTATTCCAAACATATTTCTTTCTCAAAAACATAACAGCATAATTGACCGTTTGATACAGAATTTAATGTAGGCTATCTTTAGATAAAGCAATTTGGTTGCTTTTATTTCTCCTGAGAAAAGCAAACAGTTATTTCTTTTGTGCTGTTGGCTTAGTGCTTCTTCATGGCAAAGGCAAACGCGGCCTTTATCTGAAAGTTGTGATTGGTTTAGTGAAGCATGACGCCTTTTGGGGCGGTGGAAATGTGTTGACCTCTGTCTCTTTTCCTCTTAGGCTCATGGCGGTGGAGGACGAGCTGAGAGGGGGACAGCCACCAGAGCTCAAAACCCGAATGTTCGCAGATCAGGTCTGTTTTCTGTCTGCGTGTGTGTCCGCGCGACGGCCTGGCCCCTCGTCTCCGCACCTCCGTCTGACCCTCCCTCTCCTGGCTCTGCCTGCGACTGTCTGTGCCCTGGCTGGCTGTTACGTCTCACGTTGCAGTCGAATCTTTTCAGCGCTCTGCTGCTGTCTGCTTGTCTGTCTACGTCTGTTTGGCTAAAATTACCCCTCCCCCCAGCCCTCCCCGTTCCATCGGTCTTGCCATCCGTTCCGTTTCTGTCCTTCTGTCCTTGCCTCCTGTCCGTCCCCCAATTCTCTCTGTTTAAAAGTTGCTGTGTGTCAAAATGTATTCATCTGTACAACAAAGTCTGACCTGTTTACTGTGATGCGTATCTTAAGTTAAGGGTTGATTTAATCCAACCTCAAAGCGTTTTCACCGCACCTATAAAAAACTGTTTCAAAGCCTTTATTGTCATGAATTATTTGCTGTTTTTAAGCTTTATAACTGAAATCGGTGAATGTGCCTAAATTTAGAATCGCTTTGTGGCTGAATTGCCCTGTCTTGCATTTCTTCACAAGACCAGATCCCTCCATGCGCCTTTTCAAAACACTGTAGCATTTCATCATTAACCATCTCTCAGTGCTGAACACATACTGTCTGTCCAACAAAGCCCAGATCATCTCTACAAGCATTCATATAAGTCTAAATACATTTTAGTAAAACGCTCAGGTATTTGGTTTTAAACGTCAGCATAAAGATTTAGTGCCTAGTTGTGCCACCATCGAGTTTGTCAGATTATAACGTTTGAGCGGTGAAGCGTTATCTGTGATGCACCCTGGGCCGCTTGGCGCTGCCCGCCTCAGTGGCGGAACACACTGTGCGCGTCACACAGCTCTCCGGCGGGTGAGGGAAGCAGCCGGCACCACAGCCTGGCGTTCCTGCTGCTCTGGCGCTCACCGCAGGCTGCGTGCGGAAAGCGGCAACAGGCAGATTAGCAGCTCTGGCTCCATGATCGAACTCGCGCTGGAGAACAGCCACGGGGCGAGGAACCGGCCCTCATTCCGACACACGGAGCTTCGTGGTTGACTCAAATAGAAAAGCCTCGGTTGCCCTTCCAGAAGGTTCTAAGCAGAGGACTAAGCCTTCAGGAAGTTACTAACAATCAAATCAAACTAACAACAAGACAGATTTTTTTAATATATGTTTTATTGGTTTCAAAGTTCATTCTCACAAGTGTGTTACACGGCACAAGGTCGTGGACTCTGTTGCAGGTAACAGCAACGGTCACGCACCTTATCTGAAGTTTAGAGCATAATTTCACACAAATTGCAAGCACACCAGGCAGACACAGGACTGATGGCCAAATTCAGACCTCCGACCCTGTAGATCTCACCTGAGGATGCTACCCACTGAATCTCCTACTAATGTAACATTAATCCTAAGTGTGATATCAAATTACTTGCACCATAAAGCTAACTATAAATAAATAAGTAAATAAATAAATAAAATACTATCCTGACTGTACGTTTATTTTAGCCACTATGAAGCCGTCCTGGTCACAGTGTGTTTCTTCCATAGTCTGTATCTGTGGTGTTGTGTTACAGTGTAGTGTGCTTCGCAGACACACCAAGCCTCTCGTGTTCAGTCCTCCAGAAACATGCATAGCTTGTTATTTTTCTGAATTAACCCCCATGTGCTGTATGTGTTCTGACACAGACACACAGCTACGTGTCTATCCCAGGACAGTCTTTACAAGGGCGGAAATTCACGGCCCAGCTGGTAAGCAGGTTGATGAGTAGTCCTCTACTTTTTTGACTACGTTCTCCTGTTCCACTGTCCTGACATTAGCAGTGCTTACACCATCTTTTTTTTAACAAAAAAAACTGAATGTGCTCATGTGCGACCAAATGAGAAGGACATCAGAACATTATTCAAAAATTGTGTTATTCTTTCTGATAATTGTCTATATTACAACAATATACAATAATTGGTTAGCAGAGCCATTTTAAAAGCTACATCATACTAAATTTTCTTATATTTCATGTACAGAAATGTACCGTTAATTTTCTGTATACAGTCAGATTAAATACAGAACAGAATGTGAGATTCTTTGGAGCTGTTGACCTGCTACCTTAAATCTTCAAATCTAATTCCACGTCACTGCCACTGTACTATTTACTGACAGTCCTCCATCATTATAGTCATTAAGATGCTGCTCCTGCTGCTAAGTGCTGTCTCCTGGTAGTCATGGTAATTGCCATGGTTCTCTCTGACCAAGATACATTACTAGTGTAAGCCTTCCTAGTGCTGCTTGGCTACCTGGTGTGGTGCATGATTTAGACTTAAACCCCATGGCTTTTTTACCACTGAAAGTAATCATCAGGCACAATTCTTGAAATAGACATGTAAATATAACATTTTCAATTGTGATTTACTAAAACATGGTGTGTATTAATAACGTCATGAATTTTTCTAAGGAGGCAATGGATTAATTTAAAGGCATATAGAACCTGTTTAGCAGAAAGTATTAAAACAAGAAATAATTCAGTCAAAAGCATATTTTGGAAAACATTGCACCCAAATTATTTTTGTAAGTGAGCTGTAATAAGTAGCTGTCTGCCTCAAATTCCTCATTGAACAAGTGGCAATTAACATTATATTCATTTAAACAATAACAAATGTGTGAACACTAATAATGGTGTGATGAAAGAAAATATTGATATTCACAATAACTGGGTATTGTGTTTTTGTACTGTCTAAATGCTAATTCTGAAAAACATTAAATAATTTAGATAATTTTTTGTAATTATTTAAGTAAACATTGTTAGGGGTGAATGATAACTTTACCAGATAATGCTGTTATCACAGTTGACCAAGATGTGATTTTTTTCTGCTATATTAAGTTTAATGCACCTCTGTGGGGATGGTTACAATGGAGAGAACCGCTTTTACATTAAAATCCTCCTTCCCTCTTTTACTGCCAGTTATCATGTGATGAAAGTCAGAAAGGTTAACGTGCTGTGGCGAGTGATGTTTTCACGTCAATTATCATCATTTTTTAATCCAAGCCTTGGGCTTGTCAAGAGAACTTTTGACTGAAAAAGAAAATATATTCCCAAACCAGGAGCCTTCATGAAATATTTCATTTCATGTTCACGATGAGTTTCCCTTTTATTTTCAGGATAGCTTTTTATTCCAACTTAGTCTTCTGGGTCTAGCAGGTCCTGAAACCATAACTGTGTGTATCGTCAATTTTGTTGTGTGTGTAGTTTCTAACTTTTTGAGCAATAAGAAAACTGTGCCATTTAATTTAAGGTAACCCTTACTTATCAGTTATAGATGGACATGCTTTGCATAAAGTGGAAAAATTTGAGCATTTATTTAAATCTGTGTGTTGTTGCTCTATGTAATGGACTGATTCTTGCAGTGCTTTTTCCACCTCACGTAAACTGCATATCTTTTCAAATCAACAAAATGTCGAGAACAATCAGTGATGGCAAACAGTCAAGTCATAGACCAAAAAGCTACTAAAATCACTGTCTGTGTCACAACAGTAGCGCTTCTATAGCTGTGTGTTCCATGACCTTCTTTGTTGTCACACATTCTGTTTCCTTCCTGTCTTTGTTTCTGTTTGTTCTGTTGCTTCTCTTTAAAGGCACCGTCGTTGTTCTTCTACGTGTTCCATGTAACCCTTACGTTTCTCTGCGTATGTACACGCGGTCTCCCCTTTGTGCTAATGCGTGTCCTTGAGTTAGCATGTCCGCTCTTTGTTTTGAACATGCGTGTTTCTTCACGTGGCTTTCTGTTGCCATGTCGGTCGTTTTGACTGGTAGGATATTAACTGGTTTGATTGTTTGCTTTATGGCTTGTTTTATATATGCAAATAGAAGTAAGTTTCTATTGCTGAAATGTTGTGCTTTTGTTGCCCGTGTGTCTCTCTTTCCTTTGCTGTCAATAGTCGTTTGCTCGGTGGATATTGACAGTGATGTATATGGAACTTGTGCTTTTACCACTGCCTTTAAGATCAGCATAAGATAATGTAGATGTTAGACTGTAAATACCAAACCTTGTATATATGCTGTGCTTGCCTTTCTTTTGTAATTGTTTGCCGATTTTATGTTGAATGTGAGCTGCCAGCGAATTGAGTTGAATTCTCCGCTCAGCCCCATGCACCCAGCACTTTCACGAACAGCTGTTTAACAGGCATGCAAGCGAGGACAGGATTCCTCTGACATTACAGCATGTCATAATGTGTCTCTTCTTTGTGGTCTGTCCCTCCGATTATGCGGGTGTGTTTTCCCATGTGCTTTCTCTGTGGTTAGCTCTCTGAGTGTGTGCGTGTGAGTACATGCGTGCATGCATGTGCGTGTGAGTGAGCGTACGCTTGAGGGCGTGTGCCTGTCAGCGTCCTGCGTGTTTGTGTGTGCGTGCGTTAAGTGCTGTCAGCTTTCAACAAACCATGGCTCCCCTAACCCCCTTTGACCTCCCTTCCTCTATGAGGCACACGCGCCGTCATCCCCCCCTCCCTCCCTACCCCTTCATCTCTCCATCTCTCCTCTCTCTGTCTTGATGAGATACGGTGATTTCTCTTAGGGGAGGCAGCAGTCCATCCTAGTGCAGCCCCGTCTTGCGCCAGTCCCACCCCGAGTACACAGGTAATACAAATACCAGTCAGTATCAAACTTAAATGTAAATCACAAGGTCAGTATACATACCTTCAGCCATACTGCAGCACTTCCTGTATGCCGCACACTCTTCTGACGCATGTCCACACACACAGATGGACCGAGGACTCTGACAGTGGACATACCCAGGGACTGACCAATGGACGGCCAGTACTGTGACATATCTCACCTCTCTTTGAACTTGTTTTATTTATTTATTTGGTTTGGATTTTTTATATATATATATATATACGGTAAATCAAATGCAGGTTTTTCGTTTTTATGCACCTTTCAGTCTTTTCTCCACTGTAATTTGGGGGAAAGTCCTGCGGTTCCTTTGGAACTACAATGACCGTGTGTGTTTGAGTTTGACCAACACACGCACGCGCGCACACAGAAGCACGCACAGCCACACACACACACACACACAAAATCTCATATCGTTATCCCTTGCTAGGCAAGCTTCAGCTAATTGCTTGGTTCTTTATAAATTCCTCAGCAGACCATGAGCTGATCTGAGTACATTGCTGATGTAAGATAAAAAAATCATGGTAAATCACCCTTTAAATTAATTTATTTAGAAGAATCTGTATTTCACACCTATTTTGTGGGGTATAGTTTTTCAGTCCTGCCAGGCATTGAACACCTAAATGTATCAGCTGCTCCGTTTCATGCTTATGTAACTAATCCACATCTCAGTGAAACTGAATGAAGATCAGAGGGCTGTGTAGATCTCATTAGCTCAGTTCATTAACTTAAATCAGGCACATTTACAAATGCTTGTGCTCCCAATCAAAAGGTTTGTTTGTACATGTTTTACAGTGGTACTTAAAAGAAAAAATAAATAAAAATCTGGAGTTGGAAGATTGGCACAATTACCCAAAATTATAAACAATGTACTTGCTGTTAAAAACTAACATAGGCAGAGTTAGGTCCTTTGTGCGAATCCACAGCATAGCCACACTACTTCGACATACTGTACGCACTGACAGTGGAACTGTACAGATGGTCATGCCAGCATACATTGGATCATAAACACGCAAATACGGAGACTTCCCACAATGCTTTGCAATGGGTGACATCAGTGAGACTGTACAGTTTGCCAGTCAGTGGTTTATATTTGTAACTATGGCATCTGAATATTTTTTCATAAAATTCCTTTTCATGTAATCAAGATGAAACTGATTACTTAAAAAAAAAAACATTTTCATACAAGCGTTCTGTTTCTGTCTTCCATCTCTCTATCTTTCCTCCCGTTTTTGTTCTGAGACTGCCAGTACAGAAATATATTGGAGAGGTAAGACAAACAGCCCTAACTGATGGCACATTACATCTTCCTAATTAATTTTCCAAAATCTCCCATAGCCCACTGAATCACATAGACACTCTGTATGCGCCGTATACATTATTCTGTAAACTGACAGCTTCTGCAAGCACAGACGGACATATCAAGACACATAGTCAAAAAACAGAATGTTCTGCATAAGTGTACACTGATGACAGACTAAGAAAAATACCCATGAAGGCAGGGGCGTCATGCACTAAATATATTTGAGGGGGCAGTATTAAACAATTTCTGCTTCTTTGTACAAATATTTAACATTGCATGACTTACAGACATAATTTTTGATGCTAACTGTACTGCCGTACTTATATAGTGTATGTTTTTGAGCTACTAAGCTTTTCACTTGATCAGTAACCAGTCATTCTGAATAGCTATAGAGGAAGATTAATAAACTGTAACAATCATTTGGAATTATTTTTTGCTTTTAGCTTCAATACATCTTATCATTTACAGAGAAAGAGAACAAAAGAGACATTTACAGTGTGCCTGACTATTGTGTCCTGGATTTAAAAGACTATAAAGTCAGCACATTCAATGACTAATGCAGAGTAAATAAATTTGAAAACCCTCTTTTCTGTGCTAGAACAGGAAAATAAATACGCAGGGGATCTTACCCCCTCAAGTTTAAAGGGCATGACACCCCAGTGTAAAAGACCTCAGACACAGACTGACAGAAAACACACACGCATGTACACGGACACGCAGCATGCAGTCGTCCCTGTAATCTCAACGCGCTCCTGCTACAATTAAGATGGTATCGCGGTGCGGCCTCCGTATCTCACTGACAAACCGAGCACTTTGTTTCGGCTCCATTGCAACTGTTACACTATTTTTACATATCTGGGTTTTAAATGCCACTATTTTGGTTTTGTTGTTAAACTCTTCACACATGGCGCTCCATCACACATGGCACTCCATCACACATGACGTTCCATCACACATGACACTCCATCGTTTCAGTTGGGATTACAGGGCCAGGTTCACAAAAAAACTCATGGTTGCACAGAACTCTCTTCTGGTCACCAGAATCTCTGTCTAAATTCAGTTGTCACAGTAAAGCATTTAAATGATGAAAGGAGTCACACCCATTTAGTTCAGATCGCCATTCCCCCCTGCCCCACGGCTCGCTCCCCCCATGAGGAACATTATGGGAAATCTCCGTATCTAACCCAATACCCAATATGGGTACATTCACTGTGCCTGTGTGCGCGTGCGTGCGTGTGTGTGTGTGTGTGTGTGTGTGTGTGTGTGTGTGTGTGTGTGTGTGTGTTTGTGTGTGTGCGTGCGTGCGTACAGCCTCGTCTCATGTTGTGCACTCAGTATGGCTGTCCTCGTTTTTACACTGTCAGTCTGGTCGACTTTTATGTAGCAAGCATTTTGTGTCAGGTGAGTAGGTCTAATAGCACATTTTTTTATTAGTGTTGTTTATGCATTGGTCATTAAATTCAAGGTCCGCTATGCTTTTTTTCATAGCAATATAATAATATTATTATGCATGTTGTCAAGCACATAGCATTACTTGCTGTTTAGATAGTGACATAATTAAATGGTGAATTCACTGTAGTTTTCTAGTTGTTTTCTGTTGCACCAAATCCAGTGAACGGTTTGTAAAACCTTGACCGTGGAAGTGATTGCGAGGTAATGTGTACCTGCTGTAATAATGCGCTGGGGAGACTGTTACCAATCTGTGTGTCTGCGTGCCTGCCTGTCCGTCCAGGCGTCTGTGACTAACCCTGCCCACTGCGTGCTCTAAAACTCAAAGCAGGTGTGTAGTGTATGCTTTTGTGACGTGTATTTGTGTGTAACGTGGCTGTGCAAAGCCTGCGGAACTCAGTTAAATATTTTACAGTTAGAAATTAGCCCCTAAACAGATTTACAGTTTTGTGCCTTTTTTGTTTAGCTCAGCTTGCTAGTTTCCTGTACAGTAGTTTGGAGGGAATTGGTAGGTGAGGTGAAGGGCTGGATTAGTAATCTATCATACCGGGCATTTTCCCATTGGGCCAATGCACTTTGGGGCTGATACAATGTATTATTATTTTTTGGGTGATTCTGGATTGTAGCGCTGGCTTTCCCAGTCCAGCCCTGGTCAGGTGCCTGTCAGCTGGCCATGCACTTAAATTGGAAAGCTGGTTATGGTGTTTTCTTGACAGCTAAAAGCATGTAACGCTTCACTCAAACAGCATCAGCTGACTGCTATGCAATTTTTTAAAGCATTTCATCCATTGGGCTACACTGCAGTAAGGGTCAGTGGCAAATTTACTTTGTCAGGCCATTATTTTCTCAGGCAGGTGACAGAAGGTCAGATTTAGTTGTTTATCCGCCAGCGGTCGAGTGCTGACAGCTAACAGGCACAAAGTTTACTGTGTTTACAGGCTGTTAGAAATGCAAACAGTACTGAAAGACATAAGGCCCCCTTTTTCCCTATGCCATTTCCACCAGTAACATTATAGATTATGGGGTGAGCTCCTCTTGGGGATTGTTAAATCTCCACACGGTTCTGAGTGAGAAGAGAAAAGGTTTGCTGATTCAGTGCAAATCACGCCGCAAATGCGAGATCAGCGGAAATAACTGGCGTCCCAGAATTCTCCCTACAATATGAGGTCCATTCAGATATTAATTGTTGACAGTGTTGACCTATTTCTCCACTGAACGTGTAAACTGCTTCTTTGGCAGCTGAATTCCATTCACGATGCCATCTAAAAACACACCCCGTTCTGCGTTAACGTCTCCCCAGTGTGCCCCGATGCATGATTATCTAGCGGGCCTGTTCTACGGGCACGTGGTACTTTGAACACGGCTTTAAGTGTCATAAACCTGTTCTCTCTACATGGGATTGGTCCACGTATACCTCTTGGCAACATGTAACCGCACATAAAAGCCTGATGGTGAGAAGCGTGCTTGACGCGTGTCTCCTTATGTGTTAAATGTGAACAGAACAATACTGTTACGGACGGGCTCTCAGCGCGGTAGACGCGCATGTTTTGCCAGCATGTGAAGACATTTAAGGCCGTGTTTCAATCTACCGCGGTGCCGTAGGTGCCCTGCGGTTGAATTAACCAAACTCTTTTCTTTCCCACTGCCTCGATGCAGACTTCACTGAACTGGACTGGACATGACGGCTTGTACAATGAACTTGATTAGTAGTATAACAGAAATCACACTGGTATTGGCAAAGACGTTACTCTGCGCCAATGTAGGTAAGAATAGCTGACAAGAGCAAATAAAAACTTTGGTTCATCCACCGATCATAAATTACAACCCAGCACCTTGTACGTATTACCGGCCCATTGGGAGTTATGTACGAGTGCGGGTTTCAATCTCTGACTGGTGGCTTGGACACTGTTTTGATTTGGTTTTAAGCCAGTAGTGTTATTATACCTTTACATCCCATTTGCCATGTAGTGTTAACATTATATTACAATGTGTATTTCTCTTTCAGCATAAATTCTTTGTATGATCTCTTCTGCATGTGCTAATATTATAGTGTGTAAGGACTATGTGTGATATTTTAGATGCATGAGTACAGTAGTTGCGTAGTTTTGTTAATCATTTGAAACAATACCTAAAAATGAGTAAAGGGAAACACACTACAACCTGTATCTTTTAGAATATGTATTATTATAACAAATGCATGATCTTAACTAATTAATTTGTGACCACGGGACAGAAGCGAATAAGGATTTGCACTATGGTAGTGTTCTTAATAACCTGTGACGAGATAAAGTGCAAAGAGTAAGCCTCAATGCGTTCTTACCCTGATGACACACTCACTTGCAAGTAAGTTAATGAAGCCAGATGTGATGCTGCACTCACCGCATGCCCGCTAGCTGCTTAGACAGGCCCACAGAATGCTCACTGACAGTGTATTAGTAATGGTCACTCACCAATGAGCACCCTGACCAAGACTTGACACCCTACACACCACTGGACTGCTGTGACTAATTTACATGCACTGCTGTTCACACATTAGTCCTGTGCTGCTCAGCACCCTGAGAACAGAGCTACGCTGAACACTGTCCTGTTTTCCAGCCCCACAATGTAATCCTTCCATCCCTTTTTCTTTTTTTCCGCTCCCCATCTCTTTTTGCTTTCCTTTCTATCTCTGTCACTGTGGTTTCCTCCTCACTTGTGTGACTATCTTCCTCGTCTTCTTTTGATGCTCTTCCAATCTTGTCCTCCGGTTCCATTTCCATACTCTGTCCGTTACATGTTCCATTTCCTGCTTCTTTCTCTTTTTTTGCACAAACCCTTCTGATTCTGATGCATCGTTTCTTTTGTGACTCGTCCCTTCATCTCACTCTCATCCCTTCATTTCACACTCATCCCTTCATCTCACACCCATCCCCTTCGTTCACTTTATTCTTTTGTCTCCTAAACTGTCACTCTTCCTTGACTCCTATGACTTCCTCTCCCCCTTCCTTCCCCTGTCCGGCATCCTTCCTTTGAATTGTCCCCTCCCCGCCCCCCGGCTGCCCTCT